>JARHVA010000767.1:3402500-4002500 GCA_037957365.1 Torreya grandis | reverse complement strand
TTCACCTATTTCTTTCATTTTTCATCAAATCATCTATAGTGCAAGAGTAGATGGTGATCATGTAACCATGCACCATTGACTAAGCCTCAATCTCTATAATGTGGGATAATCAAACTTGTATATAGACAAGCTAGGAAGATTCAAAGAGGAAGGTAAAAGTATGTTTTTTTGTCTTCTTTATACATTATTTATCTCTTATTTGTCCTTGCCCAATCTAAGGACATGCATTTGGGTTTTAGTTTTTTATGTATTTTATTTTATTTTCAAACTAACAAGAAACTAACTCCCTCATACTCATGTATTTATAGTTTATAATATATTCCCATGCAATAGCATGTCTTTTCATATTTCCATTTCCATATAACCACAATAAATCCCTTATCATCATGTAAAGTTTATCATATCAGTAATTGATACACATCTAATAAGAGGAATGATATATATTGAATGAAAATAAATACTTTTGACAAATTTGTATTCTTCTTGGCAGAGATAACAAATGTGCATGCCATTTAGAGATATTTTTATTCATATTGATAAAAACCCACTCTCAAATTTCCTTAAAATAAGGGGAGAGTGAAAATATAATATATAACTACCTAACCATATGATTAGGTCCTTACCAAGGCCAACCAAAATGATTTAACCAATCAAGAGGAGATTCATCCCACCCAATCACAATATATATCTGAAGTATAACTTTATAACCAAAAGTTGAACAATAAATATCCAACCTAGAAGTCATTTGTTTGAAATTATCTTTTTATAACATAGGTAAAAGAGTTGTATCATCCAAAAAATACATCAACTAATTCAAAATTATTAGGTAGGGTTTTTCCTTTTACATTTGGATCTATTTAACCATCTCTAAGTAATAAATGAAGGGCCTTAGCTATAATATAAAATAGTGAAGGGGCAAAAGGGCAACCTTGTCTAATGGATATTTGAAGCTCAAAGGGTTCCATAAGTTACCATTAATTTCCAAAATTGTAGAAGCATCCTTAATAATTACATTAACCATTCTATAAAATATGTCTTAAAACTCAAAGGCCCTCAACATCATATTAATAAATGGTCATTTAATTATGTCATAAGTGTTAGGAATAACTCATAAATTGATGCAGAACAATTTCACAGAATCACAATAATAATAGATATCAATAGAGATGCATAAAGAATAAAAAATAAAAAAATGCACAACAAGAAGACAAGTTTTAATGTGATTCACCCAATGTGGGCTACATCTAACAAGAAACATTTGCTCAAATTTTATTACAATCCACAAGAGTACAATCCATTCTCAGATCAGTATTTCTCATAATTAAAATGTATAAAATATTGTTTCGAGCAGTGCTCTACAAACTCTCCTAAATTTGCACTTGAATTCACATACTTGATGTATTACCTACTACATACATAATACATAAATAAGTAAACACATAGTAATTTTACAAAATAATGGGTGCCAAAACCATGGGCCAAGTCAACCTAAAATGGTTCCTCATTAATGGGGTCCATAAAATTTTAAATGTATAGTATTTGAAATACATTGTAATTTATAAATAGGCTCCACAACATAACAATAATATTTTTTTAATGTCACAAAAAGTCATGCAAACCTTATTATTAGAGGCCTTTTCCTAATTCATACCTTTCCATCTAGTTATGAGGTGATCAAGAATATATGTACCTTCAACAAAACCAATTTGAGTCACATAAATAATATTTAGGAGGAGACCTATAATTATTCATGAAATAATCTTTTCAAGAATTTTGAATAACACATTAATCAAATTAATGGGTCTATTTTTTTTATTTAAGTAGATTCACCATCTTTTGGGATTAACTACTACACCCTTTACCTATAGTGGATTTATGGATATGTGTAGTACACTTATGGCTTACATACCTTTCATATTATCTTATTGAATTTATCTTTGTTCTTGGTATGGTCATCATATGGAATAGCATGCCTAAGTAGAGTATATATATGAGAAAGTGGTTAGTATTTTATATCATATTATAAATTTTGGTCTTATTACATTATTATGGAGGTTTCCCCCTTGAAGTGGCTCAGTCATAATTATCAAGTATTTTTCTCTTTTGTCAATATTTTTGTGGATCTAATTATTCTAATTTTAATTCTATGATATATTATTTCATTATTATGAAACATATATTTAAATTCATTACAAGTGGTATCAAAGCATCGATTTGGGATAATTTATGGAACGTTGTTTTTAGATCTGGTGTTTTGGCAATTAGAAGAGCTAAAGGATAGAAAAAACATAACTTGCGATCTAGGAAGAATATAATTTTTTTGACATTGTAATATTTTTCTAAACCATTTTTTCAAAAAAAAAGTGGAAATTTTTACACCTTTGTGAAAATTATTAGTCACTAGATTCATATCATTGATACAATCACAATGGTATAATTTATTTTTACACTTTATTGGGGCTAAAAACCATCCATCCTAGGGTTTGTGTATGGATATTCCTAACACTCATGGACATGGGAAAGGTCAAGACACTCCTAAAACTCTTCACAAGTATGACATGGATCATTTTTTGAGGTGGTTTAATAAATTTAGCTAGATGTGGTGAGGAAGTATGATCTTGATATAATAAAGGAGAAATGGATTATATGAAGGATTAATTGTCAAATTTGAGTGATCAATTAACCACTATTATAGATTAGCTTTCATAAAATAATCCTCTACCACTCTAATCAAGTTCTCCTAATTCAAAAAATCACAAATCCAATACTAATTTGAATCACATGTTGTCAAAAGTGGAAGTGTGCAAGTTTAATGATAAAAATTCACTCACTTGGATCAATCAAACATAAAATATTTTTGATCTACATCAACCCCGTGTGTGTAAAATGTGATCCTGGCATCTCTCTATCTATAACCTAAGTAGTTCAATTTATATAAGTGGTTGGGTTCTCAAAATAAAAGTAAGGATGCTCCTATTACTTGGTCAGAGTTTACTGAGGATATATTGATGCACTATAGTAACAACATCTCAAAAAACTTCTTTAGTCATTTATCAAAGTTAAAATAAATAGGTATTGTTAATTATTTTATTTATAAATTCTATAATTTATCCTTACATATGGATAATATCAATGAGAACAACATGATTAACCTATTTTTTGAGGGCTCAAGGATATAATCCAACTTGAGTTTTACATGTTTAATCTAACATTCATTTCTAAATCCATACCATTCACTGCCAGGTAGAGGAAAGGGCTTTCACTTGTGGTCACGAATGTGATTTCATAGCACCATCATTTTCATAACCTTCAAGATTGAGCCTTCAAAAAATTGAAGATAAGTGTGCCAAAGGATTATGTTTTTGTTGTGACATTAAGTGGAATCAAGGACATAAATGTGCTGAAAATAAATTGTTCTACATTGAAGAATCTAATGTAGATGAAGAATATGATGAGGCCTTAGGTGAGGATATGGAAGATCCAAATGTGGAATATGAATATTCTCACCCTACTATCTCTCATCATTCTATTTTAGGTGTAATTATTCCTAAAAATCTTAATGCGGTGGGAATCATTAAGAAACATAAGTTGACAATATTTATTGACTCAATAACTACACATAATTTCATCACCATTCAGTTGGATACTTGCTTGAACTATTTTATTTATCCATCTCTAGATTTCAATTCATTATTATAAATGATGGCACAATCAATTGTTATGTAAAATTTCATGGTATTAATATTACCATGGGGACTACTTACTTAATCTTCCTATGTTTACTATTCCCATGGGTGGGGATGACATTAGTTTTTAACTACAATGGCTCACAAATTTTGGACATGATAAAGATGAATTTATATGAACTGTTTAGGTGCTTTCATTTTGAAAGTAGGACATTTGACTATGGGAATTATGGGAAAAGTCTCCCGAATTGTTTAGTTCACATAAAATGATAAATATTATTAAAAATGGCGTTAAAATATTTATATTATAATTATTTTACATAGAATTTCAGCCATCAAATGTGTCTACACGTCTCAATTTATAAATTATTCTTGATGACCCAATAGTTTTTGGTGCAATTCCAAAAGTCCTACCACCAAACAAAGAACATGATCATGCCATAGGACTAGTTCAAGGTAGTACACCACCAAACATTAGACTATACAAGTATCCATATACCTATAAAATTGAAATTGATAAGATGGTGTAGGAAATGTTGGAGTTGGGTATTATCTGACATAGCAAAGTGAATATTCATCCCCATTGGTCATGTCATGGAATAAGGATGACACTTTGAGGATGTGCCACAAGTACATATAATTCAATAAATACACCATCAAAGATAAGTTTCCTATTCTAGTAACTGATATTTTTTAGATGAATTACATGGTGTTATTTTTTTTTACCAGACTAGATATTCATTTTGGGTACCATCAAATTTGGATCATTTATGAGGATATCTATAAAATAAATTTCAAAAATCATGAAATCCATTATGAGTTTATTTTCATGCCTTTTAGTATCATAAATTCACCATCTAATTTTAAGAGTTTGATTAATATTATTTTTAGGCCTTTTTTAAGGAAGTTTGTGTTGCTGTTTGTTATGACATCTTAATCTTCAATGAAACTTGGGAAGAACATTTGAAGCATGTGAAATAGGTATTTTTATTAATGAAAAACATCATCTTTACATGAAACCATCCAAACATGTTTTTATAATCAATGAGGTGGAGTAATTGGGTCATATTGTTTCACATGAAGGATCTAAAGTCAACCCTATGAAGATAAAATTTATGATGGAGTGAAAACTGTAGAAGAGGATTACAAAACAAGTTAGCTTATGTGTTAGTCAAGAAATATCAAAATAAGCATAAAGAAATAATTTGTTAAGCTTAGTCCCTCAAGGGGTGGTGTTGATGAATTCAAGAAGCTAATTATGAAATTAAGACAATCAATACCTTCTAAGTAATGTCCCTCCTTCAAAAGTGATGAATAAGCATTTTTTCCCCAAATTTGTGCTCCAAGTCTTTATCAATGAGGTGTAGCATGATCCTCCATCATCTCTTAATTCACCAATGGATTTGTTTCTTCAATTTGGTATAATTAGGTGAATGAGTAAAGATTTCTCTAGCAATATTATTGCATAATAACATTACTCAATTAAATTTTGTTTGAAAGTATTTATGCATAATAAGTTTACATAATTCAAGATTATAAGTTATGGTCTTGGCTAACTTATTTATATATTTTATTAAATGTTTAGGATCAACCATGACCATCCATCTTGAGATCAATATGTGTGGCCATGGACTGATTCAATCTTAGAAGGACAAGCAATAAATATTATCATCGATATTTAGAATAATGGGGCATTAATGAGGCATGGGAGACCTTAATCCTGATATTTATCCCATTAATGGATTATGGATGACACCCCTATGATGATGTCATGGGAATATTGCAAAATTGAATAATGAATTTCCAATATATAGATATTCAATAACTTTCATGGAATTTGCACTTAACCTCCTAATTTGATTTTAATTTGCTTAAGTGACTTTAATTAGTTTTCTATAATTCTTAGGAAATTTATTGCATGTTTAATCAACCTGGTCAAAAATGTCATTTTATTGAGTTGTAATTTGATTGGAGTACAATCATAAGAATATGTTAGTTGTGTACATGATAATACCCCATATAGTTTATTATATACATTAACTAACACATGCACGTGATGTGTGTATCCAAATTGGAAGATTTTAGTGGTCCAAGATGTCATTTTGTGTGGTTATAATTTGACTTAAAGTGAATTGGTAAAATATAATGATTTTATAAAATGTCTTTCCCCAATCAGGGATTAATAAACAACAATTGGCACCTACACATAACATGTGCAAATGAATTTAAGCATTTTAATGATTTTGGTCCAAATTGTGTGTTGTAGAATATCATTCAGATTTGCAATTTTAGCACAATATTGATAAGAATTATATGTCTACATTTTTCCCCTATTTGAAAAGGTTTGGTAATACATTTAGTCAAAGCACATCTTTTCAAAGAATAAAAAGGTTACTATAATCTGAATAAATAAATTCATTCCTACTTTTTTCTAAATTTTGCATGAATCGCAAAGAGACAAGGTTACCAAAATTCCCCAAATAGCATTTGAGTAGCCCATAATTCCCCCTCAAGGGGATGGTAGAAAAAAAAATTGATGGGTTGACCCTCAATCAAAAGAAGAATAATCATGTAATTTAAGAAAAGACACTGAATAAAATGGAATAATTAGAAAAAAATGGGAGGAAAAACAAATAAATAGGGCTAAAAACAATAGCCTAGGGAAGATAAATGGGGTAATTATAGACCCAGGGGGTGAAAATTTTGAAACATTTACTATATTTTGACACTTGGGGGGAGAATATTTCATTTTCACCCTTGGCTATAGTGATCCAAAGCTCTGAGATATGTACATGAGAGAGCTAGAGAGAATGGTGAATATCCAATACCACAAACACCTTAGCAAGTGCATTCAAGAGTATTAGAGACCACCAGAGAGCAGACCATCAATAAGTACCCTTTTTTGATAAATAATTTTGCATTTATGGTATTTATTATTAGGTAAAATTAGGTAGTTCAACAATCTTGGTGATTTCCCAAATTGGCTATCGGTGAGGTTGCCACCAATAATGGCAAAATTGGTATTAAGATTGGTAATATCAGTAATACTTTGGTGGGATCACAAGTCAAAATGGCAAGATTGTGAATTAGTCAGTGAAATCATGGATTCTAGTGGAAATCATTAGGTTAAATAGTGTAAATGCTAAAAGTGTTTATATCACCCTACCAAATGGTGATATCACCCTGTAGAATGGTGATATTACAAACCCATGAGGGAAACTAGTGAGGTGGATCTATTGAATAGTGAGGTCAACCTGTAAATTAGTGGGAACATCTTGATATATAGAAGGATCACATAGAAAATAGAAAGGTCACTAGAAGGAATGAAAAGGATGATAGAAGAAGATAGAATGGGGCCCATATGAGATCAGTCCAAGCCCTAAATTAGAAGAATGTAGGTTGAATGGAATAATTAGAAGAAAAATGAATTGACCTAGTTCTATGTGTTTGGATGTGTAAGAGTGAGTTGGGGTGATGACATCATAGGAGTAACAATCTTGAGTGTTACACCAATAGGGGATCTAAAGAGATGAGCTCATAGGTATACTAGAGGCCATG
Source organism: Torreya grandis (assembly GCA_037957365.1). Lineage (NCBI taxonomy): Eukaryota > Viridiplantae > Streptophyta > Pinopsida > Cupressales > Taxaceae > Torreya > Torreya grandis. Next base: position 3,995,256 of record JARHVA010000767.1, on the reverse strand, counting down.
GATCTATATCACTTGGCATAGCTACTAACAATTCGCATAGATAGGGCATTTTTATTAGCACTTGTAGAAAGGTGGCACTTAGAGACCTCAACATTCCATTTTCCAATCAAGGAGGCCACAATCACTTTGGAGGATGTTCACTACATACTATATGTGCCAATTTAGGGTTGTAGGATTACCTAGATGTTAATAGGTCAATGATTTATTTTAGAAGACCTAATTAGAGTGGTTGACCTATCGTTTATTGATGGTAGCATTGACATAGATGCATTGGAGGACCTAGCTTGGCCTCTAGATGATGGATTAAGAGCAGCCACACTAAGATAGGGTATAGTTCCCTTAGAGGTAGTTGTATTGATGGCTATTATCATTAGCCTCTTATTACCTAACAATATTAGATGATTCTTCCTAGTTGGATTGATCAGAGTGGTTTAGGAGATGTTTGACCACCTGATATGGTTTTCATGGGGGTTGATTATGCCAGTGTATCTATATAGGGATTTTCACATGATAGCCTATCATAGAGGATGTAGCATTGGGCACAACACACTCCTCCAGGTTTGTGCCTAGTATCATATTTCCATTAAATGACTAGTGGGGTTAAGGTATCATTAGGGATTAGAGGATCCATAAGCATGTGGATGGAATTTGATAGGTCTAGGTTTATATATCCATCTACGAGACTTTCCTTATTATATATGAGCCATAGATGAGATGTTTGATGAGTATTTTATCTGGTATCCCTATATAGTTACTCAGTGGTTTGGGATTGAGGACTTATTCATAATTAGATATATGATCATGCCATGTTATATTATAGGTTAGCATAACTTTGTAGTGGATTAGTATAGGCCAGATCAAGTCTAATGGTAGTTTTTATTTTAGTAAGATATCCCAGAGGGTCCCCACTATTTTGCATGTGTGACCAAGGAGATTAGGGAGTGTGGGCCATATGTTCTCTAGGATCAGGTAGTTTTGGACTATGGTTGAGTTATACATGTGTTATGGGATTATATAGGTGGGTTGTAGATGTTGGAATTATAGGTGCTTATGTAACATGGTGGGTTGGTTTTAGGATAATTATAATGACTATACCATAAGCACCATTTTTATGATAGTTATGGGTTGGCAATAGAGATTTGTTGGTCAGGCCCCAATATAGGGATAGGTTTAGGAGCCAATTTAGTTGGCCATTACACATGCTATTTTATTATAATTATATTATGTTCAAGTATATCATCATCTAATAGATGATTTAGAGATGACCGATCTAGACAAACAAGACATAGAGATGGGGGATTCCCCAAATGGTAATGAGGGACATAAGGTAGGTGTAAGAGACGTTGGGTCCTCTAGGATAAGGATAGGCATAGGTTTAGAAGAGGTAGTGCCCATTGGTATAGGTAGGTTTATAGAGGACTAGACACTAATTGATAGGTTATAGAAAGAGATCATTGCATGCCTATCAGATATTTCAAGCTTGCAAGGTGACGTAGCTATTTTATGGGCCCAATTAGCTATAGCATAGGGTGAGACCACTAGGCTTTTAGGAATGGTAAAGACATTCCAACCCAATAATAATCCAAAGTTTTGATAGTAAAACAACACAAAGAAGTTATAGATATGAAATGCAAAAACAAGGTAGATCATATATATTCCAAAATGAAGCATATCAAATCATGCTAGTATAAATGAAGGCACTTGCATATATAGGAAAGGCAAAATAGTAAACTAGCTAAGCTGGCTAATATGGGATAAAGCCTCACATAGGATAAGATCACTACAAGACCAAAATTCTAGCTAAGACACTAGCAAATGTGAGAAATACACATGAAATAGATACTCTAACACCCCTCCTTAAGTGAAGTTAGGGGCTTACAAAATCCAAAAAATAAATAGTGGCATATTCACAGTATGAGTCCTGATAACAAGGCCTGATAAGGTACTCATGTATCATATGTATCCATGAAATTAATATAGAATATGTCTTCATGAACACCCCAAGGACAACTTCTTAAACCCTAAGCATGCCATGCAACTCAAGGAAATGAGGTGATGCAAAAGGCTTTGTGAAGATGTCTACAACCTGTTACTAAGTCAAAATGTACTCCAAGGTAAGAATAACATCCTAAATATGTTGATGAATTAAGTGCATATGTACCTCAATATGCTTGGTTTGCTAATACTCAACTAGGTTATGAGATATATGGATTGCACTTTGGTTTTCATAACAAAGTATAGTGGGTGAATCCTACATGAATCCAAACTCTATCAATAATTGATGAAGCCAAAGAACCTGATGACTTATTATAACTATTGCCTTGTACTCAAACTCTATAAATGAAAGTGTAATAGCCTATTTCTTCTTACACAACCAATAAATATGTGAAGAACCAAGACAAAATATGTATTTATAAGTGGGACACCTACCATCAAGAAAACTTGTCCAATTTGAATTACTATATCCAACCAACTGAGTAGAACCCCTAGTGTAGTGTAATCCAAAATGAGTAGGGCCTTGCTAATATCTCAAAATATTCTTGGTAGCCTACTAATTATTGTCGTGAAGGTCATGTGCAAACCTAGATATAATCCCATTTTTAAATGAAATGTTAGGGTAAATATGGGTCAAATACATAAAACTTTACACCATCTACCTATATAATGTAGGATCACAAAGTGGAGTTATACAAGAGGCAGTGAGAGTCACTCTAGACTAAAAAAGAGAAGTATTTGGCTTTCAATCAACCATGCCAAAATGTTGAAGTATAAAATGTGTGTACTTCTAAAACAAATAGATCCATGTATCTAACTATGAAATCTATAAGCCAAGGAAGAAATGTATAAGGCCAAGATCTGTCATGTTAAACTATGTTTAGAGTGCCTATTGAATAGTCTGAATATGAGATGAGGAGTTTCCTTTGAGAATCATATCATCAACATACAATACTAGAATAAAAATATCCTCCCCAATACATTGAATATACATTATAGGATTAGAGTAGTAAAGAAAAAAGCTATTGGAGAGAATAAATGAATTCATATTCTCATACCAACTATGAGGAGCCTATTTTAGACCATAAAGAAACCTCCTAGGTTGACAAACAAGAAAAAAATCATGAACAAACCCAATAGGTTACTCCATATAGATTTCCTCATATAATTCTCCATGCAATAAATAACTCATAATGTCCATCTAATATACTATCCAACTTGTGATATAGCAAAATAAAGTACAAGGCAAATAGAATCCATCTTGGCAATAGGTGTAAAAGTCTTAGAATAGTCAATACCTTTAACTTACGAGAATCCCTTTGCAACAAGACATGCTTTATACTTGTTAATGGACCCATTAGATACATACTTGGTGTGGTAAATCCATTTGTACCTAAATAACTTTATTCACTTAGGAAGAGTGACCAAATCCCAAGTGTGATTCTTCATCAATGAATAATACTCATTTGTCATCACACCATCCCACTCTTGTATCCCATGAACCTATGAAAAATATTATGGATCCCTAGAGAATGCCTGACACAAAATTCCAATACCTATAGAATGTGTACAATGATGTCAAATAGGTGGAATATCCTTTATGAATGGTGTTTCCTCAAAAATTGTAGTGTGTGCCCACCTAGGCATAGTGTCAACATCAATGTGAACAAGATCCTCATCCTCTATGAACTCCTAGGGAATATCCTAAACTAGCTCCTCAAATAATGAATCCTCAAGAGGAGGTGAATCATAAAAATAAGTAAAAAGCATGGAATAATATGAATAATAATGAGATGTGAAATGTTCATTAAACTATACATGAGTTCAAAAATGAACATCATGAGTATCAGGGTCTAAAATATGATAAGCTCTCATGTCCTCACCATACCATATAAAAATCAAAGGTTTGATCTCCTTGTCCAATACTTTCCTTTTATTCATTGGTAAAAATGACCAAAAAAGGCTCCCAGAGACTCATAAAAATGAGACATCAAGCTTGGTTCTAGACCAATCCTCCTCCAGAGTCATATCCTCAAATTCTCAATATGGTGTGTAGTTCAAATGTAGTTCACACAATTAACTACCTTTTCCCAATAGATAGGAGGTAAATCTCATGAATGCATCATGTAGTTAGACATCTCCTTCAAAGATAGGTTCTTCATTTATGATAATTAATTATACTATGGATTATGTGCAATAGAACTCTAGTGAACAATAACATGGGCTACTAAAAAATCATTAAACTCTTAACTAAACTACTCCCCCCATTATCTGTACAAAGCTTCTTGATGTAAATCAATGATTATTTCTCGACCAAAGCCTTAAATACTTTAAGGTGAGAAAAGACATCACTCTTATACTTTAGTAAATAAACCCAAGTATCCCTTGATAAATTTTCAATGAAGGTAAATACATACTTAGATACATTGAAAGGAGTAGGAAAGACCATCAAATCACTATGCACAAGCTCAAGTGGTGAAGAAGATCTCATGGACATACACTTAGGAAATAGATCTTGATGTCATTTCCCCAATTCACAACTAGGGTAGACTCCATCAAGACATGAAACTATAGGAAGACCCTATATCATATTTTGAGTGCTCAACTCCTTCAAATATATATAGTTGAGATGTCCAAATCTCTCATACTAAAATTGACTCACAGAATCAGCATGAGAAACTAAACACATCTCTAAAGGATGAATATCCTAAAAACCATCAAAATATTAAAGTTGAGAACTATGATCAATAACACCATATGAAATGAGTGTATGTGTCTTTTAAAAATCTTGAACTTTAGCACCATGTGGTGTGAAAGTCACTATCTTGCACTGACTAAAATGATAAATTTGATACATTGAAAGTAGATTGGTGGTGATATCTGGAACACATAATGCATCATTGATGTAGCCACCATCTAGTTGTATGTCACCCTTCCCCTTAACATAAATTAAGCAATAGTCTCTAACCTCAATTTTAAAATTAGAACTTAGACCAAGAGATATAAAGGACTCTTTGGTAGAAGTCATATGATGTGAAGCACCAGAATCTAGAACCCAACTATCTGAAATAGGTAACTGTGATCTCCTAATAATATTAAGTACTTTCCCATGCTCATGAGATGGTAAATGAGTGGAGATAGAGATATTGTGTTTCTTAATGGCATCCTTTAAGGCTTGCATTCTCTTGAAACACCTAGAATCTTCATAACTAGTCCCCCCATAATAGGATCAAGATAAGTTAGATTTATTATTGGATTTGGAAGATGGTTTGGGTTTAGATGAAGTAGTGTTAGGCTTAGGTGTATTTTGAGGTGGATGAGTGTTTTGATTCTTACCCTAATATTTTCCCTTAAACTTAGGATGTGAGGCCACTAATGCTTTTTGAGAGATGGAAGATTTAAGGTGAGACAATTTGGATTCTTCTCTAGTAAGTCTCTCACAAAACAAATCTAAATATGGCATTTTGAATGTGGTACCTAATGCATTAATCTTAGAGAAAAAGGTAGAATTAAATATTTACAATGAGACACTCAATTTATTAAAGATTAAGTATACACACTCTTCATCCTTTTTATTTTGACCACTCCCCTTCAACTATGTCAACAAATACTTAAACTTTGTGAGATAATCTACAATGGACTCAAAGTCATCTAGATTTAGTGATGTAAGCTCCACTTCAAGCTGCATTGCTCTCAAGTGGTCTACTTTACCAAACAAACCCTTTAACTTAGTCCACATTTTGAATGGAGAATCACACCCATAAAAATGAAAAAAGAGACTATTACTCACATATCTCCCAATCAAGGCCATACATTCTTCAAACTTGCAATGATGCTAAAAATTTTCAAATTCCCATGTAAACTGTGGTTGTGTTTCATTCATTAGGGACCATAATCCTTTGCACTTTATGATTGTTTCCATACAAGGTCTCTATGTGTGGTAATTATGTGTATTAAAAGGCTCACAATGGTCAACACTAGAAGTAAAATCCATTCTAACTAATCACCAAGAGTAAAAATAATTCATAGGGTGCATAAAATTAGCACTGAGATAAACTCCAAAAGATTGTATTATAGGACCCCCTCCCTAATTTTGGAACTTTATAAAAATAGTATTTTTTTATAATTTAATGACACCAATGGATAGAGAATCAAAAAACATGTAATTTTGAAAAAATATAACTCAAATCTAAGTTATGGTTCAAAAAATACAAGTGTTACAATTTCTCATAAAAATGCATCAAAATAATTTAAAAACACTACAAACTAGTTTTAGTGACCAAAATTAAAAAGAAAATAGTTGTCCAATGACTCATTAGAACTGGAATTTTTCCACTGACTAAAAAATGCCAATAGAAGTGAAAAATAACCATCTGGGTGACCCCTATATGTGTGCAAGCAAGATGGACTTCCTCTTAAGGCAAAAATTTAGCCTTGTAAAAGCAAAAATTGAATGAAAAAATTGTTTTTGTGAGATAAAAGGGAGAATACTATTTATTTTAAGCTCAGATCCCTCCAAGAAGAGTCAAACTAGTATAAAATGATCCAATGACAAGTTTTGTTAAAATCTGATGAGATCTTTAAACGTAGGTAAGAGAAAATGATGAAATGATGCCAAGATGAAATGTTTCAAAGCAAGTTTCTTTTCCTTTGTGCCTCTCTCTTACTAGTAGATATGAGAAAAAAAGAACAAAAAAAAAACTCCAACAATAGCACCTTTATTATCTTTCCTCAGATCTGAAAGTCAGGTTTTTGATCAAAAAAGGATGCCTAGCCAAAAAACTAATATAATAGACCAACATTCAAATCTGAAAAAGACAAGGTAGTAATGAAATTCCAACATATACTTGAAATAAAAATAATTTAGATGCCTTGTTTAGAATATTACTAATATATCTCTCCTCAGATCAGTGCCAATCTTTGAGCAAAAAATAATAATAACAAGAATTTAGATGACTTGTATAAAAATGAAACAACCAGGTCCAATGCCAATGCCCAGAACATATTCTCCTATTACTTATCACTAAAATATGCCAAGATCTGAAATTCCTTTAGAAAGATGCCAAGAATAACATAGTAAATCTCTTATTCTCCATGCCAATCAAATTTTAATGGTTCAAAGGCAAAACTAACCTCTAACGCGGAAGAGAATGACACCAAAACTTCATAAAATGATGTCAAACCTTCAAAAAATGATGCCAAAACCTTTTATTCTAGTTCCTTTCAAGTAAATAAGATGCCTCTATTGGAAAAAGATGCCACACCAAAATCTATCCTCTTTTGCCAATCAGATTTATAGAAATCTAGTATGCCAAGTTTAAATTTATGACACCTCTCTACCAAATCTCTTTAATTAAAAATCTAATGCTTTGGATCGATAAATGAAAAAAACAACAAAAATAAAAAGAATGATTAGATCAAAAATGTTATTATTTTCCTTTAATGCCAATTTTAAAATCTCCAACACCTTTTCTCTTAGATCCAATCTAGTAGAACAATCAAGACCTCCATGCCTCTATTCTCTTGAATATAAACAAGCTTTCAGATCTTAAAACAAAAGAAAAAGAATCTTAGCATATATCTAAAATAAAAAAAGAGAATAAGACATTTTCATTTCCTCAAAAGAAACAAAACCTTCACAATACAACAAAAGCTTCAAAAAGTCTATGCCACTCTTAGGAAAAAGCTTCAAAATCTTTAAAAAGTTGAAAAGAGGCACCAAAGGGAACCAATATATTCTTGCACATTTCTATTCTATGCTTCCTCTCCACAACAAGGGAAGTGAATTAGAATACAATTATATGAAAACTACAATCTTATGGATGGTTACAACTTCTTCAAAGCTCTGATACCATGTTAGGAATGGTAAATGCATTCTAACCCATGAAGAATCTAAAGTGTTGGCAATAAAACACCACAAGGAAGCTATAGATATAAAATTAAAAAATAAGGCAAATTATATATATTCAAAAATGAAGCATATAAAATCATGCTAATACAAATGAAGGCACTTGCATATATAAGCAAAGAAAAATACTAAACTAGCTAAGCTAGCCAATGTGGGATAAAGCCTCACATATGAAAATCTCACTAAAAGACAAAAAATCTAGCTAAGACACTATCAAACATGATAAATACACATGAAATACATACTCTAACATAGATTATAGGGCCTTATTGAAACTAGAGATATAGAGATTATTACTCTAAGAGGTCAAATTGCCCAGTTGGCGTGGGTTCAGGCTTAGTTAACTATGCATGATGTAGATATTTTGAGAGTAGTGGGTGAATGAGATGGGGTTAGTTTTATAGGTATTTATTGGTATCATAGGTGGAGAGACTAATAGAGGAGTGGGATGAGTCTTGACAAGGTAGCATAGATAGTGGTTTGGGGTCAACCAGGGCCTTGGTCAGCATGATTGTAGCCAAGTATGATTCCTTGCATACAAAGGATGATGTAATATATATGAAAGATGAGATATATTATTAGCATATGTTATAAGATACAATATTTCCCATAGAGATGAGAGAACCCTTTTATAGAGACTATATGAGATCCTATCGGACTAGTTGGATAGCCAGGTTTAGACATGTTATTAAGTCAGAGCAGTCACTAAAATAGCCATCATCACAATGAGTAGTCATGGGGCCTCCATCACCACATCCACCACCATCTCCACCATTAAGAATGGGTTAGATATTCCATTAGAGCCCCTCAAGGGATAGCCATGATCAGAGCTAATTTTTGTAGCTCTACTTTTTTATATTATGAGATGTATAGATATTTTGTAATTTATAAAACATTATTTTGAGACATATATATGACATTCATTTTTTAGCTTATTTCTAATTGTACATGGGATATTAATATTATTATTTGTCACATGATGTTTACATTGATGTTTCTCATGTTATGATATGATGATATATGTTAGTGTTGGGAGATGAACTTCCTTTGTTAGCTTATGAATGTTGATGTATTTATTTCTCTTTTTGATGTATGACTAAATGCTAGAGGATAATTTAAGAGATGCACATCTCAAACTAATCATAGTGTAGGAGAGTTTTCAATGATTTCATGGTGATGTCATGGAGGTGTCCTAGTGAGTGGATGAAGTGTTTTGATAACCTAAGTGACAATGACAAAGTGTGAAATATGTTTGTCCTAGTGTGTTTGAAGATGGCTTGGTTGATCTTCAGTTTTGGCATGGTTAGAGATGTTTAGGGATGAGTATGGAGTATTTATCATGTATAATGTGTCATATAATATGTTTTATTAGATTTGAGTGATTATGTGCATGAGTGGAATTCATATAGTATTCCATTTTTTTCATTTATACATGTTGGATCTAGTGGCAAAAAATCTAAGTAGGTAGTTTGCTAATGTCACCATTGCCACATGTGGATGAGTCAAGGGGAATAGGTCATATGGTTATTATCACATTAGTCCCTATTTTTTATGAAATAAATCTCAATTCATGTACCTAAGTTAATTCAAAGATATGTGGGTTTAAATGTTGGCTCTTAGGTATTTTGACAGTGTTTTCTCATACTTAGCCAAGTTTGCATGAGACAAGAAAGAGCCGAGTAAGTAGTTTTTTGATGGCTTATCTCACATGTGTGGATGTTTTAGGAGAATTTGATCATATGTGTATGTTTAGTTTTGTGCCTAGTTGATGTGCATTAAATTTAGGTCATGCAATGAAGCATGACAAGAGATATGCATGTGCAAAGTTGGCCTTTCCAAATAGTTCTTGACATAGTTGGCTCTATGAACAGATAAATCTAAGGAGACATTTTCATATCATTATTTCTCAAATGTATGAGTTTTATAGGATAATATTGAAATATGGTTATCTTATAAGCTTTAAGGATATCATATGGTCAAAATTTAATAACATACACTTGAGCAAAGCAAAAGATATGGAGGTGTAAAGTTGGCCTTCTAGGCAGATGAACAATGGTCCCCATACTTAGTCATTCTTACACAATGTTAAAGATCAAGACTAGATGGAGATATAATATCTTGAGATAGATTTTAAATTAAATACATATGGTGTAAAATAAGTCAAATAGGTCAATGTGTTCATTGGTTAATAGAGTTAAATATTAGGGCCAAATGAAGATCCAATGATGCATAGGTGATTGTACAAATCAATATCAATGGTGTATGTTGAGTCTAATGAGGACAAGTGTTCAAGGTTTAATTCTAATAAAAGGTATAGGATAAGGATTTAATTAATATTGGGTGTATATATATTTATCTAATGGTGCACGTTTCATGATAAAGACCTTGTTGATCCATAGAGATCAATGGTGCACGTTGAGTTAAGATTACAAGATTGCATGAGATAAGGTCATTATATTCAAGGTTTAACATTTGGGATTTGGTACATTATTCATTAAATATAAAATGATATCAATGGTGAACAATAAATATTAATAAATGAAGAAATTAGATATGATCATAGTGTCTGAGGTTTAACTATGACTGTTTGAATTCAAATATTTGAATTTAACAAAGGAAAGACCAGTGTCTAGTTTCTAAGCCATAACTTTCAATCAATGAAAAATTTGACCATGGTGTAAAAAGATAATTTATAGAGGAATCTAAGGATCATATTAAAATATATATTTTAATGTCTAATTATGTGTATATTCAAATATATTTAGGTTCAAATTTGATTGTGTGTTTGACTATGTTATGCAAGTGAACTAAGAAGGATGTTCAAGCTTGTGCTGATGTTGTTTCGATCTTTAATGATGAATTATCTATTGGATAAATTTATAGACTCAATAATTATTATATTTTTATATTAGTAAGGTTTTATCAATCATATGAAATATTAAAAAAGGTTTATAAGTCAACTATGTATTCATTCATGGTGATTGTGTGTACAGAATGTTGTTTGAGCAATTTGTGCTTGAGTAGAAGGGTACTATGATGAGTGTTATCACTTAAGGAGGACATATAGATCATGTGGAATAAGTATATTCATTTTTAAATTATTATTATGTTCTTAATTTCATCATATAAGTTTCAAAGAGTTGAATGGGTCTCCAAAGGACCTAAAAGTGACTTAGGCCTATTTGAAAATGGATTGTGCTTAAGTGTAGCCCATGTGAGATACCTTAGGGATGAAGACATGTATTGTGGAAAAAAATGAAATATTATGATATTTTTAATTCATGAGTTCTCTATAAATATTTAAAACATATGTGTTGGTTTCTAGATGTGTGGACAACTTAAGAGAGAGACTAGAGCAAGGTGTATGTGAGAGTTATGGAGTGAAGGAGAGGTAAAGTGCCTAGTTGGTGAATTAATTAATAGAGTAGATTGAGGAATATGTGTATGACCTTTAGGTCATATTTATAATTTTTAATAGTTCTATTGAATATTTTAGATATGTAAAGAGGTGTGAATGTGCATATGAGGACAATTTGAGTGAAGGAGAGAGATTATGGCATGCTTATGTGAGAGTCCTATATGAGATAGAGAGAGAGTTTGTGCAGGGGTTAGTTAAATAGAGATCCATCATCAGGTGTTGAATACATTAGTTATAAGGTGGAGGTGTTAACTTCAAGGAGGGTATAAAATAATTGATCTTCTTTAGGGGCAATTACTCCTTGTGAAACAGGGGTTTCACTAAATACCTTTGGTCAGAAGGATATGATCAAGATTTTTTAGACTAAAGGAGTTGACTATTATCTTGTTTGTAATTTAGTATAGGAGAAGTATTCCATATGTTTTAATATTGAGAGTGGGTTTTATTACCTGTGAGGTTTTCCCATAGGAAATATGTGGTGTTTGATCTTGTATATGCATTTAATGAATGATCTCTCTTGTTAATGGTTTTTGATCAAGTTGATATATGTTGATTGTTTAAATAGTTTGAAAGTATTGGATTTGAGATTGAAATATATAGGCTCATTGATGCACCCTCCACCTCTTAGTGATTGTACCTCTAAAAATTTGGTATCAAAGTAGGTCCTTTGGTAAAGGCTTAACAGCTTGAAGGTGATCCAATTTACAATATGGGTAGTCATCAAAGAGGTTTATCTACTAAGCAAGCACCAATGTTCAATGGATATAATTATGCATTTTAGAGTGAAAAGATGAGGACATACATTATGTCCCTAGGGTCTTATGTATGGTAATTTATTGTGGATGGTTATGTTATTCCCACTACACCTCCATCTAGTGTTGTAGACAAGAAGCTTTTTGAGAATAGTTATAAGGCAATGAATGCCATCACCTATGGTTTTACAAAGACTGAGATCACAAAGGTAATCCATTATAAATCTACTAAAGAGATATGGGAAAAAATTTAGATCATTTATGAAGGAGATTCAAAGGTCAATCTTGATAAATTGAATAATTACATAAGGAAATTTGAAAGTCTCAAGATGAATGAAGAAAATTTTATGACATCCTTTCTATAGAGAGTTGATGAGATTATGAATATCATTAGAGGTCTTGGAGAGAAAATTGAAGAGGATAATGTTATTTAAAATTTATTAATGTCTTTATCCCCAAAGTTTGATCCAAAAGTATCTACCATAGAATAAATTCATGATCTTACTTAGTTGAAGATGGATCAATTGCATGACACCCTTACTGCTTATGAGATGAGAAAGAATAATGATATACCACCAAAGAAGGAAACAGATTTCAAGATAGATATGAAGCCAAAGAAGAAGTTCCAAGGTGAAAAACCCGAGGATGACATTTTTGATATAAATGAGGATGAACTAATTCTTTTGATTTCAAGGAAACTAAAAACTAGTTCAAGTAAGTATAAGGGTAAATTACCCCTTAAATGATTCAATTGTGGATAAGTAGGACATTTTGCTAATAAGTACCCTCATAATTATAAGAAGGATGATATAATTCATGAATCCCTTTTTGATTTATTTGGTGATGAGATAATTCATGTCTAATTAAATCAAAAAGGGATTCTGAAGGTTTGGCAACAAGAATAAGTAATTCAAGGACAAGAAGAGTCTCTACACCAAATAAGATTGCAACTCATAAAATGAGAGTGAATTCAGTGACTCGGACTATGATCATAAAGATGATGGTCCTATTAAATATGAAGGTTTGTTCATGGATAAGGAAGGTAGTTGATCACATAAAAAGGAGTCTAATTGGAGTGATTCAAAAGATGATGGAGATGATGTGGACTATGAGACTGCATTGACAAATGCTCATAAATAATTGAAGACTAAGAAGATGATCAATAAGAAGATATATAAAATCAAAGACTATGTAACAATTCAATGTGTATGAGGCAAGAATAAATGAAGACACTAAGGAGCATGAATAATATTCAAGCATCTCAGTTATCAATTAGAAGTCATGTCTACAAGCCTAAAAGCTAAATAACATGAATGTTCAAGGTATGTAGAGAATTCTACAGAAGGAGAAGAGTGCAAAGTGCTCTCATTGTCTACTCATGTTGAGAATGAAGAGACAAAGCTCATGGAGAAGACCAAGGTACTAGTTGAGGCTAGTACTAAGATGTGTGTGGGTCTAAGTGAACATCTTGTCATTATTGAGCATGTATCATACAAATAACATCAATTATCAGTGCCTAGTGATGTGGTTCCTAACTACAAGGTGGATTCTTCAAATGAAAAGGTATGTCAAGATTCTATACTTACTCCATGTGTTATCAATTATATCTTAGAAGAGAAGGAGAGTGATATAGAAAAGGAATCAATTGTCATAGTCTAGACTAAGAATAATGAGAATAAGAACAAGAAGTGTTATAGCTATAAGAGGATTCTAATGGTTACTGAGGAGATGTGGGACACTCCTAGCTTCATTTTGTTTTAGATCATTGTGGTGTCAAGGATGTCTCTATCTATGCTTATTAAGAGACTCCTTTCAGTGGAGAATAAAGTTTTATTGTGATACTCTATAGATGATCATATATGTTTATATGGAGCAATTTTTTCCAAGTGGAAGAGATGTTATGGTGATGTTAGAGTGATGTCATAGGTAGCTTTGGGTAATCTGTAGGGTTAGATTGAAGGTTATTAAGTGGAAAAAGAGGATTTATGTTTTTTCAAGATGATATTTTTGCATATAAAGGTCTATTGACCTTATTCTAGCATGTTTTAGGTGGTTTTTTGGTCTAAACATATGTTGAAGTCAAATTAGAGATTTTTGTTTGTCCTCGGGTCTCCCTATTTATGCTTAAAAGTTATAGGTTCTAAAATGGGTTATAGGATGTATGGGTTCCAAAAGTTATGAATGCTCAAATTTTTCTCCATAAGTATGTAATGGTTATCTCCAAGTGTACAAGAAGTTTTAGAGGTGAATGTTGACCAGAAGGAGTTTTGTTGACTCTATTTGTTTTGAGATTCTAGGGTTTTGGGCTTTGCTAGAAAAATGGTTTGCCCTGTGATTTGAGATCTGAGGTTTATTAATAATTTTAATAAGCCAAATTTGTTTTCAAATAAATATTCACATAGGTTTAAATGTTTTTGGTTCTCAATTTATTCAAGTTTTTATCAAGTTGGAGGCCTAATTGGGTAGTAAGTTCGTGAAGGAAGTATGTTGTAGTTGTTGAGATAGGAGTTAAAAATTGGTATGCTTGAGGGTTAATATGAGAGATTTCTATATATGATTTTTTAGGTATTGATTATGTGTCTACTAAAATTTTTGGGCTTTGCAAGTTACAAGTAGGGCTACAAGAAGTCTAGATAGGCCTGGTATGAATATTTGATGTCTTTTCTTAGTTTTTCCAAAATATCAAGGCATGATTTTTTTCAATATGAGTTCTTAGGTTGGTTTAGATCATGTTTCTTATTTTGTGTGTTGCATGAAATTATGTTGGTGGTCCTTGAGGTGATTTGAAAGAGAAGGCTAGTAAGCTTGTATGGTGGTTCCTCATGGTATATGGAGATCTAAAAATGATCAAGAGATGAAATTTATCAAAAATATTAGTGGGATTCCCTCTAAAATGTTTCTTATTAATTTCCATAATATATCAATATTTTTTTGTATTCTTTATTCATTAGTTGCAGTGCTTGGTTGAAGAGAGTGTTGGCATGGAGCAATAAGAAGTTATCAAGGCAAGAAGAGGTAGGCTGAAGGTAAGGAGCAATTTGTGATATATTTATAATATGGTATTCTCATATTTTATGGTATTTTTGGGTCCTTATGATCATTTGGTTCCCACTTTATCATTGTGTCAAAGGGGAAGAAAGTTCCTATTGTGAGAGTTTTTGAAAAGAGAGAAAAAGGGTGAGTTGTATATGATGTGTGTTAACATCAATGAAAAAGGGGCAGAGTTTTGTAGAGTTTCAAATGAAATAATGTAGATGTACATGTGAGTGTATTAAGTGATTTTATATCCTAAGTGATAATGACAAAGTGTTCAATATGTTTGTCCTAGTGTGATTGAAGATGGTTTGGTTGATCTTCAGTTTTGGTATGCTTAGAGATGTTTAGGGATGAGTATAGATTATTTATCATGTTAAATGGATCCTATAAGATGTTTTATAATATTTTATTTCTTATTTTCATGAGTGGAATTCATCTATTATTCTATTGTTTTCATTTAGATATGTTAGGTCTAGTGGCAGAAAATCTGAGTAGGCAGTTTGTTGACATCACCATTACCACGTGTGGATGAGTCATGAAGAGTTGGTCATGTGGTTATGATCACATTATTCCTTAATTTATATTTACTAAATCTCAGGTTATGAACCTAATTTTATTCAAAGATATGTGGGTGAAAATTTAGGCTCTCAAGAATTTTTATAGTGTTTTCTCATACTTAGCCAAATTTGTATGAGACAGGAAAGAGCCAAGTAAGTAGTTTTATGATAGCATATCTCACATGTGTGGATGTTTCAAAATAATTTTATCATATTGTTTTATTAAATTGTATGCATAGTTGATATTCACTAAATTTTAGGTCATGTGATGAAGCACAACAAAATATATGCATGTGCAAAGTTGGCTTTTCCAGATAGTTCTTGACATAGTTGGCTCTGTGAATAAATAAATATAAGGTGGCATTTTAATGTCATTATTTCTCACACTTGTGAGGGTTATAGGAGAATATTGATATATTTTTGGATTATATATGTAAGGATATCATATGGTATAAAATTTTTAAAATACACTTGAGCAAAGTAAAAGATATCGAGGTGCAAAGTTGGCCTTCTAGGCAGATGAGCAATGGTCCCCATACTTAATCATTTTTGCAAAATATTAAAGATCGAGACTATATGGAGATCTAATGTCTCATGGTTGATCATAAAATGAATATATATATATATATATATCATGTTAAAGAGGTCAAAGTGTTCATTGGTTAATAGAGTTAAAGATCAGGACCAAATGAAGATCCAATGGTGCATGAGAGATTATACAAATCAAGATAAATGGTGTGTATTAAGTCAAATGAAGACAATTTTTTGACATTTAATTCTGAGAAAATGTATAGGATAAGGATATAATCATGAGAGGGTTTTCATATAAATTGATCAAATGGTACATGTTGCATGATTAAATCATGGCTAATCCATAGAGATTGATGGTGCATGTTGAGTCAAAATTATAATATTGCATGAGATAAGGTTAATGTGTTCAAGGTTTAAATTTTAGGATTTGACACACTATGCATTAAATATAAAATGATATCAATGGTGCATGATCAATCTAAATCAGTGATGACATGATATGTGATCATAGTGTCCAAGATTTAACTATGACCATTTGAATTCAAATATTTGAAGTTAACAAAGGAAACACCAATGTATAATTTTTGAGCCATAACTTTTAATTGATGCAAAATTTGACCATAGTGTCAAAATATAATTTATAGAGGACTCCAAGATGCATCTATAAATATAGATTTTAAGGTATAATTATGTGTACAATTAAAATATATTGAGGTTTAAAGTTCATTGTGTGTTTGACTATGTTCTGAAATTGACCCGAGAGGATGTTTGATCTTGTGTTGATGTTATTTCGATGTTTAATGATTAAATATATGTTGGATAATGTTATAGAATATATAATTATTATTTATGTTCATTATTAAAGCTTTACCAATCATATTAAATATATACAAATTTTTACAAGATGACTATATATTTATTCATGGTGACTATACACAGAATGTTGTTTGAGTAATTTGTAATTGAGTCAAAGGGTACTATGATGATTTTTAGAACTTAAGGAGGACCTGTAGATAATTTTTAATGGTTCAATGCATTTGTAAAGTGTTCTTATGTTATTAATTTTCTCATAGAAGTGTCAAAGAGTTGAATGGGTCTCCAAAATACCTAAAAGTGACTTAGGCCTATTTGAAAATGGATTGTGCTTAAGTGTGACCCATGTGAGATGCCTTAGGGATGAATGCATGTATTGTGGATAATAAGGAAATATTATTATATTTTTAATTCATGATTTATCTATAAATTTTTAAACCATATGTGTTGGTTTCTAGATGTGTGGAAGACTTAAGAGAGATACTAGTACAAGGTGTATGTGAGAGTTGTGGAGTGAAGGAGAGGTAGAGTGCCCAGTTGGTGAATTGATGAGAAAAGGATATTAAAGAGTTTTTGTATGACTTATAGGTCATATTTTTTTTCTAAATAGTTATCTTATAGTTTGAGGATATGAAAAGAGGTTTGAGTGTGCATATGGGGATAGTTTGAGTGAAGGGGAGAGATTGTAGCATGCCTATGTGAGAAGCCTGTATGAGATAGATAGATAGAGAGAGAGAGAGAGAGTTTGTGTAGGGATAAGATAAATAGAGATCCATCATCAGGTGTTGAATACATCAGTCTAAAGTGGAGGTTTTCACTTCAATGAGGGTCTAAAGGACTTGATCTTCTTTAGGGGCAATTTCTCATTATGAAACAGGTGTTTCACTAAATGCCTTTGGTCAAGAGGATATGATCAAGGTTTATTTGTCTAAAATAGTTGACCAATATCTTTTTTATAATTTCCTATAGGACAAGTATTCCATGTGTTATAGGATTGAGAGTGGGATTTTTTTCCCATGAGATTTTCCCATAGGAACTATGTGTTATGTGTTTGATTTGATGTATGCATTGAATGAATGAGCTTTCTTGTTAATGTTGCTTGATAAAGTTGATATACATTGATTTTTTAAATAATTTGAAAGGATTGGATTTGAGATTGAAATATATAGGCTCACTGATTCACACTTGCCCCCCCCCCCCACGCCCCCACTTCAATGATTTTACCTCTAACACATAGAAATAGTCAACTAGACTTAATGTGTATGCCAAGAGATGCACTCCTGCATAGAGAGTCTTGTTTGTTCCAATGTTTAGCTTAGGATATCTTCTTTAGATATTGAATATGTATGATAGTGTGTTCAAATATTTTCTTTATCACTACATTAATTTTTAGACTTTAGATCACTTGGTATTTAATTTAACAAAATAAAATTATTCATCATAAGTATGAATAACTTATAATAACATTAATTTCATTTATGATTAATCGATTCAAATGTGAATATTTATAACTAAGGATAATGATAAAAATTACCAAAACCAAAGTTAAAAATATTTAAATTTAAAAAAAGACAGAGAATAAAAAGATAAAAAGTAGGTAAAATATAAAAATGTAACTAGCTCAAAATCAAGATGTGAATTATCAAGATTCAAGTAGGAATAATAATATACTTAAAAATAAGTAAATAATAATTAAAAAAGGTAAGGAAAAATTGGAAATTAACTTGGAATCAAGATATGAATAATCAAGACTCGTGTATTAACAATGTATACTTAAAAATGAACAAGAAATAAAATAATTTAAATACAAATGTAAACAAGTCAAGCCCAAGGTTAAGCCAGACTCAAAATGTTTAAAAAGTGTATTAAAACACAACAAAACAAACAAACAACCTCAAGAAATAAGTAAGTAAATAAATAAATAAAACACACACATAAAAACACAAATAAAAATAAATGAAGAGATAGTGAACAAAATAATCAAGACAAACTAAATAATCCAAAGCAATGAAAAATGTAGTAAGAAAACTAGTCTAAGCACATGAAAACAAATAAACACAAACAATGGTTAATCACAATGTTAGTGTAGATATAAAACAAATTGTTCATACATGTGTAATATATGTGTTACACTCTATGATAGGGTGACCACTAAGTTAAGTGTTAATGATACCAGTATAATGAAAAAAAAAACAATGGGCATAAAGTTACCCTAGGTAATAGGGAAACAAAAATATAAAATAAATATAAATTTCCCCTAGGCTATAGGAGGCAATAAAACAAACAAAAATGGGGGAATAGAAGAAAAGGAAGGGGTAGCCGAGCTGACTCCAAATGAACAAGGAAAGTGGACACTACCTACATAGTTCCATAGATGCAAAGTCCAACATAAACTTTAGGCCCAATGTAGTTCTCCTAGGATATGGGATAGAAGAAAAATTATGAGAAAGAACATGAATGTGTTGTAGAGTAATATGGGAATGGTATCGCAAAATGATGAGTACGTGAGAAAATCCAAGAGTATAGGAATGGATCTTTTTCAAATGAATAATGCACACAAGGGTCTTCAAAAATGGAAAGAGCATGAGAACATCCAAAGGTGAAATAATGGATCTTGTTCAAATGAAAAATGCACACAAAGGTCTCAAAAAATGGTGAGAGGATGAGAACAACCAAAGGTGCAATAATGGATCTTGTTTAAATAAACAATGCACACAATTGTCTCATAAAATGATGAGAGAATGAGAACATCCAAAGCTAAAATAATGGATCTTTTTCAAATGAATAATGCACACAATGGTCTCACAAAATGGAAAGAGTGCTCAAGATCAAAATAAATAAAGGTACAATTCAATGTTTTTGGTCTTTTGTTGAATCAATTTTTAATTTTTTTGTTTTTTTAAGATAAATAATGAAAATACAATATAGACAACAACATAGAGAACCAATTAACTAAGGATATGTACTTCCATAGAGAAGAGGTTTAAATGGTAGCTAAAATAGGTTGAAATAGTGTTGTGCAAATATAAACAAAGGTATAGGGAACCACGTAGCCAAAGAGATGCACTTCCAAGGATAAAGGTTTCTATAATAGCTAAAACCAACTACAATGGCCCTTATGATAATGTTAAGGCAATAATGACTACCAAATAGTAGAGAAAATAGAACAACACATAGTGATGAATAAATCCCAAGGAACCATCCAGTACACAAAAACCATGTCTTGACATACCCTTGTACACTTGTCTATAAAAAAAGTGATGAATACTGATCTAGCTAAACTATCTTGTGGAAGGAGCACTAAATGTGTATAGAATGCCTGTGAATCATAATCGAGATTATAATTGATATTGGGTACAATGGTCTAGGTGAAATTAAAATTAGTGTAGTTGAATATAAAGGATCCAAGTGACAATGGTCTAGAGTTACAATGGTCTAGAATGAAATGGTACAGGGTTACAATGGTCCAAAGTTAAAATTGTAAATAATGAAATAGTACAAGGTTACTATTGACCAAATTTGACTTTAAGGTCAAATTGGGGCACCCTTAGGTAAAAAATTGAGATTTATGTGTTTTATGGGTCTAATATATATGTCATAAGGTGTTTTATAGGTTAGTTTATGTCATCAAATGTTATACTAGCCTTGGTCCTTAATCATTTTAGTGCTTTTAGTTATTTTAGATCATTTTGAGGTTAAAAAAGGTACATTTAATGACTTGTACAAATTTATTGGGAATTTTTAAGGTTATAAAATGTTATTTCATGTCCCATGTGTCCTTATAGGTCTTAATTAATAAAAACCAACTAAAAAGAGGTAGGTTCCTCAGAAAAAGGGTAGTTTTCTTCAGGAAAAGAAGAAGTCTGGCACTTGTACAACTCTTTAAGAAGTGTGCCAGATGGGAAAGGATCATGGTATGTATCTCCATCTTCCTAAAGCTCATTTCCACGTTTATTTTGCTTTCTAAGTGCCATTTTTAGCCCAAAACCATTCTACTCCTGTTTCAATCCTCTTCGCAATCAAAAGCGACTTTCAGATTTGTGTTTAGTACAAACAACTCATGAGGTTTTAGGTCAAATTCCTTGGGGAGGTTTAGTAAAATTAGATACATTAATTTCCATATAATTATTTGTAATAATATTTTCCTTCTCTTCATGAACCATTCTCATGAATTTGACTATACTTTTACGCTAGTTATTTTATGCACCCTACAGGTTTTGCCTTAGTTTGAGAAATTCCATACAAATTAGTTGATAATTTTTATTCCATATGATTTTTTCCTCATCCTAAAATTATTATAATTATTAATTTTAATTCTCATAATTTTTTGATGAGAAAAATAGCTTAGGTTGCACGAGGAAGCACCTTTTTGAGTTATAAGTAGTGTTTCACCATTTTTAAGAATTCCATGCTTGTTCATGGTTTCACAGTGTTATTATAAGTCCTTTTTAATGTTTTAAATTATTTATGATCCCCATTAATTCCATTATCTAATTAATATCCATGAAAGTGCAGTCATTGAGTGCCATATAGCCAGTTTTCCCTATGACTATCATATACAGTCAGCGAGCTGCCATGAAAGAAGGGTCCAAACATTAAAATGGAGCATGAGAGATAGTTTCAGACATTAAAACATATTTATGTGTCATTATAAAACCATTAAGTATTATTATTTATTTATCAAATTATATCCTCTAATTTTATTAACTATTTTATGTTTGCTCCCTATATGCAACTCAGAATGCTCATCTACAGGTGGTGTACTCATGGGATTGATCATGTTGAGAAGGAGCTTGTGAACTTATAAAGGTTATAGTCCATAAAATGAATAAATTTTTAATCATAAAGGATCTAAAAACTATTTTAGACCTCATAAGCCACACATTCTACCAATTCATTCTCCTCACTACCTATACAATAAAATGTGCATCTACAGGTGATCTGAGCATAGAGTTGTGGAGTATTTTGTGGTGTTGAAACAAGTGATGAGATTCATTTTCATGTCCTCATGTGGGAATATATTTTTTTAAATTCAAGTGTAAATCACCTTCAAATAAATGACTATGTGTTTTTAGGACTCTTTTCCCTAAAGATACGAAACATAAGTCTAGGGGCTTTTGTGAATAGCATGGGACATGGTTACATGAGTTTTTGATGCATTATAATTATATTTTTTGGTATTACCTACATAATAAAATACCTCTACAAAATGCTGAGGGTAGAGGGTTGATGAACTTTGGTAGTTTTGGGCCTCAAAATTGCCTACAAAACACTGAATTCTTTCAATATTATCTACAGGATTGAGTCTTAAAGAGACCTTTTTTCACCTAAAGGTCAAAATGAGGACTTTTGAATGCATGAAGGTGATTTAAAATATTTCAAGGTGTCATATATGATCCAATTATCACCTAATATGTTAGGATACTATGTTTATACCCCTATTCACACCTACAGTCCATACACAAGCCCTAAAACATCCACCTATAGCAACTAAGGTGGATAGTGAGCTAACTTGATGTTTTGATGATGTTTAATGGAATCCAAGGTGAATGTTAGTGATAACATGTATAATTTATGACCTATATGTATCATTAAGGCTTCTAAACATCATAACATATTTCAAATGAATTGAATCATACCTTTAGTGGTCAGTTAAGGTAGGTGTCTCAGTCAGAGTAGTGGAGGACTCATTTATGAGCTAAGGTGCATGTTGAGTGCTAATGGGAGGATAACATGATGAATTAAACATATATACACCTTATCCATAGCCATTATGAGCTTCATAAACTTTTATTAAATCAAAAGAAGCATATATAGACCCCTTATGAAGAAATGTACACCTACAGCCATTATAAATGACTGTGAAGGATAGTGAGCATGTTTGAAGTTCAAAGTAATGGAGAATAACTAGGAAAGTGAATTTTTGGGTTTAAAAAGGTATAATGTGGTTAAAAATGACTGAAATGAGGTTTATAATAACCTTTCCAATCCTAAAAAAAGCACATCCACCTACAGGTAAGAGTCTTAAGGTAAAACATAGTTAATGTTAGAACTCATTCATGAGGAGTTCAATGTATGGGAAGGCATATGCAAGATTAGAGTGGTAAAAGAGGATGAAATCACCTCCATAAATATCTTGAAAAAATATATAGGTTTTTATATTGGTAAGTAAGATAAGAGATAGAATTACAAGGTAGCAATATATAGAACAAAGTACAAACCCTGCATTGTTAACTTCCGTAAAGTTTGTCTTGGAAATGGAGGGAGTTGGAGGGTTTGAAAATTTGACAAAGGGATAATTTTTTGTATATAATATATTTAAAACCTAAAAAATCCCCTAAAGTGACCAAAACTATCTGAATAAATAGGGGAGTTCCCTTTATTTTGTCTCAGATAGAGGGCACTCCCTTATAAGGTCAAATTGGTAGTTTTAAGGAATAGAGACAAAGTGATGAATAAAATGATATTTTAACCTTTAAAATAGGTTGAGGAAGCTATAATATACCTATTAAAATCATGTAAACCAAGATATAAATGGTTAAACTAAATAGCGTATCCCAGATCATCAAATTTATAGACATGCCTAGTGGACATGGTGAGGCCTAGTGCCCAAATAAAGGGTCACTCATACATATAACAATAAATATGATTTATATATATTTTATAAATGTTTATGAGGACATAATATACATGTTAAAGCTCTGGGATGCAAATAAAACATTAGGAAAGTCATTTTGAGCCTTAGGTTACAAGCAGGCCTATGGATATGCTTTCAAATCCATTTGATCATGTTTATGGGATCATATTATATTTTTTTTGAGCCATTTTTGTATACAATAAGTCATGAAAATGCCAATTTTGGACTTTAAGGTCATTCAAGGTTGTTGGAATGGGGGAAGGAACTCGATAGGAGAATTTTGAATACTCACATCTTTCTTGATGATTTACATGGGAACCAAATAAGTTCAAGGATGTTATTAGAGGTATTTAAATATTAATTTTTGGAATTAGTTTGATAATTGTATGTCATACCTTTATGAAAAAACCTTAAGAGTCAAAATTGTCAAAACCCTTACAACCCCTAATTAAGGACCAATCTCGAGAAATGAAGCTAGAGATGAATTATAATGGCATATTTTGACTATGAAAACTATTTTAAATTATATATTACTCCTTCAAGATACTCCCCATACCTTTTTTTTTGTATGAACTTATACGAATGGGGTGCTAAAAAGGATATTTTTGACCATTTTTTATGTTGTGTAGGTTTTATCAGGAGTCTCAAGATGAAATAAACTTTGGGAGAAATATTAAAACTTTTTATAACTCCCCATGTTCATTTCATGCCTCATAAATACTCCTAAGTTCCTCAATAGGAGCTCTCATCTCAGCCAGTCAAAACTGGTATATTAGACAAGCTGGTGGGAAGTGTGAAAACTCTAAATGAAAGTGATTTTAAGGTGTCCCTAATGATTATAAGGAAATTTAGGATCTTTAAACTTTTCATACACTCGCTCACACATATTTCCATGGACAAATAAATAAAAATTTGAGGCCAAGTGTGCAGGGTGCATGGAAGAGGAGTTTTCTTGACAGCAGATGATGATAACTCATTTTGAGTTAGTTATGAGGTGTTCAAAGGAGGCCAATCATGAAGGCAATTTTTTTTAGCTAGAAAGAGGATTTTTATGCCACATTGCAAGATTTTGATGACTTGGATGGACACTTTTGTTTCCTAACCTTTCATGGTTCATCCCATATCCTATTATCATGAAAAAATAACTAATTCTCTTAGCTTGAAAAGTGTCCTTTTAACCCTTTTAATTCTCTCTTCTCCTCTCTTTCTCAAGTTATATAAGAACTAGCCATTTTGGCATTGTAATATATGATCCACTTGAGTATGGTGAATCCTTTCTCAAATTCATACCATTTTATCAATAAGACTACTTATTTTTGACTCTGCATGATTGTTATTAGTGTGTTTTACTTCAATGTTGGATCTTATATAGTGAAGACTATGGATTCCTTAGCATGTTGTCTCATTATTGCATTCTATTTGAAATTAGAAAGATTATTTTTGTAGGGAATATGAATTTTTCTAGTAAATTTCAAGGATTGAGTAAGTTATTATATTCATTAGTTCCCTCATAGGCCTCTTATCTAGTCCTCCTAGCTTTGAACATTCATCCATAACCTCACAATGTAACATTAATGTGAGAAGATAAATATTGGAGAAGTGTATGTTCAATTTGTCTCTTGATTTCATGTGTAACATGATTCTGGTTGGAATTCATCATCTATTTTGGTATATCTCCTCCCTTAGGTTATTTTTATTTCAATTATCTCTCTCCCTTTCACCCCCAAAGTTAAGTGTAGTTGTAATCCAAAGCGCTATATCAAGGGAGTTATCCTTATCTACAAATTCACCTCATTCTTAAGCTACCCAAAATCCTAGAAGTGTTTCCATCGTGCCACTTGGATGAGGAGAGCTTTTCCATCTCTTAAAATGGTGAAAATCTAAGTGATAATAGTTTTTATCACACTTGATGGGAATCTTGGTCTAATAATTTGAGAGATTTTTAGTGTTATCTCTCAACAATCAACCTTTGGAGGCATCTATCCAAGCATCAATGGTGACTTCAAAGATATATCAGCTGGTCAAGCAACCCAATTTATCTTATAAATATTTTTGGTAACATTTTCCTTTGTGTTCATGATTTTAATGAAGTTTCATGGCTAATTTTGGTATTGAGCACTATTTTACACAATTTGTTGAGACGTTTCAAGCTTGTGACATTCCATACCAATATGAACAAGTTTTTAACTAGCCTCATCATGAAGTGTACCAGCCTTGTGATGAAGTGTATCAGTCTTATAGATACCCTTCTCAATGTCATGTTCCTCCTAGTCAACCTAGTCACTTCTCAAGTCCATCCATTTCCACCTTCAAACAAACACTTTTGGGCTATGAGAGGTACATGTTTAAGCTTGATACTCTAAGAGGATTTGGACAAGAGGTTCCTAAGAATCTTATTCATAAGGTGAGAGATGCATTATATTTGGTCAAAAGAGAGTGGGCACCTATTGAGAGAACCAATTGGCAAAGGCTCATAAGTGAGATGATTGATGTGAGTGGCCTAGTTTCTTCCTTAGAGGATTGGCTAGGAGTTCATGAAAGTTAAGCTCACCAAAATTATCAGCCTTCATATTCAATTCCCCAAGTTTCTTATCATCCATATTTTATCTCTACTCATGATCCCAATCAAATATATCAAAGTCATCCTTTTCCCAATCAGTTGGAAGAGAAATTTGAAAAGAGAAACCTTGTGTTTGAAGCTAATCTTCATAGGTAGATTAAGTTAGAAAATATGCATATGAATCAATCCATATTAGTACCAAAATAAGTGGAGTTCAATACCTCATTTCCCTCTCACATTACATCCCCATCACTTCAAAAAGAGACTCATAATCCTAATAACCCAAGATATAACAAGATAGTGGAGTCATGGGGAAAGAAAAAGGAGAAAAGTATTGATAAAGAGTGTGAAATTGAGAAGGAGCTTGATCCTATACAAACCCATCCCACCCTTCCTCAAGAAAATACTTATAAACCTAACATTATAATGTGGAGTAAGATAGTGGAATCATGGGGGAAGAAATAGGATATGAGTTTGGTTGATAATGAATGTGAAGTAATGAATGGAGTTGATCCTTTGCAAGTTCCTCCCACTATTCCCCAAGAAACTTCTTGTGTCCCATGTCATCCCTCATGTATTCCTTGTCCTCATAAATACTCATATGAACTTAAAGAAATAATTTTCCAATAAAAAATAGCCAAACAAATTGAAGAGTTAGAGTCAAAAATGAGATTGTTGAGTCAAGGTGTGATTGAAGGTTTAGACCCAAAAGACAATACTATGCCTAAACACACCCTATACACCCTTCCTAAAGAGAGTCCTCAAGATAAATCAGATGTGAATGAATTTTTTTTCAAGTGGAAGGAATAAAATCAATTTTTTTTAGCCTAAGGTATACCTCTCCTTCCTTAAGAGCATCCAAAAGAATCCCTTACATTCCATTACCAATCTGATTTTGAATTATATGTGGCACCTCCACCCACTAGTTCATCTTGTCCCCATCCTATCACATTTTGCCTTGATGAACCTATGGTATGTTAAAATAAATGGGATTAGTTTGTTGAAAAAATCTCAAAACTCTTGCTTGAATAAAATCTACCTCCTTGACACCCTCATTGGATTAAGTCACAAGACTTCAAGATGCCTAGTCTTGGAATCACAAAGAAGTAAATGGAAGATATTGCAGCCCTTGAGAATAAAATTCATGATGTGATATCTGAAACATAATTTTATAACCCTCAATAGGTCCTAATTTTTGAGTAAGAGTTAAGCCATTGTGTTGAATGTTCTTGTTTGATTGATAGTGAAGAATGCTTTTCTTGTGTTGAAGAGGAAAGCTTGGATGAAGTCCTTTTGGATTATAAGGAAGAGAATGAGGGAACTTCTATTTTTATTCCCTTTCATGATGCTGATAAAAAATAGGATGAGTATTTGTGGTAGAATTTTTAAAACATTTTAAATGAGTTTGAGTCTCTCAAGAGGTCTACTACTTCTCTAGAGATAATTATAAGTGATGATGAGCAAGATGACATTGTCCAATATGTCATAGATGAGAAAGAACAAGTTATTAAGCAGAATTTAGATGAATTTTTTGAAGTTATTGGAATAGGATATACTCTTATTCAATGAGGATATGATCTGGTTAAGGATGGAGAAGGCAACTTTGGCACTTAAGTAAGTATGCAAAGGAAAAGCATCCTTTCAAATTTGTCCTTTCAAGAAGCATATGCATTTGATGATGACATGTTTTAAGTAATAAATATTTTATATCATCCTCTCAATTATTTTTGAGAAGAACATCAGCTCTTGAAGGATGGAGCAAGATCTTATTGGCCTTGGTCTTCTAATGAACAAGAAGTCACATCTATTGAAGCCATGCCTACCAAGAAGATACTAGTTGACCATGAAATGAAGAGTGGGTAGTATTATGAAACATGTGAACATGTCTAAGAGGAGTATATATACATTAGATACCTAGTTAAGGATGATCTACTTGAGATTAGATCAAGTGAAGTGATAAGTAATAGGTCTAATTCATAAAGCATCTATTTCAAGGAGAAGCATACTTGGCACTATGATCCATTTCACCATGAAGATGATTCAAGAATTTTTCATTTTGATCCTATAAAGGAGGTATACTTAGTTTATATTTGTGCATAATAGTTTTTTTCTAATTTCCCTAAGTGCTTTGAGCACATGTGTGTGTGTGTCTTATTAATTTATTTCCTTGTTTGTGTGTGTCCTTTACTTTGTGTGGTTAAGATAATTAGTGGTCTTGTCTTAATGGTCAATGTTCAAAGGTTTCCGTATTTGTCTCAAACTTCAAATGACTCCCTAAGCCCAATGGACTGATAAGGCTACTGGTCTAGTTAGTATAGTAGCAATGCTACCCCTATGAGTCACCAATTTGTTGACCAAATTTGACTTTTAGGTCAAATTAGGGAACCCCTAGGTTAAAAAATGACCTTTATGTTTTTTAGTGGTTTAATACATATGTAAAAAGGTGTTTTATAGGTTAATTGATGTCATTCAATGTTATACTAGCCTTGGTCCTTAGTCATTTTAGTCTTTTTAATCATTTTGGGTCATTTTGAAGTTTAAAAAACTACATTTAATGACTTGTATAGATTTCACAAAAAAATTATGTCACATCCCATGTGTCCTTAGAGGTCCTAAGTAACTGAAACCAACTGAAAAGTGGTAGGTTCCTAAAAAAAAGGGTAGTTTTCTTAAGAAAAAAAAGAAATTTGGCACTTGTACAGCTCCTTGGGAAGTGTACCACATGGGAAAGGATCATAGTATCTCTCTTAAGCTTCCCCAATCTCAGTTACATATTTTTTTACTATATAAGTGTCATTTTTGTCCCAAAACCATTCTACTCCTTTTTTAGTCCTCTTGGCAAGTAGAAGTGACCTTCAAGTTTGTGCTTAGTACATATAGCTCAGGAGGTTTTAGGTTAAATTACTTGGGAGGTTTTATTAAAATTATATACCTTCATTTAAATATAATAATTTTGAATAATGGTGGATTGTGCTTCATGAACCATCCTCATGAAGTTGATCATACTTTTTTTCTAGTTATTTCATGCACCCTATAGGTTTTGCCTTGGTTTGAGAAATTATGTATGAACTAGTTACTAAGTCTGATGTAATATTATGTTTACCTCATATTAAAATTATTAAAATTCTTTTTTTCATGTCTCATGAGGTTTTTATGAGCAAAATATCTTCGGTTGCAAGAGGAAGCACTTTTCTAAGTTATAGGTAACTTTTCACCATTTTCAAGAATTTCATGCTTGTTCATGGTTTCATAGGGTTATTATAAGTCATTTTTCATGTTTTAAATTCTATATTATCCCCATTAATTCCATTATCCAATTATTCTCCATGAAATTTTAGTCATTGAGTGTCACATAGCTAGTTTTCCCTATGACTGTCATATACAGTCAGCCAGCTATCATGAAAGAAGGGTCCAAACATAAAAATGGAGAATGATAGATAGTTTCAAGCATTAAAACATATTTATGTGTCATTTTAACACCATTAAGTATTATTACTTATTTATCAAAGTATATCCTTTGAGTTTATTGACTATTTTATGTTTTCTCCCCATATGCAACTCAGAATGCTCATCTACAAGTGGTGTATTCATGGGAGTGATCATGTTGAGAAGGAGCTTGTGAAATTAGTAAGGTTATAGTCCATAAAATGAATTAATTTGGAATAATTAAGGATCTTAAAACTCTTATAGACCTCACAAGTAACACATTCTACCAATTCATTCTCCCCACTGCCTATATGAGAAAATGTGTATCTACAGGTGATCTAAGCAGAGAGTTATGGAGTCTTTTGTGGTGTTGAAACATGTGATGATATTCCTTTTAATGTCATATAATTTATGTATAATCATGATAGACTCATGTGGGAAAATAGTTTGTAAAATTCAAGTTTAAATCACCTTCAAAGAATCATTGTGTGTTTTTAGGACTCTTTTCCCTAAAGATACAAAATAAAAGTCTAGGGGTTTTTTGTGAATAGCATGGAACATGGCTACATGAGTTGTTGATGAATTAAAATGATCTATGTTGGTATTACATACATAAAAAAATACCTCTAAAAAATATTAAGGGTATAGGGTTGATTAATTTTGGTAGTTTGGGGCCTCAAAATTGCCTGTAAAATACTTAATTCTTTCAATATCGTCTACAAGCCTGAGTCTTAAAGATAACTATGTTCACCTAAAGTTGAAAATTAGGACTTTCCAATGCATGGATTTGATTCCAAATGTTTAAAAGTGTCATAGATGATCCAATTATCACCTAATAGGGTATTATATTGTGTTTATACCCCTATTGATACCTACAATCTGTACACATACCCTAAAACATCCACCATTAGCAAATAGGGCAGACATTGAGCTAACTTAATGTTTTAATGATGTTTAAGGGAATCCAAGGTGAATTTCAATGAAAAAATGTATAATTTTTTACCTATATGAGTCATTAAGGCTTATAAACATCATAACATAGTTCAAATTAATTAAACCACACTTACAAGGGTCATTTAAGGTAGGTGTCTCAGTTAGAGTAGTGAAGGAGTCATTTATGAGCTAAGGTGCATGTTGAGGGATAATGGGAGGATAACATGATGAATTAAACATATAGACACCTTATCCATATCCTATATTATATTTTTAAACTCTTAATAAATTAAAATAAGCATATATATATACCCCTTATGAACAAATGTACACCTATAGCCATTGTAAATGACTATGAAGGACAGTGAGCATGTTTGAAGTTCAAAGTAATGGAGAAGAACTAATAAAGTGAAATTTTGGTTTAAATCAGGTATAATGTAGTAAAATTACTAAAATTATGTTTATAATCACCTTTCCGAGCCTAAAATAGCACAACCACCTATAGGCAAGAGTCCTAAGGCAAAACACAGTCAATGTTAGAACTCAATCTTGCAGAGTTCAATGTGTGGAAAGGCATATGTAATATTAGAGTGTTAAATGAGGATTAAATCACCTTGATAAATATAATGAAAAAATTTATATGTTTTTATAGTGGTAATTAAGCTAAGAGAGAGAGCTTCAAGGTTGAAGTATATAGTACAAAGTATAAACACTACACAGTTAACTTCCATACAGTCTATCTTAGAAATAGAGGGAGTTGGATGGTATAAAAACCTGAAAAAGGGCTCATTTTTATATATAATATCCTTAAAACATAAATAATCCCATAAAGTGACCAAAACTATCTCAATAAACATGGGAGTGCCCTCTATTTTGTCTCAAATAGAGGGTACTCCCTTATAAGCTCAAATTGGTAGTTTTGAGGAATGGAGGCAAAGTGATGAATAAAATGAGGTTTTAACCTTTATAAAATGTTTATTAATATGTAATATACATATTAAAATCATGTAAAATAAGCTATAAATGTTGAAACTAAACAAGGTATCCTAGATACTCAAATTCGTAGATAGGCCTAGTGGACATAGTGAGGCCTAGTGCCCAAATGAAGGGTTACTCACACTTTTTACCCTAAATATGATTTATACCTTGTTGATACATGTTTATGAGGACAAAATATACATTTTAAATCTCTTGGGATGTAAATAAAACATAAGGAAATTCATTTTGATCCTTAGGTTGTAGGTAGGCCTATGGAACAAGGTTTAGGCCAAGGCAAAATGTGGGGGTCATTCACATTTATAGATTTGTATATGATTTAAAATAAATTTTATAATGTTGATAATATCATATTTTTTAGCCATTTCTATATATAATAAGTAATGAAAAGGTTAATTTTGGGCTTTAAGGTCATTTAGGCTTATTGGAATGGAGGAAGGAGCTCGATAGGAAAAGTTTGAATACTCACATATTTCTTGATGATTTCCATGGGAAAAAAAGAAGTTCAAGGATGTTATTATAGTTATTAAACTATTAATTTTTGTAATTATTTTGAGAATTGGATGTTATACCTTTATGAAACAACCTTAAGAGTCAAAACTATTGAAACCGCTTACAAACCCTAATTAAGGACTAGTCTAGAGAAATGAAGATAGAGATAAATTTTAATGGAAAATTTTGACCATGAAACCTATTGAAACTTGTATATTAATCTTCAATATGCTCCCCATGTTTTTTGGTTGTATGGACTTGTATGGATGGGGTGAGAAATAGGATATTTTTGACCATTTTTTATGTTGAGTAGGTTTTAGGAGGAGTCTCAAGATGAACTAACTTTGGGATAAGTATTAATAATTTTTATAACTCCCAATGTTCATTTCATTCTTTAAAAAAACTCCTAATTTCCTAAATAGGATATCTCATCTCAGCCAGTCAAAATTGGCATATTGGATAAGCTAGTGAGAAGTGTGAAAACTCTAAGTGAAAGTCATTTTAAGGTGTCCCTAATTCTTATAAGAAAATTGAAGGCCTTTAAACTTATCATCCACTCCCTCCCATGGATTTTCATGGAAAACTAAAGCCAAATTTGAGGCCAAGTGTGCAGGGTGCATAGAAGAGGAGTTTTCTTGACAATAGATGATGATAGCTCATTTTGGGATGATTATAGATAACTAGGCCTACAAATAATGCATGGATAGTCATTCTTGGGACCCTTCCCATTATTTCCAATCATTATACCTCATCCTAATCAGCTATGAGGTTTTCAAAGGAAGCCAATCATGAAGGCAGTTTTCCTAAGCTAAAATGAGGAATTTTATGCCACTTTGCAAAATTTTGATGACTTGGATGAACACTTATGCTTCCTAACTTTGCATGATTCATCCCATATCCTCTTCTTATGCATAAATAACTAGTTCTCTTTTATTTAAAAGTGTCCTTGTGACCCTTTTACTTCTATGTTCTCCTCTCTTTCTCAAGTTTTATAAGAACTAACCATTTTGGCATTGTAATATATGTTCCACTTAAGTATGGTACCATTTTATCAATAATAATACTGATTTTTACCTCTTCATTTCTGTTATTAGTGTGTTTTACTTTATTTTTGGATCTTGCTTAGTGAAGACTATGGATTCCTTAGCATGTTGTCTCATTCTTGCATCCTATTTGTAGTTGGAAAGCTTCTTCTTGCAAGGCATGTGAAGTGTCCTAGGAAATGTCAAGGATTGAGTAAGTTAATAAATTCATTATTTATCTCATAGGCATATTTTATAGTCCTCATAGCTTTTCACATTCATCCATAATCTCACAATGTAACATTGATGTGAGAAGATGAATATTGGAGAAGTGTATGTTCAGTTTGTCTCTTGATTTCATGTCTAACATGTTACTTGTTGGAAGTCATCATCTATTTTTTGTATCACATCCCTTAGGTTAGTTTGATTTCAATAATATTTCTCCCTTTTCACCCCCAAATTTAAGTGTATTTTTAATCTAAAGTGGTACATCAAGGGAGCTATCCCTATCTATAGATTTACCTCATCTTTAAGTTGCCCACAAGCCTAGAGGTGTTTCCATTGTGCCACTTAGATGAGGAGAGCTTTTCCATCTCCTCAAAGGGTGAAAATCCAAGTTTAAATAGTTACAACATTCCATATGTGAAATAATATAAAGTATAATGGTATAGGTATCATGGTACAAGTTATAATCATGATGGAATAATAAGTGACTTTAGCACAAGTTGTTCACAAGTAAGGGCTCTTATAGATAATGGTTCAAAAAAAAATTCAATCTTAGAACTAATTGAGGTGTAAAATATTAATGGGTTCAAATATATCTTCATTTTTAGTATCCAATATGTATGCCCCTAATCTATAGTTTATTTTAACCACATATGGGCCCAGCCAATTGGGTTAAAACTTACCCTTCTTACGTTTAGCATTAGTGTTATTTTGTTTCTCCTTTAAGACCAAGTCACCAACTTTAAAATCTTGAGAAAGAATCCATTTATTATATCTATGACATTATCTATTCTGATATGATCTCAAGTTATCCAGGGTAGCCAAATGCTTTCCAATAATAAGTTCTAGCTCTTGCAACCTAGACACTTGATAGTCTTCATCATCAATTAGGTTGTCCAAATAAACTCAAAATAAAGGTCGCTTGACCTTGACTAGGATAATAGATTTTATGCCAAACACTAGGGTATATGGAGTGGCTCTTATATGGGTGTAATGACTAGTGTGATAGGCCTAGAGGGTAGGAAAAATTTGCAAGTTTTAATTATGACCGGCGTCATTAAAAATATTCTTTAGGATTGTGATAATGGTTTTGTTATATTCCTCAACTTGACCATTACATTGTCAAGTTATATATGGTGTGGAATTTCTTATGTTTAATTTTGAACATGGTACAAAGGGATTTTACATCCTTGTTCACAAATGAGCGACCATTACTGGAAATAATATAGGCTAGGAATACCATTATTGGTAGATGATATGGTAATGGATAAAGTTGGAAATTTACTTCTCCAATGATGAAAGTGAGAGGAATAGCCTCAATCCACTTACTAAAATATTCAATAGCAGTGAGAATGTGTTTATGGCCATCAAAATATGTTGGGTTTATTTTCTTGATGAGATTGAGATCCCATGTAGAAAATGGTCATGGTGTAGTGACTAACTGTAGTGGAAAGGAAGGTGTGTGTATCAAATTACCTCACACACACACACACACACACACACACACACACACACACAAACACACTACACACACACACACACACACACACACACACACACACACACACACACACACACACACACAACACACACACACACTACACACACACACACACACACACACACACACACACACACACACACACACACACGCACACACACATGCAAGCACACACGCACGCACGCACGCACGCATGCACAGATGCACATATTGTGTGTGTGTGTGTGCGTGCATGCGCATGTGTGTGTGTGTGCACGTGCGCACATGCATGTGCGTGCGTGCACATGTGTGTGTGTGTGTGCATGTGCGTGCATGCATGCACATGTGTGTGTGTGTGCATGCATGCACATGTGTGTGTGTGCGCATGTGTGTGTGTATGTATGTGTGTATGTATATATGTACATATACACATATACATATACATATACATATATGTATATGTATATATATATATGGGATATATATATATATATATGTATATATATATATGTATATATAATATGTATATATATATATATATATTATATATATATACACACACACATGATATATACACATATATATATATGTATGTATGTATATGTATATGTATATGTGTGTGTAGTGACATACTTCCTGACATACTTACAAGCATTTTTTTCTATATTAACACACAAGGCACACACACGTCACACACACACACACACACACACACACACACACACACACACACACACACACACACACACACACACACACACACACAACACACACACACACACACACACACACACACACACACATATACATATATATACATATACATATATATAAATATACATACATATACATATACATACATATATATACATACATACTATATATATATATGTGTGTGTGTGTGTGTGTATAAATATATATATATATACATATATATATACATATATATATATATATATGTATATGTGTATATGTACATATATACATATATGCATACACACATACATACACACATGCACACACGCATGCATGTGCATGCATGTGCGCACAGCTGGGTTCTTTACACAGTGTAAGCATGCACGGTCACAGTTGCATGCGCACTACACACGCACATCTACACGCACACAGTACACGCATCATTGATCATGCAGGTGCACGCGTGTGCAAGCGTCGAGGTTCACAGGTGAATACAACACACACACACATTTGCAGGTGTGCACACTCACACACACAGCACACACACACACACAGCAGTATGTGTGCATGATGTGCGTGTGTGAGTACAGTGTGTGTACTCGTGATAGAGCATAGATTAAGGCAAGGGATTTGTTTCTATAAGTATGGGCTAATGAATACCCTAGGTTGTTAAAGAGTTTCTTGGGAGATCTAATTGAAGTACATCATTGAGTGCTGGCCCTGGAGCACATGGAGTGCTTTCATGAACCTCCTTGGAGCACTAGCATTAATTCTCTCAAAGATAAAGCAGGAATAAGTGTCCCATCATAACTCTATATGATAAATCATGGGTGTCCTAGGACCTGTATAGATGGAACAAACAATGAAGAGAAGAATTACTGTTCACTGGAGATTATGTGAAACCTCTGTCAGGTGGTGGAGAAGAAGTGGCATCTGTCTTAAAAATAATTTTTCTGTATAAAGTGTTATATTACCAAGGGAGTTTATGTGGGAGATTGGGACTCATATCTTGTGTTCACACTGACACTCTCTAAATACTTGGTAATATATGAGTGGGATATCCACATATTAGGTTGCTCGATTTCGTAATCAATACTCTTTGTACATTGCGGTTGAAAGTCCCTCCTACCAACAGAACCTAATTATTTCCATTGCATCAGTTCATCTATTATTGGCCCATGACACCTATTCAAATTATAGGGACTTGAAATGGGACATGAGATTGTCCATAATGTACTTATAGGGTACAAGTTTGTCATCTAGAAGCCTATGATATTAGTTTTTGGTTCTGATTAATGATCAATTAAGAATATCTATAAAACATTAACTATTGTTTATCCCATTGTATATTACAAGACTAAAGTCCTGCAATAAGAGCTTCATACTCAGCCATATTGTTGGTCCAATTGAAGCCGATGTGAAATGCCTTAGTGGATGAGGTTTCTTTATGGTGTAACCAATAAGGTGCCAAATCCAGAGCCATGTGAAGTGAAAGATCCATCAAATTATAACTTCCATTATTAAATTTCATGAGCCAATTCTTCTATTTTCATGATATAATCATCCATAAAATCAAATGTGAGTGGTTGAGTGTCTACAATAAGAGCTTATGCAAGTTGATCTGAAATGACCTACCCCTTATAGCATTTTGGTTATGGTACTTGTTGACCATTTTTTACCACAAGTAAAAAATATTCAACTCCCTATAGTCAAAAACATGATATAGGGGTATAAAATAATTTCATAAGGTGTGTTATATTCCATTTGATGTCATTTCATATGTTTATAGCCTTAGTCATGCTCTAATTAAGTACTTATGTCATTTTGAGTCATTTAGGGGTCATTTTAAAGTCATATATGAAAGTGGCTTAGTTTTCAATGTGCCCAAGTTTTATAAACTTATAAATTTCCAATATTTCATTTCATGTTAGACATGTCTGTTTATAACTAAAAAGTTGTAGTTTTCCTAACTAAAAATCAAGAAAAAAACTAAAAAAGAATGCATTTTGGTACTTATACAGCCTATGAGGGAGTGTGACACATGTGGAACCTTGTGGGATTAATATTAAACTTCAATAGATCAATATTATTGTTTTATAATCTTTTAAATTTCTAAAAATGGTCAAAAACCATTCTATTCCTTCATAACCCTTCTAAACATGCAAAACCAGTCAATAGGTTTATGCTTAATACAGCTAGTTGGAGAAGTTTCAGATCAAATTCCTTTATGGGGTGATATTATACTTGGTAAAATTAACTTCCATTATTGGATTGTAGATAATGGTTTTATATTATATATGAACCATGTCTAACAAGTTGACTATGTTTTTTTGCTTATGATTTCCCACACCCTATAGGTTTGATCTTGTTTGAGATAGTATATATAACTCATATACTAAAATTGATTTCATGGGATTTTTAATATCTCCTCTCATACTTACCATGCCTATTTTCATGTTTTTAAATAATTTCATGAGCTAATTAGTTTAGTTTGCAAGAGGGTGTCACCATGTGAGGTTTCAGTCAAGTTCATTATTTGTATAAAGTTTGGTTCCATGCAAAGGTTTCACGTGGATGAGATATGATGTGTCCTATTTTTTCATGTTATAATTATCTCCTCCTTCCCATTTTTGGTCTTACAAGATCATATATTGAATAAAGACACAATCATGTGGAAACATAGTCAGCTTTTGCTTGTTTCCAACTGCAATCATGGTATCCTAAAGTGTAAAACGTCCATGGCAGGTATATGAAGAGTAAAAATATGATTAAACATCTTATTTAATCATAAAAATACAATAAAAGTTGCTTCAAATAGCATATCATAGACTATGATAGTTAATATCATATGTATACAAAGTCAACCCATGGAATGAGCACCTACATGTGTCTTAAAAGGATCTCATCACATTGAGACAAAAAATAGGATTTTTTTCAAGTTACTTGGGATGTAAAAGTGTAATTTTAAGACCTTTAAATATTTAAAACTATTCAAAGTATATATGTCACCATATGCATTATTCAAGTCGCCACATTCCCTATTTGGTTTGCAACTGAGTCAACACCTACAGGTGGTTGAGGACATTAAAAGGGAGGTTTTAAATATTTTATCAACCCTTAACAATTTTAATGATTTATTTAAATACTTTTAAAGTATATAAAATTCATTTACTGCTCACTTACCATGCTTACTTCCCACAATCTTACTCACTTCCTGCACACATGGAAATGTTCACCTATAGCTGGCACCAAAGAGACCTA
This sequence comes from Torreya grandis, assembly GCA_037957365.1. Lineage (NCBI taxonomy): Eukaryota > Viridiplantae > Streptophyta > Pinopsida > Cupressales > Taxaceae > Torreya > Torreya grandis. Next base: position 3,956,518 of record JARHVA010000767.1, on the reverse strand, counting down.
AAATACTTCATAGAGGAGTCTAGAAAATGTTTTTAAAGACTATTGAAGTCCAAATATGTTTTGGAGACTATTATAGTCATTATTTAAGTGTTAATTTGGTAATTAGGAGTGAAAACCCACTTCAAGAGTTGATGATTATGAAATCAGGGACCAAATCCCTAAAAACATAAAATATAGGCCTAAGCCATTTCATTGAGGCCATGTAGCAATGTTGTAAAGGGTTTATATGTAGATAACTATGCCCAGTTTTTATCCCCCACATAGGGTAATAACATTTCAAAATTAAGAGGGTGTATGTTTAGTGGAAGGTAGTTGTTGAACGGCTCTAATATGTACTTTTGTTCACTGAGTTCAGACAATGACATCTATAGGATTTGAGCTCCAAAGAGACCTCTACACCCAAATTTGAAAATGAGGAATATATTAATGTTTTAATGGTCCTATTTAGTGAAAATTTACGACAATGAACACAAATTTCATCAAGATAGGTTGATATCCAGTGTTTTTAACTCCAATAACACCTACAGGTGTCCTTTACTTAAGACAATTGGTCTATAATTGACTGCAAGGTTTCACAAGTTCATAGTTTGAGCTCAAGAATGGAAACCTATAAACATATAAGAACATAAACTTTCATAAAATTTTCAAAGACTACTAGGATGATCATAGGTCATATGACGTAGTTTTCAAGGAAGGTTTACACCTACAAGACCCCTGCACAATCAATTGTAACTGACTGTGGTTTGGCAATGAACTAAGAAGTTATGTCCTTGATGTTATAATTGCATAATAATGATTTGTATGTGTCTAAATCATTTTAAAACACATTTTAAACATTAAATAAGGTCTTATATAGTGATACAAAGCTTAAACTATGCAAATACACTTATAAGTGCCCTTTCAAACACAAAACATAGTCAGATTTTGCACTTAGTCTTGACCAATCAAGGTGTATGAAGAGGTATGTGGGAGTTTGGATTGATAAAATGACTTGTATAACCTTAATAATGATCATTATAGTCTCAATAGGATATTACTATGGGAGATAATGTAGATAAACTCCTAAGTACTGCAACCTACAGTTTGGGAGAAAACCCTACACATAGTGAGCTTATCTAAGAATTTCTTTTAGGTTTTTGTCTAATTATATGATAAAGGGATAAAAATTTGTATATAATTTTCCCATGACTTGGATAAAATCCTAAAATATTCACCTTTCCTTGGATAATAGGTGAATTACACTCTATTTTATCTCAGATAGAAGGTTCTCCCCTAGGGTACAACCCCTACAATTTTTGAGAAAGAGGATAACAAGGTGAACTAGGGAGTGGTAAGACCTTGTAGTAAGATTTTAAATTTTGTTTCATATATTGTATAAAATTATAAATCATTCATATATAATTGAAACATAGCATAGTGGTCTAAAACTATAAGCATACACACAAGCCTATTGGGACTTGATTAGGCCTAGTGCCTAATAGGGTCCAAATTTCACTTCTAGTATTAGATGGAAATTATAACCCATTTAAACATGTTTGCATGTATTTATCAAGTATGTTTAATATTATTTAATTTCAAATGAATCATAGGAAATCCATTTGGGTCTTAAGACTATTCAGGCATATACAGAATGGTATACAAAGCTTAACAGGCTAGTTTGAAATGCTCACATCTTCTTGGAGGTTATCCATGGGAGTTGAAGGAGATTGGGAAAGATGAATAGGGTCCTATATAATATTTTTTGAAATTGGTTCTTAAGTTCAATGTCACAACTCTATCAACAAAGGTTAAGAGTGAAAAGAGCCTAAAACCCTTAGAAATGACCCGACTGGAAAAGCAAGGAAGGAGATGCATCCTAAAGGACTATAATGGCATGGGAATTGGTTAGAGGTTTTAAAAATCTCTTGATAGATCTTCCCCACTCATTTTAGGTTTTCCATACTTTTTGGATAGGGTGGAAATTAGCTTTCTTTGAATGTTTTTGGTGATTTGTAGGCATGAAAAGGTTTCAGGAGATGTAACCAACTTTGAGAGAGAGATTAAGACTTAATATAACTCAATATGATCATTTCATGCTTCATAAAAACTCCTGAGTGTTTTTGTAATTACCTTTATCTTAGCCACTCAAAACTAGAAAAGTGAGTAAGATAGTGAAAAGGGTGAGAACTTCAAGTGGATGGCCTTGTAAGGTGTACCTAAGGAATATAAGGTTATGGAAGGTCTTGACATGTGTCATTCACTCTTATGTATGTATTTTCATGGAAAATTGAAGCCAACTTTGAGGCCAAGTGTGAGGGGTAAGTAAAGGAGGAGTTACTTGGACTCTAGTCAGTGGTAACTCATGTGTAGAAGAATCAAGATGATTAGGAATGAAACCAATGCATGTTGGATAGTGTCTATAACCCCTCCATCTTAGTTCAATAATGATATTTATCCATAGTTAGTTGTGGGACATTACAAAAGGGCTAAATTATGAAGGTATTTTTTTAACAATAAAAAGGAGTTTTACACTACATTTTAGAAGTTTTCATCCCTTTGAGGGTTATTTGTCCTATCAAACCTTGCATGGTCTATTTCCTACTTCATTATCTTTCATGTAAAAATCCTTTTCTTAGCATGAAACTTGTCCTAGTGACCCTTGGACTTCATTCTCTTCTTTTCTCTCTCAAATTCTATAAGTAGTAGTGTTTTTGGCTCTTGTATTCTAATTTCACTCCATGTGGGGCAAAGCCCTACTAGAGTTACATTGTATTTTGCCTTTGAAAAATATCAAGACTCATTTTGAGTTCATAAAAAAAAATTTTAAGTGTTCAAAGTGATGTACAGTGAGGTTAAGTGATAATATTTTATCCTTGTTTCCCTTATCCTCTGATGTTTATGTAAGAGTTCCTATTATAGTAGGTCATATGAAGTGTTGTCAAGTGTATGGGTCCATATTTATAGTGTAAAATGAGCCTTAGTGTCTGAAACTAGCCTATGGTTCACTTACCTTGGATATCCTTCATGCATTTCACCTCCATATTGAAACATTCATGTTAGAATCCTTTAGGACTTGGAAACTAGTTTGTATATCTTGTTTCTTAGTGAAAGAAGTATGATGGTCATATGGAAATCATCTTGGTGTATCACCCCCTTATATTAGGCTAATTTTGTTCAAACTTTTAACTCTTTGCCCATAATAAATAAATAATCTAGGTGATAATCATTTCAAGATACATTCAAGTAGCTAGCCCTTAAATCTAGAGGCTCACTTCCACCATAGGTATAACTACATACTTGTAAGTGTTCCCATGTCACCCAAATTTAGAAGATGATTAAACACCCTCTTATAGGGTGAAATATTTGGTGACAATAATTTTGTAATGCTTTGTGGGACTAAGGTCCAAGAGAGTGGAAATATTATTGGTGTGTCTTTCTTTTAATCAAATTTTAAAAGTAAGCAAGATAGCACTAATGGCAATTCCAAATGAAGACTTCTGGTTGTAATTAGACCAGGTATCTTTTGTTGAATTTTTTTATCAGTTATTGTGTTTTCCTTTAACCTATGAGGTTGAAATGAATAATTATGGTGAATACCCCTATCATGAACCTCCTTATCATCCTTGCTATGAATCACATTATATTCCTCAATAGTCTTATCATAATATCTATCAATCCTATAGGTCATGGCAGCCCTATGGTCGTCCATTTCCCTCTCCATATGAACATCATGTTGTTGGACAGCCCTATGAGGAATTTTATCAAGAAAATTATCAAGGAATACCTTCTTATAAATCCAAATGTGATCCATACCAATCACACCATGATCCCTATCAACCTCAAGAGGATTATTATGAGACTTGTTATGAGGAATTAGATAATCCCATTGATTTTACACAAATATACTACAAGACAAAGTATGAGTTCTTGGAGATTAAAATCTAACAACATAGAGCTAGCCTTAATCCCCATCATTACCCTCCTCCTAGTCCATTAGCCTTACCTCATGTCAAATAGTTCTTGTCACTCATAATAAAGATTTTAGTTAATGAAGAGAATATGGGTACATGGTAAAATGAATTTTATGTGCTTCCTAGTTATCACATGGAAAGGTTGAGAGGCATTTCCAAAATTTATATGCGTGTGCTAGAGGTAGTTGAAGGAAAATAAGGAACTCAATGGGAGATCAAAGAACAAATAGACCTAAAAAGAAGTTCCTTCAATACTCAATAGATAGGTTAAGGATGTGGGAGGAAAAATAACCTAAAAATGAGTATGTTTTTGTTGAAGAGCCTCAAGGAGGATATTGACAAGGTTCAAATTCTACTTATGTAGGTGTTCTTCCTTATAATCAACCCAATAAATCACTCCCTCATGAGCTTACTAGTGCATTCTTCTTTCCTAAACCCACTCACAACCACTCTCCTTCACCTCAAGCTCCATCTCCAATTCATTATCCCCCCATCACACCTCATACTTCACCTCAAACCCATGAGCCTATCCATCAACCTTCCACCTCACCCCTTCTTGAAAAAGAGCTTATCTTGAGGGAAGAAAGTGAAGAGGAAAGAGCTCAAGTCATAGCTGATAAATAAGATGTCATGAGTGACTATGAGGAATAAATCACCATGGGGACTCCCCTTGGTGAACAAAAGGGTAATCATATCTTCTCGAGTGAAGAGAAACATATTGAAGACTCTTTTATAACTATCCATGAGGAATGTGGCTAGGACATGAAAAGAGAGTTATTTGAAGAAGACTCCATATATGATCATGAAGTTGCAGATGACCATATCAAGCATGAATTAGAGTGTACTATCAAGGATGAAGGTGAACTTCAAGTCACTCCTCAATAAGTTGTAGTCCTAGAAGAATTTATAAAGACCAATGTGGAAGTTATTGTTATTAAATATGACTCAATACCTTAGCCTAATTTTGAACAATCCTTATATGCATTAGAGCATGAATAACATCAGCTTAATGATCTCATACATCAAGAGGACAAGGTTTAATATCTGGTGGTTTTATAAAATGAGGATAAAAATGATTAGCAGTTGTAAATTAAGCTCTTTCAAGAGCTTGAAGATATTTTCCAAGTTAAAGGTCAAGTACTTGAGAATGTGGAGAAATAATTTTCTATAGAGGATAATGACCAAGATTAGGTGTACTATGTAGAGCTCCTTAATGAGCTTGAAAAACTTGAAGTTGAGAGAAAACCCAATATTATTTAGAGCACCATAGAAACTAAGAAGGTATGTCTTATGAAACCACCATTAGAGGTTGTAGTTGAGTAATCCTATGAGGAAGATGAGGTTGTTTAGATGTAATAGGAGCTCATTTCCATAGCTGACCTAGTTAGAGCTATTTGGTTTTCATTGAACATCATGCTAATGAAGTTAGCAAACACCATGAAGAAGATCGAGGCATCAATTCGAAGGATCAAAAGGATACATGCTTCATTCAATCCTTAATTTCATGAAGAAAGAGAGGTTTCAAACTTCCCCATTGATCTAAGATGAATTATTTATTTTAAATTAGTTTATGTTTGAGTCAATTTGATTTTTGTGTGTGTGTTTCATAAGTTCTCATGAAACACAAGTGTGTGTTTCTTTTGAGTGTGTCTTATTTTGTGTGCCTTTATTTTATGTTTGGTATGTTTTAAAAGGAAATTTTTGCATCAAATTGGTACACATGTGACTCCATAACCCAATACAGGATTAGGCAATTGGTTAGTTGCATAGCAAGCATACCAGCCTTGGGAAATTGCCAAGAATGTTAACCATTTTTTATCACAAGTCAAAAATAGTCAACCCCATATAGTCAAAAACTTGATATATAGGTGTTAAAGTCCATTTGATGACATTTCATATGTTTTTAGACTTGGTCATATTCTAATTAAGTCTGTATGTCATTCTGAGTCATTTAGGGGTCATTTTAGAGTCATATATGAAAGTGGCATGGTTTTCAAGGTTTCCTAGTGTTCTAAAATCCTCCTCAACATCCAATATGTTATTTCATGTAAGACATGTTAGTTTATAATTTAAATCTTCCATGTTCTCTAACTAAAAATCAAGAAAACAACTAAAAAGAATCAGTTTTGGCACTTGTACAGTCTATGAGGGAGTGTGACACATGTGGAAACTTTTTGGGATGACTCTTAAACTTCCCTAGATTCATCTTAGTGTTTGATGATCTTTGGAAGTACTAAAAATGGTCAAAAATCATTCTACTCCTTCATCACCCTTCTAGACATGTAGAACCAGTCAATAGGTTTATGACTAGTACAGCTAGTTGGAGAATTTTTAGATAAAATTCCTTTGGGGGTGATATTACACTTGGTTATCTTCACTTTAATGCTTGGAATGTAGATAATGGTTTCCTATTTTTTATGAACCATCTCCAATAAGTTGACTATGTTTTTCTATTTATGATTTCCCACACCCTATAGGTTTTGCTCTTGTTTGAGCTAGTCTATACAAATCATCCTCTAAATTTTATTCTATAGGATTTTTACTCTCTCCTCTCATGCTTCCCATTCTTAGTTGCATGTTTGGAAATTATTTCATGAGCTAATTAGTTTAATTTTTAAGGTGTCACCATGTGAGGTTTCAATCAAGTTCATTATTTGTAGAAAGTTTGTTTCTCTACAAAGGTTTCATGTGGATGAGATATGATGTGTCCCATGTTTTCACATTATAAATATCTCCTCCTTCTCATGTTTTGTCTTACAAGATCATATATTGAGCAAAGACACAGTCATGTGGAAACACAATCAACTTTTACTTGTTTCCAACTATAATCATGGTATCCTAAAGTGTAAAACATCCATGAGATGTAGATGAATAGTTTCAAGATGATTTAACATCATATTTAATCATAAAAATCCAATAAAATTTACTTTAGACACCATATTATGGACTGTGATAATTAATATCATATGCATGCATAGTCAACCCATGGAATGATCACCTATAAGTGCCTTAGAAGGAACCCATCACATTATTACAGAACATTGGATTGTTTTCAGGTTATTTTGGATGTAAAAGTGTCATTTTAATACCTTAAAATATTTAAAATTGGTCAAATTATCTTTCACCATGTGCATTGGTCAAGTCTCTACATTCACTATCTAGTTTGTAGCTGAGTCAACACCTACAGGAGGTTGAGGACATTAGAAGGGAGGTTTTGAATCTTGTCTCAACCCTTAAAAATTTTAAGGATAAATTGAGATAAATTTAAATTATATAAACTTCATTTAATATTCACTTAACATGCTTACTACCCATAGTCTTACTCAATACTTGCACACATGGAAATGTCCACCTATAGGTGGCACCATTAAGACTTGAAATGCTTCATAGAGGAGACTGGAACATGTTTTGAAACCTTATTAAAGTCTCAATAAGTTTTATATAATATGACATTCATTATTTAATTTTTAAGTTGGCAAGTAAGATTGAAAACCCACTTCAAGAATTGATGATTGTCAACTTAGGGACAAAATCCCTAAAAACACAAAATAGAGGCCTAAGCCATTTTGTTGAGGCCATGTATCAATGTTGAAAAGGGTTTATATGTATCTAAATAATCCCAACTTTTATACCCCACATAGGGTAATAACCTTGAAAAATTAAGCGGGTGTGTGTTTAGTGGAAGGTATTTGTTAAAGGGCTCCAATATGTACTTTCGTTCATAGAGTTTAGACAGTGACATCTACAGGATTTGAGCTTCAAAGAGACCTCTACACCCAAAGTTAAAAATGAGGCATATATTAATGTTTTAATGGTCATATTGAGTGAAATTTTATGACAATGAACACAAAGGTCATCAATAGAGGTTGATATATAGTGTTTTAACTCCATTGACACCTACAAGTGTCCTTTGCTTGACACAACTAGTCTTCCCCTGACTGCAAGGTTTCACAAGTTCATAGTATGAGCTTAAGCATGGAAACCTATAAAAATATAAGCACATATATGTTAAAAAAAATTCCAAGACTTATATGATGATCATGGTCATATGACACAGTTTCCAAGGAAGATTTATACCTTATAAGACTCCTACATAGTCAACTATAGTTGACTGTGGTTTGGCAGTCAACTAAAGAGTTGTCACCTTAATATTGGCATTACATAATTATAGTGTGGATGGGTCTAGATAATTTTAAAAAAAAATTAAATCCTCAATAAGGTCTTAACTAGTGATACAAATCCTAAACTATGCAAATGTACCTACAGGTGCCCTTTCAAACACAAAACACAATCAAAAATTGCATTCAGTCTTGACCAATCAATGTGTATGAAGAGGTATGTTGGAGGTTGGAGTCATAAAAATACCTAAATCACCTTAATAATGATCATTATAGTCTACATATTCTCTTATCAATGGATATAATTTATAAAAAGGCCCAAGCAATGTAACCTATAGATCATGAGAAATCCCTACCCATAGTGAGCTTATCTAAGAGTCTATTTTATGTTTTGGTGCATGTGAAGGGTCTAATGATATCATCAAGGGATGAAAAAAAATTTACAAGGTCTCCACCACTTGGATAATATCCTCCAATATTCACCTTTCTTGGGACAATAGGGGAGGTACCCTCTATTTTATCTCAGATAGAGGGTACTCCCCTAAGGTGCAAACCCTATAATTTTGGAGAAAGAGGGTAATAAGGTGAACTATGAAGTGGTAAGACCTTGTAGGAATATTTTAAATGTTGTGTCATATAGGTGAGAACCTAAAAATTCATTCATAGATACTTAAACATAGCATAGTGGTCTAAAACTATAAACATATAGACAGGCCTATTGGGACTTGACTAGGCTTGGTTCCTGATAGGGTCCAAGTTTAACTTCTAGTATTAGATGGGAATTAAAACCCATTAAAACATTTTTTTATGGATTTATCAGGTATGTTTAATCTCTTTAAGTGAAAAATAATCCACAAAAAAGTTATTTTGGGCTTAAGACCAATTTAGACATATGCAAAATGGTATACAAAGCTTGAGAGGATAGTTTGAAATACTCACATCTTCTTGGAAATTATGCATGGGAGTTCAAGGAGATTATAAAATATGAATAAGGTCATAATATAGTATTTTTTTAAATTGGTTCTTGATCTAAATGTCACAACTCAATTAACAAAGGTTAAGAGTGAAAAGATCTTAAAAGCCTCTAAAACCCTTGGAAATGCCCTGAATAGTTTTAAAAATAAGGATGGAGATGCATCCTAATGGACCATAATGGCATGGGAAGTAGATAGAGGTTTTAAAAACTCTTGAGATATCATCCCCACTCATTTTATGTGTTCCCTACTTGTAAAAACAGAGGGGAAATTAGATTTCTTTGACTTTTTCTCATGTTATGTAGGTATGGCAAGGTTTCAAGAGATGAAACAAACTTTGAGAGAGATATTAGGAATTAATATAACTCATTATGATAATTTAATGTTTCATAAAAAATCCTAAGTTCTTCTACAAGTACCTCCATCTCAGCCAATCAAAATGGGTAAAGTGAGCAAAATAATGAAAAGGGTGAGAACTTCAAGTGGATGACCTTTCAAGGTGTACCTAAGGAATATAAGGCTATGAGAGGTATTGACATGTGTCATTCAATCCTTTGTATGGATATACATGTAAAATTGAATCCATCTTTGAGGCCAAGTGTTAGGGGTAAGTGAAAGAGGAGTTACTTGAACTACAAGTAGTGGTAACTGTTGACCAAATCTAGCTTTTTGGTCAAATTTGGGCACCCCTAGGAAAAAAAATTGATTTTAAACATTTTAATGGGTATTAATATTTTTTAATAGTAATTATTACTTGTTATATGATTTCATTTAAGGTCATCTTAGCATTGGTTTTAGTTGATTTAGTCAACTTGTCTATTTTGGGCCATTTTATGTACTTATAGGGGTCATTAACGCAAATGGCATGTTTCCCAAGGTGCCTATGTGTCTTACATTTGTTTAAAACGTCAAATAGGTTAGTAGGAGGGTCAGAGATGTTAGTTACATCAAAATCTTATAGGTTCCCTAAATAAAATTACAAAAATTAGTTGAAAAAGAGGGGAAATGGCACTTGTATGGCACATAGGGAAGTATGCCACATGTGGAAGATCATGGGGGGTACACTAATATTTTTAAAACTCATTCACATAAATTGTTTTTATCTATAAGTGTCATTTTTAAGCCAAAACCATTCTACACATTTCTATTTTTTTGGATAGACTAAAGTGACCCTCAAATTTTTGCTCGATACGGAAACCACAAGAAATTTCAAGACAAATGATTTTTAGAGATGATATTACACTAGGAGACATTAATTTTCATTTATGGAGTTTTAATACTTGTAAACTATGATTTATGAACCATTGATAACAAGTTGATTGTGTTTTTTTACTATTTTTTTGGTGCACCCTATAGTTTTTTCTCTATTTCTGCCAAATTCATATCGACCATTTGGTGATGTTAACTCTAGAGGATGTATAATTCCTTCTCACATGGTCTCAACTTTTTTTTTAGGTTACATTGTGTTTATATGAGTAATTTTGTTCATATTTCAATACTTTTTATTCTTTGAGTGTGTTCTCTTTTAGGTGTGTCATACATCCTGGAAAGGATTCTATACAATCCTATAGCTCATTTGACCATCTCTTTTCATGTTTTAACCTCACCATGTTACTCCTTGGATTTATTGCTATATTTTTCCCCTCTATGGTCAACTCCTTGCACATTTCCAATTATAGTCTCATGTATGAATTAGTTCATCATGTCTATGAGGTTATAATGGATGTGTATTAGTCTGTTAAATACTTGAAGAGTTGAATAAGGTGATTTTTCATGTTTGGGAAAGTGTAAAACTTGATCACATGCTCATATGCCATGCCAAACAACCACTTGGTGCATCTATCTACTCTTTTCCACATATGTGAAAGTGTCTCCATGTTGTAATAGGTGTTTTGAAGTTGGTTCCATGTTTCAAAGGATGGAGACCACATTATTGAAGATTGACTATGGCATGAGTTTTGAGTTAGTTCATCACCATGTTTACCTCAATTCTATGCTCTACCCACATACTCTACCCAAAACATGCACTTATATGCCCTTGATGACATCATACTAGTGTAAGGGGAGATGGATATGTGTCACAACTCCTTGTTTTTACTTAAATTGCATTTGGGGGTTCATAAAATTCATGTGAGTCTATTTTGTATTCATGGTTCATAGTGTTCCACATCCCAATCCACTATTTGTTTCTCAAAATAACCTTCAAGAAGTGGTTGGGCATGAGTTCAGGTGTGTACAGAAGGGCTAAAGCAATTTCATACTTCCTTTTTTCATTTTCATGACAAGAAGGCCTTGACATACCCATAGAAAACTCAAAATATACAAAGAAAGCATGGAATCATGTTGGAAGGACAAAGATTGAGTTTAGGGATGGAATCCCTAAAAGAGCAAAATAGAGCTCTATGAGGTTTTTGGTAGACCTAAAAATATTTACAACGTGTTTTGACACATATAGAGGGGTGAACCTTATATCCATATCATATGAAAATGACCCTACCAATTTTGATAAGGAAAGGACAAGGGGAAGGTGGTTTTATGTAGCTTCAAAAGTGCCTCAGAACACACTAAAACCAAGTAGTGAAGTCTATAGGGTTTTGGTCTAAAAGAGGCTCCTCTTCAATTAACTTGGCATATCTTGACTAAGAATTATGATTGAACGACTATAAATGACCCAAATACACATTCATTACTAAAGTATAATCTTGAAAGGTTTGAATATGGTTTATACTCCTTACACACATGCCTTATCTGTACACTATCTTAAAAAGTGCAACTATAGTCAAGGTGGAGTTTCAAGCTTGAAAGAGGTCCCTTCTTGCATAAATGGAGGTTAGGTTGTGTTAATGGTTTAAAAGTATTATTATAAACTTTATTAAGGTCCCAATCCTCTTTATGAGTAAAAATTATTACTCTTCAAACCTAAGAGCACCTATAGGGGTTAATAGATGCAAGATTTCTCAGTCCTACAGGCAGGGAGGACTAAATTATGAGATAAGTGCTTGTAAAGCCATTGGAAATGGTTGTTATGTGAAGTTAAATAGGAAAATTTATGTATTTTTTGTTTTAAATATTAATTGAGTTTTTTACCCTATTACTAGTGCTTATGACATACTCAAGTACTCTTCAGTCCTGGAGAATGGCCACTACAGGAGTTAGATAGTTTTGGTGAAGAAACAGTGAGTAGACATATATTGTGATAGTGTTTAGTTATTTAATGTGGGTAATGAGTTGATAAATCATGTTTTGACCTACAAGGTGAAATTAAGAAGGTTTTCTCCATCATAATAACCTTAGCCAAGCCTATGAATACATATAGGCAGGACCATGATGAAGTTGTCCTAGTCTTGAGCTAAAATGGCCTAATGGATATTATGGGAGTGATCATAGAGTAAATAAAATAATTTAAGGTCAAGGAAATGTTAATAAGGTTTCAAAACATCTTATTAATTACCTTCATGAAGTAATAGATAACTACAGCCAGCTCTTGGAGAAGGACTGTCTCAGTGACTAGTCAAGAGATAGTTAAGCTACAAGAAGGAACTTAGAGCTCTTAGGTGAGATTATATTTGAATGAAAAGGTTTTTAGTATTAAATGGTATCAGTAGATAATGGAAACATAATTAAAATACATTTGGATCCCATGAAACCTACATGAGTAAGCAAATGCAGAGGTGCCTCAGTCTCAGTCAGTACGGTACAACTTGGCAAGGGTAAGTAAAGCCTAAACTGTCTAAAAATAAAAGGAAAATTGAAATGATCATTAGATGATTCACTATTATCCAATAGGTACCATAACATTCCCAATACCTTACTAATGTTCTCAAATTCCATTCTCACTTAGCAAATGGACTACAGTCTATACAAGCAAGCTAGGAAACCTCTTGGTTCAAATGGTGATCATGAAGAATCTAAAGGAGTAAGTGTTCTAGATGGTCCTAAAAGATCCATAAGCATGAAATGAGGGTGATAAAAATGTTTAAGAAACTCATAGTCATGTTTTTGGCTTGGATGAGTGAATACCAAGTGGTTTTGGAGAAAAATGTAGGAAAATAGGGTTTTTTAGCCTCTTTTTGGATAAATTGAGTTGGTTAGGTACCTAAATGATGGATTTTGACCTTGAAATTTGGTGAAAAGACTCATTAGGACCATATAAAATTCAAAATTCTTAAATTTTTATATGGGTATGAGGTATATATCTATTTGTTTTGTCTCAGAGATCAGCCACTCATGAGAATTAGAACTTTGACAAAATAGGTAAAGGGTGCTAAAATGAGTAAAGGACTTAAGATGAGGCCTTGGGATATTAAATTAACATTATGATATGTTTATGTAATATTTATAGATTATTAGGAACAATCACACAAGCTCTAACCCTTCATAATGACCTAATTGTTCATGCACACAGCCCAATTAGGCAAGTTTACACTAGGCCTAATTGGCAAAAGAGAGGAAAAGAGATGAAAGGAGTGTTTGAGAGGTTATGTGATGGATTTGTGAGTATGAATGAGGTGTTAAAATTCATAATAAACCATCCTAATCATGTTATATCATCCCAAGTGGTCCAAACTAGCAAGGGGTATGCCAAGCCCATTAGGCCTTGAGGATACTTAGAGCCAATTGGGGATCTAGCTTCATTTCTAGTCCTTGATGAACTATCCAGATTATTGGGGCATGTTTATGAAGTAAATTAAGACATTTATGATATTTTTTATGAAAATAAACTTGTAGGAAGTTGTTTTTTGGGCCTATAAATAGCTCAAGTATGCAGGAAAGTGGAGAAACAAGATCGATAGGTCAACTTTTAAATCCCACATATTTGCTAAGGCTTTGTATGGTAATAAAAGGGGTTAGGGGAAGTTAAAGAGGGTCCCCAAGAAAAAATTTGTGGAATTGGTTTGGAATTTAAACATGCCATATTTATGAACAATAGTTAAGAGTAGAAAGTAGTCTAAAACCCTAGTAGAACCCTTAGAGGAACCTGATGGAGAAAACAAGCATGGAGAGCCATTAAAATGGCATAGTTTGACAACGAAACCTATTAGAAAATAGATAAGACTCACTCAATCTCTCGTCCATGCAAATTATTTATATGAAATTATATGGATAGCATGCAAAATAGTGTTTTTCTCACCATTTTCTATGTTTTTTAAGTTTTAGGAGGTTTGAGAAGATGAAATCAAGTTTGGAGGGAGGATAAAGACCTATTATATCTCCATATGGTAATTTTATTCTATGAAAAAACTTATAGGTGTCCTAATTATAGCTCTCCTTTTAGCCATTTAAAACTAGCATAGTGAACACAAGAGTGAAAAGTGTGGAAAACTCAAATGGATGTCTTTTTAAGGTGAATTTTTTCTCATGTATATTTTAAATCCTTTTTTAGATTGACACGTATAAGTGACATTTGGACTTCCTTTGCCTTGTTTCTCTCTCAAAGGCTATAAATATGGACTCTTTTGCCTTTGTCGAGCAACCTCCATTGATTAATGGGGAAACCTAGCCAATTTTATACTTGAAGGAATAAACAAGTGGTTTTTCCTAATTACATGTTATGCAATTGAGTGTTAGTGCAATCTTTTTGGTCTTATCTAGTAGAATATCTTATTTTCTATCATGTTATACTTGATTGTCTACCAAGTGTGTAGAAAGAATATTGTTTTAGGTCTTTGTAGTATTCTTTTCTAAGTGTATAGGTGTCTTAGAAGTGGTTTATGGCTATATTCCCTCATGGAATCATCTATTAACCCCCTAAGTATCAAATACCTTCTTTAATCTAATATATGAAACATTTATGTGACAATGCATCTTGAGTTGTGAGTTTTGTGTAAGAAAAGTTTTATTTCGCTTTAAGTAGTATAAATTTATTCAATAAGAGGAGATTAAATATTGGTACATCACCTTTTTTGGTTTTCTTAGTTTTTTCCTTAACCCCTTTTCATCCAAATTTGATAGGTAAGAAATTACTTCAAGGAGTGCATCAAGGGAACTAACCCTTCTAAAGATTTATCTCACAATATTGTCACCCACAACAATAGGGATGTTTATATGGTGCCACTTACATGAGGAGAGATAAGCATCTCCTCAAGGGTGAAAATCTAAGTGTCAATATTAACTCATGTGTAGAATAATCCAAGTGATTAGGGATTCAACTGATACATGGTGTAGCATGTCTACAACCCATTCTTCTCATTTAAATCATGATATCTATCCCTAGTCAGTTGTGGGATGTTCCAAAAGGGCTAAATGATGAAGGTAATTTTATAAGCAATAAAAAGGATTTATATGACATATTTTAAAAGTTTCTAAGGCCATTTTTCCTATTATACATATCCTAGTGACCCTTGGACTTCATTCTCTTCTTCTCTCTCTCAAATTCTATAAGAAACAACCTTTTTGGCTCTTGTATTCTAATTCCACTCCATGTATGACAAAACCCTAGTGGAATGACATTGTATTTTTCCTTTGAAAAATAAATTCAAGTTTTTTTTTAAGTTCATGAACATTTGTCTAAGTGTGAAAAGTGATGTATGGTAAGGTTGAGGGATAATCTTCTATCCTTGCTTCCCTTATCCTCTCATGTTTATGCAAGAGTTCCTATTCTAGCAGGTCATATGAAGTGTTGTCAAGTGTATGGGTCTATTTATTAAGTTTAAAATGATACTTAGTGTTTGAAACTATCATATTTCTCACTTACCTTTGATATTTTTAATTAATTTCACCTCCATATCAAAACATTCATATTAGAATCATTTAGGACTTGGAAACTAGTTTGTATGTCTTGTTTCTTAGAGCAAGATATATGATGATCATATGTAAATCATATTGGTATATCAGCCCCTTATATTAGGTTCATTTAATTAAAAAATATAACTCTTTTCCCATAATCAAGCACTAATTTAGGTGATAATAATTTCAAGATACATTCAGGGAGCTAGCCTTTAAATCTAGAGGCTTACTTCCACTATAGGCACACCCACATACCTGGAGGTTTTCCCATTTTTTCCAAATCTAGAAGAGGCTTGAACACCCTCTTATAGAGTGTAATATTTGGTGATAATATTACTCAACATCGAATTCACTCAAGAGCATGACCCATTTAGCCATGTGGCCTATAAGAGTTACTTTAGACAATAAATATCTGAGAGGATCCACTTTAGCAATAACAATAGTTTTATTATTTAGCATGTAGTGTCACAAATTTTAGAAAGTGAACATAATTACCAAATAATCATTATCAATAGGCATATAATTATGTTTTTATTCTATAATTATTTGGGTCAAATAATATACTACATGTTCCTTTCTTTGTTCATCATGTTGGGCCAAGAGTGCCCCTAGTGCATGTTTTATGGTTAAGATATAAAGGAGTAATAGTTGTTCAAGTGTTGGTCATCTCAAAAATAGTGTGTTTTCTAGGTATGATTTTAGTTTTATAAATTATTATTGGCATTTGATATCCCATTGAAAATTTACCCCCTTCTTCAAGAGGTGTGTGAAAGGATGATGTTTTTCTACCAGTTATGAAATAAACCTATGAATAGATTGAATCTTGCCTTGTAGGCTACAAAGCTATTTCAAATTGGAAGGTGGATGCATCTCCATGATATCCTTGACCTTATTAGGATCCACTTCAATCCCTATTTATGATATAATGAATCCTAGTAATTTATTTTAAGTGATGCCAAAGATGCACTTCTTAGTATTTAGACAAACCTTATACTCATGAAGTCTCTCAAAGATTCTCCATAGAATGTCAAGATGTCTAGAACATGTTATTGATTTTTTTATAATATCATCAACATATTCCTCAATAATATCATGCATCATGTCATGTAAAATGATATTCATAGCACATTGATAGGTGGCATTAGCATTCTTCAAGCCAAAAGGCATGACTTGGTAAGAAAATTATCCCCATGGTGTGGTGAATGTAGTCTTGTGCTGGTCCTCTAGAGTTATCTTGATCTGATTATATCCTAAGAAGCTATCCATGAGGGACAACATCTTATACCCAGTAGTTGAGTTGACAATCATGTCAATTTTAGGTAGAGGTAAATCATCTTTAGTACACACTTTGTTGATATCTCAAAAATCAATAAAAACATATATGCCCTATAGTTTTTTTCTTACTAGGACTACATTTGATATCCATTTAGAATAGTCCATTGGTCTGATGAATCTAGATACCAATAGTTTCTCTAGTGCCTTATTCACTCAAATAGAAATGCATGGATGCATTTTTCTCAACTTTTTATTGACTAATTTGGCATCTGGATGTACAACAAGGTGATACACAACTAATTCAAGGTCTAGGCCTAGCATGTATGAATAATCCTATGTGAAGATATCAATAAAATCCCTCAAAATAGTGACAATATAGTCACACTCTTTGTCAGTGATGAATTCTCCTAGATAAACAATTTTGGTATCTTCATAAGTTCTTAGGTTCACTTTAGTGGTATTTTATACAAGGAGTGTATAATCATCCTATAAAATAGTGGGCAGTGTTTGATCCTAATCCTCTTCTTCTACTTTAGCTTCTGGTTGTGAGTCTCAAAGCTTAGGATAGTGAGAGGAATTTGAGTCTATTGGTTCAAGTAATGTCCAATTAGAAAATATCCTAAGAAATTCAAGATCAAGACATTCAAAGACTTTATGTTGTTCAAAGGTGATAGTGGCACTAGTTTTAGAGCTTGGACTTGGAAGACACTACACTTCCTGTGGAGGTAAGAAAACTTCCCCATCCAAGAGCACCTGAAACAATTTTTCACTTGAGGGCTTGTCTTCTTCTTTATTTTTTCCTTGACCAATGAGTTCCTCAAAGAGGTTTTCACTTGAAGATATCGATGTTTTATCTTTTGTGTGACCAAGAAAGTTTGCCTACTCTCTAAAGTAGTCAATAGAGTCTAAGGAGAAGTCAAAGCCTTTATTGTGATTGACAATTGGAAATCCATCTCTAACGCCCATGTACTCAATGATAGACTCCTCATTCTAAAATTTTATGAGGGGTATAACATAATTTTTTTGGTCCTAATATATAAGGATGAGATGGCAAAGGTTAAGTGTATAATGGGTTATGATAGTCATAATATAATTAGGGTTAAATAAATCAGTGTTAGCTAGCTCATTATAAGCACTATAATGGGATGTTGTGTCACTATCAGGAGTTTCTTCATCAGTTGATAAATAAGAACCACTATCAAAATACATGAGGTCACCCCTAGGAGGTATAAATCCAATAATTTGACTCATAGTAAGTTTACCAACTAATAGCGGTTCTAAAATACCTTGCTCTCATGGCCCTAGACCTTTTCTTACATAATCTAAACTATCCATAATGCAATTAGGGATAGGGTACTTAGGATTCTAAAAAAATTTAGCAAGGCCATCAAAGTATAACCAATCTCCTTTAGTACAGGCTTCTTGAACCTAATTTGGTGAAGTTAATGGTATAAATACCACTGGTGGTTTCTACACATTTTCTTCTTTTGCCAAAATCATGTTGGACTTGTAAGGGCATTTAAAAGGTTTAGGTCTGCCAGAAGACTTAGGAGATTTAGGTAATTTTTCAATATAAAATGTATCTTTCAAATGGTACTTAAAAATGCATGCATCCTCAATAGTGAGTTGGTTTTAAAATGTTGCAAGAAATGGATTGACCAAACTAGAAGCAATCTCATTAAGGTTGATATAATTAGATTTGGGTAGTCTATAAACTATTTCTTTGTCATTTTTATCTACAAATTTAGATCTAGGGCAATAGTTATAGTGTTATTCAGCCTCTAGATGTTTGCAATATCAGTAGGGTTGAAAATTATCATAAATAGTAACCTAAATTCTAGCATGAGGGAACTTGAGACATTGATGCTACGTAGATAGTACAACTCATACTTAATATATCCAAAGATGACTAAGAAGTATATTATATGTAAATTTAATGTCCACAACATGCGACAGAGTATCATTTGATATAGACCCAACAATGATTGGCAAATAAATTGTTCTCAAAGACTCTCTTTCGATGTTGTTGTATGCTTTGATCATGATTATTTTAGTATTTATGTCCTTGGTGGTATAACCCAACCATTATATCAACTTTAGTGACATTATGTTCATCTATGAACCATTATCTATAATAAATCACTTGATCTTATGGTTAATGATAATGACTTGAATTTAAAAGGGGTTATTATGGCTCAGACCTAGGGAAGACATATCTCTTTGATCAAATGTTAGTTGTTGGCATAGAGATAAATATCCTATAAGTGTCTGAAATTACTTAGGGTTGATATCTTTGGTAATAGTGGATTGTTAATGGAAGTCATTAAATATAGTTCTATGGACTTTCGACATATACAAGATATCTAGGATAGAAATTTGCATAGAGGTTTTGCTTAGTTGGTCTTGAATGCTATATCGATTCTCAATATAAAAACAAGAGGGTTTGGCTTTAGCTGGTACACTATTTAGCTTTAGATCAAAAGGCATAGTGTTCAAATTTGGTTTAGTGTTAGAAGAAGACAAAGGGCCTTAGAGGGTGACTCGCGAGTGTCTAGTTGTGATTGCACAATTTTGAGTCAGAAAGGAGTCATCATAATTAGACAATGGGGTAGAGGTCTAGAAATAATAACCCATAGAAAACTAGGTGTAATGAAATTGCTTAAACCTAGTGTAACATTAATTGAAGAAGAGGGTATTATCCCTAAAATATGAGGACCAACACTTTAAGAAGCATTGGATGGTTCACATGTTTTGATTTAATGGTGTTGATGTGATCTATAGAAACCTATCCCATAGTGTTATTATAATCATATGACATGTTTTGTAACCCAGGTTATTAGCTTGGGTATTATGAGCCTAATTATGAATATGTTGGTTAAGATTCTGACCTTGTCCCTATTGATGTTGGCCCTAACCTTGATTATTACTATTCCTCTATTATTATTGACTATGTTTGGGAAAAGGGTCATTACAGATTCCCATGTCTTGATTAATGTTATGCACTATTTATTTCACTTTGATTTCACCACTTTGAATTAGGTATTCAATAAGATGTCTTAATTGTATGCATCACTAAATGGCATGGTTGATAACATGATAAAAATTACAAAAATCAAATTCTTGATACCAATCAAGCTTAGGTTGATCTTCTAGAAACACATTTGGTATAGGCCATACAATCAAATTGGATACCACTAGTTTATGGAATACTACCTCAATAGGATCTCCTAGTTTGTTGAATGTTCTATACTTTTTGAACCCTCTACATGGAGGTGTTCTTTACAAAGTGGTTGGTGGATTGGTTTGTAAATTTGGATCTAGCAGAACCTACACCATTTGTACATGTCTAGATTTTATCACTCCATTTCCCAACATTTTTTTGTTTTCATTAAAAACTTTAGGTTTTTCTATAGTAGTAGCCTGAATAGGTGGTTATGTCTGAGTAGATGTTTGACCTTGTGAATATATTTTCACAAGGCCTCTAGTTATAAGTTCCTTTCAATCTACACTCCCTTCTCACTAATTTCCTCAAATGTGTTTGCACAAGTGATTCTTAGATTGTGATCTATTTCAAGGTGCATATTTTTTTCAAAAATATCAGGTAATTGATGATTTGGTAAATTATGTTGAAAGTGACTAGCTAATGCTCTCCATTGTTATAGGTATTTTGTGTAACTTTTTCCATATTTTTATCTTACCTTGCATAAGTCAACCACTACTAAACTCATGCTCAATGTTATAATATAAATGGTTGACAAATTTCTCTAATAGATCATTATAATCTATCACTAATTTGGTAATTTGAGGAGCTAATCTAGAGCTTATCTAGCCAAACTACATAGAAACAAGCATAGCAAATAAATACTAGTGTAGGCTACCTCTTAGAATAATACAAAAAAGGCTTGAATGTGCTCTTGAGGGTCCCCCTTCCCTTTGTACTTATCAAACTTGGGTGCCTCGAAATGGAGTGGAAAGGGGATTTGGATAATGCTTAAGTCAAATGGATAAGGGCATATCTTGTCAAAATTATATTTATTAATTCGGTTACTTGTCTCAAGCCTTGAGAATATTTCTTTCATCTAATTCCACTCATGCATGTTTGGTGTATTTGTTGGTGTAATATAATTTTGTTGGGGAGGAATATACCCCGTACATGGCCCTATTAGGTATATGAACCCTTTGGCCAAAGTATTGGTTTTTATTTACTCTTTGATTTGAGTAGGTCTACTATTGATTCCTATGTGCTTGATATAGAGTCCCTAAAATATATCACTATGAGATATAATAATATTACTAGTTTTGGGGTATTTGTTGTCAATTTAGTAAAGGTAATTATAGTTGAGATGAACTCGCTAAATTTTTTTGTAAAACACCCCCAATATGTGATGAATCTTTTATTCCTTCTTGTTATAAAGGGGCAAGATTTTCTTGATGGTTGAAAAAAGTATGTTCCATATTAGGTGAAACGTGTTGTGAGGCATCTATAGGTTTGTTATATTTAATAAAAAATCTAGGGTCTATCGTAGATGTAGGATCAACAAGGGCATGTTGCATTTTGTTTATTATCTTTTCTTGATCCTTAGAAGCAGTATTATTGATTGAATTTACAACTAAAAAAGTTTTTAGGTCTGTGACAAGTTGATCTATGTACCGTTGACTAATTTTATGAATCTTGGTAGTAAGATCCTAATCATTTAGGTATGACTTTACACATTTTTATTTTCCCTTATTAGTGTAAGCAACATTGGTTTTTATAACATGAGTGAGAGGTTTCTCTAGTTACTACTCCTCTACTTGAATAAGCATGTGTAATTGTTATACTAAAAAATTAGGTGGCAGTCTTGTGCCTGATTATTTTAACCTGATGAGAGATCCATCTTTGTCTTCTATAGGTTATTGTTTATAATAATCATGTTTAGATCCTACTATAATTAGGATATCATCAAACACAAAAAAAAAATCTTCTCCATCATAATAATGCTCTTCCTCTTAATTAGGGCTAGAAGACACCCAACTACAAGTATACCTTTGCATGTTTAAAAATAGGTTTCTATGTTTGAAAAGTGTTTGGATTTTATTTTTACAAATGTTTAAAATGTGGTTTTGGAATATTCAATAAAAAAAAATACAAGGTAAAATGAGACTATAAAAATAGGAAATGGCATGAAACCACACAATTAGAAGAAAGAGGTTACAAGATTACTCAACCTTAGTTGGTTGAAATCATCAATTTATAAAAGGGTAAAATAATCTTGGAGCTTAGGTTGTAGGTTAACACATGAAAACCTAAGTTTAAAATATGTTAATACCATAAAAAGATAAGCACAACTATGGTGGGTTATGATTTATAAAATTAAAAGAAAACATTTTGAATCAATAATTTTAAGATGCAAAAAACAAACTTAGGATGCAAATTAACACAATAAATCCTAAGTATAAGACCGAAAATAAATTAGTAACACAATAGCACACTATGGAAAAGAAATTCAAATGGTCCAGGAACTTAGAGCATAAGTCAATGCAAGATGACCGAAGTTCAAAATAAGAATAGAATAAGTGTCTAGACAAACAACCTTCAAACCAAATATAAAATTTTACCCAAGTTACTCAAACCAAGCATGAAAGGTGAACCACCCAAGCCCAAGTTATAGGCAAGACTCTAGCTTAGACCAATAGTGTTCTGGATCAAAACTTAGAAAGGTAAAATTTTGAATTTTGATTAAAAGGAAATTGAATTTTGCAAGTGGTATATAGCCTATACTTAAATGAATAATGTAATGATGTTGTTTTGGAAACACAAACACAAATGATTTGATTAAATTTTGAATGAATCTAAAAGTGTTTTCAATTTGACCAGCGTAATGCCTCTTTGTACAAAATAAATGGTGTATAATAATTTTTTGGTTTTTGATGTGTTTTGGTTCACACATAAATAGGTTTTAGAATCAAAAATAATGTAAGTAAACAAGAACAAGAAATATACCAAAGTGTACATCTTATCCTAAAAATTGACAAGGTGGCTTCGTACTCTTAGATTCTGTCGATACACTCCTTTTTGAAAGGAAAATATATGTAAATCTAATAAATTTAGATGCACATGAAAATTAGGGTTTTTAATCCCCCTCTTATCTTAAGAGATCATACAATGACATGAAACTTCGATCTGCTCACCCTACACTAATAGTACTCCATAGAAAATAGGGTTTATCTAAAAACTATAAGTATCACATGATCTAAATGGTACAATATGTGTGATTAATACTAGGGAAAAACACATCATTGGGATCTTAGTTAACCAGCTCATTGTAAAAAGGCCTTACCCTTTTTACAACCACTACATCTATTAATTGTTAAGTATAGTGTGATGTCTAGGTTAAGCATTCATTTTGAGGTAGGTTTTACTAATGGAGCTTGTTTAATTACTCAAATAAGCATCATGGCAAGTTGACCTCAATTTGTATACCCCACTATGGGTGGGGTTAAATTGATTCCAGGAGATGAATTCCTAGGGCAATGCTTCCCTAGAGAATTTACAAGGAGGTGATGAAATCCTACCCACAAGACAAGATATAAGAAATAAAAATGTAGAAGGACTTAAAGGTCATTTTGGGATCACCCAAATCACTCAGATTTTGGGGAGTGACTTTGTGACATTTATTCCATGTTTGAACTAGTGACAAAAGCAACAAGTGAAGAATTTTTTGGATCACCCAAGTTCCCTAAAGGGGACGAGGGAGAACATACATGTTACTCTTGGTTTTCAAAAAAAACACACAATAAACAAACATCAAAAACCAAAATCTCTTACGAGAACTTATCTAAAGTTTTGAGTTCATTTTAGAACACCAACTAAAATATTAAGTTAAATTTGCCTTTGGTTGTTGTAAAATATAAAGTAAGTGCCTTAATTCTACAAAACAAAGAGTTAGAAGTATATCAAAGGGGTGTATGATATCAAAATAAACAAAGACTTTGATGTTTTAACTCTATGTAATTTGACATGGAGTGATCTCACCATTCTATAGAGTAAACTCATCATTATACAAAGTAATACTACCATTGAACAAGACAATTTTGTTATTACATAGAGAAGCAAACACACTATCTAGTGATATCACCAATTAGCAATATGATATCACCAATTAGCAGGGTGATCTTGTCTATAAATAGGGTGAACTCATTGAAATGATAAAAATTAAAAACATAATAATTACCTAAAAGTTTCATCTAGGATGATCTCACTAATCTTAGGTGACCCTGTCATTCCACAAGTCAAACTTGCCAATCTTTAGGTTAATTTCATTATTTTATAAAAACATAGATAAAGACAAAAAAACAAAAAAGTCATTTTCATCGATTGTGTGGGTGATCTCATTATTTCTTAGGGTAATCCCAATGTTCCACAGGGTGTTCTCATTGATGTTCAGGTTGAATTCACCTATTACAGGTTGATTCTATCATTTGGTTTAGAAGTCATAAAACACAAAAACTAGAGAAAAATAGGATCAAAGTAACCTCAAAATTAGAAGGGATAAAATGATGTGTGAGATGTGTGGTCCAACTAGGCATTCCAAAATGTAGAATAGGGTTATGAAACAAGTTAGCTCATGAGTTAGTTAATAAATCTCAAAACAAGCATAAAGAATTAACATGTTAAGCCTGTTTCCTCAAGGGGTAGTGCTAATGAATTTAATAAACTAATTATGAAAGTAAGATAATCAATACCTCTCAAGTAGCATCCCTCTTTCAAAAGTTGTCAACAAGCATGTTTTTCCCAGATTTGGTGCTTGAAGTCTTCATTAGTTAGGTGTAGTATGAGACTCTAAAACATTTTATTTCACTAATGGATTTGGTTCTTCAATTTGGTCTAATTGGTTGAATGAGTAAATATTTCTTTAGTAATATTCTTTCATAATAACATTACTCAATTGAATCTTGTTTGAAAGTATTTTTGCATAATAATTTTACACAATTCAAGCTTAAAATTTATGTTCTTAGCTCACTTTTTATAGCTTTTATGAAATGTTCTGGATCAACCATGACTATCCATCTTGAGATTAAGATGTGTGTCCATGAACTGATTCGATCTTAAAGGAACAAGCACTAAATAATTTCATTAATATTTGGAATAATGGAGCATGATGAGGCATAGGAGAGCTTAATCCTAATATTTATCCCATTAATGGATTATGGATGACACCTCTGTGATGATGCCATGGATGATGTAAAATTAAATAATAAATTTATAGTAAATAGATAATCAACAACTTTCATTGAATCTCTACTTAAGCTCCTAATTTGGTTTTGATTTTTTTAAGTGACTTTATTTAGTTTTTTGTAATTGTTTAGAAATTTGTTGCATGTTTAGTCAACCTAATAGAAAATGTCATTTTAGTGAGTCGTATTTTGACTAGAGTATAATCAAAAGAACATGTTAGTTGTGTATGGGGTAATACCCTAGTTAGGCTATTATTGATTTGAATTGACACATGCATATGATGTGTGTGGTTGAATTAGAAGATTTCAATCATCTAGGACATCATTTTGCATGGTCATAATTTGACTTGAAGTGAATTGGGACAATATAATGATTCTATAAAATGGCTTTCCCTAATTAAGAATCAATAGAAAAGAGTTGACACTTGCACATAATATGTGTGGATGAATTTAATTAATTTAGTGATTTTGGTCTAGATTATGTGTTGCCATATAATATTGTTCAAATTTGCAATTTTAGAATAATAGTGATAATAATTGGATGTCTACAACAAGTTCTAAAGACACTTAATGACTTTCACAAATTTTTGGGACTAACATGTTATTATCATATATTTGTAAAAAATTATGGCAACATAACAGCTTCATTCATAACCTTGTTGAAGAAAGATTCCTTCCATTGGACTAAACTAGCTACCACAACATTTGAGAAGCTAAAACAGGCTCTATGTATCACTCCATTTTTGGCGACCCCTAATTTTTCCAAAATATTTATTTTTGAATGTGATGCATTAGGAAATGGCATGTGGGGTAGTACTCATGCAAGAAGGATGACCCTTTGCATTCAAGAGCTATCAACTTAAGGGAGAAACAATCTCAAGCCAATCTATGAGAAAAATATGATGGTTATTATTCATACAATAAAGCAATAGAGACCTTATTTGATGGGTAGACACTTTCAGGTAAATATTGATCATGATAGTCTAAAATACTATTTGGAATAATTATTGTCATCAAAAAAAATATATTACTAAAATGTTGGATGTGACTTTTAAATATTTTATAATAAAGGAAAAAATAATGCATTAGCAGATGCACTTTTTAGGAAGGATAAACCAGTTGAGCCATTGTTATATGAAATGACCATTTAAAAAGCATATTGGTTAGAAGAAGCAAGATCAAAATGGGAAAATGACAAGAATACATTGATCCTAATTAAAAATATTCATCATGGTTCAGGTGTGTCTACAAAAATTGATTATAAAGGGAACAAATTATTATATAAAGATAGATTATACCTATGTGAGGATTTTGTCCTCAAACATAAGATCATTTAAGAGCTTCATGCATCTCCAATAGGGGGCATTCAAGGATTTTTGAAGACGTGTCATTTAATCAATCAATATTCATTTTAGAAAGGACTGAAGAGGGATATACAAAATTTTGTGGTAGATAACATGGTTTATCAATAGAATAAAGAAGAAATAATTAAGACACTAGGTCTTCTACAACCATTATCCATTCTTATGCAGTGGTGGGAGGAGGTTCCCATGGATTTCATTACATGGTTGCCAAGGTCAAAAGGTAAAAATGTAATCATGGTAGTTATGGATAAGCTCACAATATTCTCATTTTTTCCCTTATCACAACTATTTGTAGCTAGTACAATAGTTATTTTTCTCAATCCAATTCAACAATTACATGCTACTCCCAAAATCATCTTAGGTGATCATGATCCTATCTTCACCAGTAACTTTGAGACTGAGTTGTTTACATGTTTGGGTATTCATTTGGATCATATCACATCTTATAATCCTGAATCTGATGGTCAAACGAAGGTTTCCAACAATTCCTATAATGGTATCTTTATCATTTTACATCAGATAAATAGGAACATTAGGTCCATTAGCTATCACTAGCAAAATTTTGGTACAACACTTCATTTCATATCTCTTCTAAAATGTCTCCATTTATTACACTTTCTAGTTATCCTCCCCCATCCATCATGTCATATTTTAAGGTACAGCCTAAGTTTTGAGTTGTTGAAGAACACATTCAACATCAACATGAGGTACTAGCTAGTTAAAGGAGAATTTAACAACAACACATAATATAATGAAACAACAAGTTGATCAACACCATAGTAAGAGCCATTTTGATATCATTGATGATAGGTATTAGTGATTCATATGTGGGATTTTATATTATGAGTAGATTACCTATTACCTAAGTGTGTGAATGATGAGTTGTAATAACAACTCAAAAATGTAATTGTGAGAAGAATAACTTGAGTTTTATAGAAGATGAAACAACTCAATAGGAGATAGACTTGTGAAAGAGTATTTAGGGAATAATGTAGATATATTTATGGCATTTTAGATAAGTGATGACTCCTTCAAAGTGGAATAATACAATATAAAATTTAATAATATCCTTTGGATAAACTGTTTTATTTTATTGAATAAATTATTTTTTAGATCAATCTCAACTAGTTTTCAACACTGGTATTAGATTAGGTCTCCCTTAAACCTCTCTACAAGTTCAAGTCTTGGTCAATATTAGAGATTTGGAGTGCAGACCATGTCCAACTCTCTTATCATTCAACAAACCTTTATCTTTTTTTCAACATTTTTTTATAGTGTGGACCACTACAAACTCTATTGACATTCAATCATATATCAGGCATAAATTATATTTAAGGGTTGTATGGTTTTATCATTTCTATGGATTTGAACTTTTATTTGCATTGATCAATTTTATTTTGGTTTTTGACCTATCCATATATTTGTATCTCAGATCATATAACTCTACACAAGCCTTCCCAAAGAAATTAGTGGCAATCATTTGAATTCATCTCATCATAGTTTCAATGTCCCATGCTTAATGATTAGGTAATTCATCATTCAACTATAGACATGTTCATATCTAGTTCCCTCACCAGTCACATCATTTAGATATTTGATTGTGTCAAATCTATGAATTATTTTTTAAAGTGGTATTTAGAGTTTTAGGTATCCTTTTGGTCTTAAGTTATTAGGTTATAATTCATGGTTTTATGTAAATCTTAAGTTGTATTTAGGTTTTAAAGACTCATTGTTTTTACTAATTTAGAGTTTAAATTCAATATTAAATGTGTTTAGTTTAAAATTATTAGTATTTAGGTAGAGTATTATAAGTCCAATATTTGAATTGGATTTATTAAAATTTAATGTCATCACTAAAATATAAAAAGGAGTTCATCACTATTATAAGGATGCATTTTTAGTTGAGGTCAACATCCACTGAGTCAAATTAGGGGGGGAGATAAATAAAAAATATGAATCCACTTGATAAGTTTGATGGAAAGGATTCACATACATGGAAAATCCATATGCAGTCATTTTTTATTGAAAAGTATCTTTAGGATAATGTTGACAGCTTTATGGCAAGACCAAAAGATGTCGATGCACTCCATAAATGGAAGGTCAAAGATAAGAAAGCCTCATCCATTATTGGTCTTGGCTTATAAAAACCCTATCTACATCATGTTAAATTAAAACATCATTCTAAATAAATTTGGGAATCACTAAACACATTATTCAAATCTCAAACCAATAGTGCTAAAATGACTATGAAGCAAAAATTGTATAGGTTAAATTTAGAATAAAGTGGAGACAATATTCCCTCAAAAAAATTGGCAAGAATAAATTAAGAAATCAAATAAATTGATGCAAAATCCATATTTCTCAACAATATGCCCAGTATGTTCAATATAGTGTTCACCTTAAGCAAACTAAATCCAAACTTGGCAAACATTATATCTACATTACTTAATGAAGGAAACAAGGTTTTAATAGAATACAAAGAAGTGATGCTCACTTAAAATAACCTTGACACTTCTTCCAAAAAATATAAACATGTGACTAGGTTTAAAAATGAAAAAAAAATACATGTGCTTTATTGTAAAAATCCATGACGTGTTGATTCAAACTGCAAACAAAGAGCACAGGACCTTCTTGATGGAAATATACATAACAAAGCAATGGTGACAAAAAATATGTTAGGAATATAGAATTCAGAGCAATGTTAATGAAATAAAAAACAAAAATAAAATGTATAAAGCATAACATAATAGAGACACATATTTAACGTGGTTCACCCAACATGGACTACGTCCACATAGAAATAACTAGTTCTTCTCTTAGTTAGTCCAACAAATGAAAGGAAAAACTTGTAATACATCAAATGTAATATCCTCTTCACTTACACATAGTGTGCCACCATAATTACAATTCCCTCGCATCAAAGGAGGGTTAAATATCAAGTAAAAAATGCACCAACATAATTTCTATCATTAGATCTATTACCTAATAGTGAACGGTCTAGATTTACTAAAAAAATACAATATTTTACAATACATTTTGCACAAAATTTTGCTTTGGGGTCACCTCCCTCTCTGGACCCCCATGGTGACCTTAGTAGGGGGAGTTCCCCCCTTACACCCCCTATCAAGAACTGGGCATTATAATAAGATCAGGTTCCACCATCCAACAATCTCCCACTTAGAGATTGATTATTGCAACTCCACCATTACAACTCTTCCTTGGAATTTTCTTTGAACTTTGACCCTGGCATGTTTATCATCTTCCTTGTTATCCCTGAAGACCTATTAAAGCTAAACAACTCTCCATCTTCTCTTTTTTGACTACCTTTGTTAGCATATCTATAGGATTCTAACTCATATGAATCTTTTCCAACTTCAGTTAACCATCCTCCAAAACTAAACAAATGAAGTGATACTTGAGTTGTATATGTTTGGTTTTTGAGTGGAATGCTAAGTTCTTTGCTAAATGAATCATACTCTAGATATCACTATACAACCTACAATCTTCCTACTTCTCCCTCAACTCTTCCATGAACCATTGCATCCATATCATATCCTTGCTTGCTTCTATAGCTAAAACATATTTTGTCTCTATAATTAACATAGAAACTATCTTCTACAATTTTTAAATCTAAATAATTGTTATGTCACCAATAGTGAATACATAACTTATGGTGCTTCTCCTACAATCTAAATTTCCAGCCATGTCGACATCAACATATCCTTGTAAGGTAAGATCTGAACCTTCATAGAATAATTATCTATCAGTGGTCCCTCTCAAGTACCTAAGAATCCACTTGACTACATCCCAATACTCCTTTCTTGGATTATTCATAAACCTACTGACAACTCCCATTGCATGAGCAATGTCTAGTCTCGTGCACACCATAGCATACATTAGACATCCAAATTTTGAATCATAGGGAACTTTGGACATGTAATTAATTTCTTCTTGTATTTTATGACATTATTCCTTTCTCAATTTGAAGTGCCCTCCCAAAGTTGTACTCATAGGTTTTGCATATTGAATATTGAACCTTACTAGCACCTTCTTGATGTACTCTTCTTGAGACAATGTCAAGTTTTTTTTCTTTTGTCTCTTTTTATTCTCATACCAAGGATTTATTTTATAGCACCCAAATCCTTCACTAAAAATAAATCTATTATTTTTATTTTTATTTCATTTATATCATGAATGTTAGACCCTGAAACAAGCATGTCATCTATATACAATAACAAGATACTATAGCTACCATTATCTAATCTCTTAAAATAAACACAGTGGTTAAAATGACATTTACTATAACCTTGTTCTATCATAAACATGTCAAATTTCAAATACCACTACCTTGGAGCTTGATTTAGGCCATATAAACTCTTCTTCAACCTGCACACCATTTTCTCCTTACCTTTGACTTTGTATCCTTGTGGTTGATCCATATATATTTCCTCCTCCAAGTCACCATGAAGGAATGCAATATTCATATCTAACTGTTCAAAGTTCAAATATTCTACTACTACCAAACTTAAAATAGTTTTTATGAAAGTCATTTTAACAACTAGAGAAAATATTTCATCAAAAGTTATATCTTTATTTTGTACAAACCCCTTTACAATAAGTCTGACCTTATACCTCTTTTTGTCTCGATCTTCTTCCTTCAACCTATAAATCTATTTATTCTACAATTCTCTTTTACTTTTATTCAAATAAACCAAATCCTAAATTTGGTTATAAATTAAAGAGTCTATTTCCTCTTTCATGACTTGCTCCCACTTCTTTTTGGTTTCTACCCGCATTGCTTCTTCATATATTTATAGATCACCACCATCAATCAATAATAAATAATAAAGTGAAGGAGAATATCATTCAAGGAGTCTAATTACTTTGTTAGATCTTCTAACTATACTTATAGGAGCTTGAGGTACTTATTATTGTTATTGTAGTTGTTGCAAATTCTGATTTTCTGGCACTTTTAGAATTTCATTTCTAGTGATTTCATCAAGTACTACATATTTTGTATTTGTCTTTTCTTATTTATTTCCTTGTAATTTATCTTTGTAAATGACCTTCTCATTAAAGATCACATCTCTACTCCTAATGCTTTTGTAATTTTCAAAATCCCATAAATGATAACCAAAATCATTAACTCCATATCTAATAAAAGTACATTTCTTGGATTTTGCTTTCAGTTTGGTTCTATTTTCTTTATTAATATGGACAAATGCTTCACAACTTAAAGTATTTTAAAAAATAATAGTCTACCTTTTTACCTTTCCATGCTTCCTCTAGAATTCTACCATCCAAAGGATTTGAAGGCCCTCTATTTATTAAGTAAATAGTAGTATCCATATCATCTACCCAAAACTGTAAGGGCAACCCTGCATGAAATATCATGTTCCTTGCATGCTCCATGATTATCATATTTATCCTTTTTGACACACCATTTTTTTATGGTGTTCTTGAAACCATCTTCTCTCTATGAATCTCATGAGATGAACAATAATTATCAAAATCTTTGCTACAGTATTCACCTCCATTGTCTAATCTAACACACTTCAACTTATTTCCTATCTCATCCTCAACCAAAGATTTCTATTTCTCAAAAAGTATCAACAATATCATATATTTTTGTATGCAATAAGCCCTATTTTTTCTAGTTGAATCATCAATAAAAGTAACATAATAAGAAGAGACACCAAGGGATGATACCTGAGTCAATCCCCATACATCTGTATGCACAAGCTATAACTTTTCATCCTTATTTCTCTTCCCAAATCTAATAAATATGACTCACTTCTATTTTCCATACACACATTGCTCACAAAAATCCAAATCCACCTTCTTCAAATCTAGAAACAAATTTTTGAGTAGAGAACTTCCATCCCCTTCTCACTCATGTGCCCAAGTTTGTGGTGCCATAATTTTGTATCTAATTTTGTAAAATCTAAAGCAATAGAAGATTAAACATTACCATTAGATAAACATAATGTACTTACCTTCTCTCCTTTTTTATTACCACTGATCCTTTAGTGACCTGCCACAATTTTTTTATAAAAGTAACTGTGCAACCCTCACTTCCCAACTACCTTGCTAAAATTAGATTTATTCTCAACTCAGGAACATGCCTCACCTCTTTTAGAAACTATTTGTTTACATTCTATAATTTTATCTATATCTTACCCTTTCCAATAATTTTATAGGGTTCACCATCACCCAAATAAACCTATCCAAAATCACCTTGAACATAGTATTGAAATTATTTCCTGTGGGGTGCAGCATGAAATAAAGCCCCTGAATCTAACACCCAAGAATCATTAATATTTTATAAATAAATGATTAAAGCATATCTTAACACATCACTTGATATATTTACTTCATAATTTTTATCTTGTTGTCCATCTCCTTGTTTTTCTTTTCAAAACCAACAATCTTTATTCAAATGTCATTTCTTCTCATAAATCCAACACACTAATGTTCCTCTAAAATTGGATCTTCCCTTCTTAGACTTCCCATAATTCCCTAGGTCATTTCATCTATCTTTTGTCTTCTCCTATTCTCCATATTCAAATCATTACCTGATGTCTCACTTGTGTTTTTCCATCACATTTCCTTGCTAAGAATAATACCAATAACATCATCAAACTTTAAAGTGTTTGAACTAGAGATAGAATTACTCAAAACCATGACCAAGCCAATCTATCTTTATGGAAATGAGCACAAAATCAAAATATCCCTAACCTCATCTTCAAAGTTTACTCTTACAGAGCTTAATTGATTTGTGACCATGTTAAATTCATTAAATGATCAACAATAGACCCACCTTTTGACATCTCCATATGAAGTAAATGCTTCATAAGAAATACCTTATTGGAGGATGAGGGTTTTTCATACACTTTATCCAATGCCTTTATCACATCCATTGTTTATTTTATTTTGAAACATTGAAGGCCACTAATGCTACTAGGCATAGTTGTATTATTCCTAGTGCCTTTCTATCAATAACCTCCCATTCTTCATCCTTCATAGTCATCAGCTTATTTACTATTTCACCTAATGGTAGGAAAAGATCCTTATAATATAGATAATCCTCCATTTGCATCTTCCATAGCTAATATTTTTTCCATTTAAATTCTCGACCTTAAACTTGCCTTCTACCATTGATCCCACTAGAACTAAGAACCCTCTTTTCCCATGAGTTTATCCACCAAATAAACCTTCAGCTCTAAAACTAGTTGTTAGGAATATAATGTAGAGAAATATTAATGAAATAAAAAACATAATTAAAATGTAAAAAACACAACATAATAGAGATAGATTTAATGTGGTTCATCCAACATGGGCTAATTCCACATAGAAATAACTAGTTCTTATCTTATTCAGTCTAACAAATGAAGAAAAAAACTACAATACATCCACTACAATATCCTCTTCACTTACACACAGTGTGTCACCATAATTATAAATCCCTAATATCAGAGGAGGGTTACATATTAGGGTAAAAATACACCAACATAATTTCTACTGTTAAATTTATGACCTAATTGTGAATGGTCCAGATTTACTAAAAAATTATAATATTTTACAATGAATTTTTCACAAAATTTTGCTTTGGGGTCACTACCCCCTTAAACCCCCATGGAGAACTTAGTGGGAGGAGGAGTTGCCCCCCACACCCCCCTATTGGGAACTAGGAATTATAGTAAGATCAGGCTCTACCATCCAACAAAATATTGATGAAGAAGAGAACAATCCCCTTTTTGATGATGAAAAAGTCACTCATCAAAGTGATGAAGAATATCTATATTAATGTTTGTCCTCACCCTATTTCAACACTAAAGGGGGAACGATAAGTATTAGTGTTTCATATGTGGGTTTTTATATTTTGAGTAGATTACATAAGTGTGTAAATGGTGAGTTGTAATAATAATTCAAATATGTAATTGTAATAAGAATAAATTGAGTTGTATTTAAGATGAAAAAATTGATTAGGAGATAGACTTATGAGAGAGTCTTTAGGGGATAGTGCATAGAGATTTATGGGATTGAAAATAAATGTTGACTCCTTATTTAAAGGGGAATAATACATTATAAAATGTAATAATATTCTTTGAATAAATTGTGTTATTTGATTGACCAAATTATTTTTTAGAGCAATCTCAACTAGTTTTAAATAGGTGATTGGGTCTTTGTGCACTTGCATCCCTATAAGTAGATTTATTTGAAGTAATAGAAAAAAGATTAAAAATAAATTATTCTAGTTATTATGTCCCTTATTAGATCTTGAAAAAAATTGGCATTGTGTCATATAATATGGAGCTACCCAAATCCACTTGCAAACATCTTGTATTTCATGTATTTTACTTGAATAAGGTCATTAGACAGAGATTTTTTACCCAGACTAAATTACCTAAACTAGATAGAGAAGGCAGATCCATTTTAGAACCCAAGGAGATCCTTCATAAATGCATAAAAAGGATACAAATAAGATATATTAAGGAGTATTTGATCAAGTGGAAGAGTCTGAATCATGAAGATGCAACATGGGAGGATGAATCTTTCCTATAGTAGCATCTAGATTTGATTCAACATTGAGAGTGACATTGTTTTGAATGGGAGGGGCATGTTACACCCTTAACCTATATTGCATCTAGGGATATACGTGGTCAACTTGTGGATTACATACCTTTCATATTATCTTAATAAATTTATTTATGTTTTTAGTATGACCAGCCTATGTAATATCGATGGCTAAATAGAGTATATATAGGAGGTAGTGGTTAGTATTATATCATCATATTGTGAATTTTGATCTTATTGCATTATTGTGGAGGTTTACCCCTCAAAGAATATTAATAATAATTAACAAATATTATACTCTTTTGTCAATGACTATTTTGGATTCAATTATTTTACTCTTAATTTTAGGATATAATATTTCATTATTGTGAAACATCTAAGTAATTTCATTACATTAATTTGATAACACCACGATTGATACCATAACCAAGAGAAACCACTTATATGACCTCATTATATATATTAAGATAGTCTAGAGAAATCCAACCCTTATTCATCTTATAAAACTTAGTTGTAATCCCATCAAAACCCATAGTCTTGTCATATTTTAAATATTCGATAGTAAACAAAACTTATTAAAGTGATACCTCATTATCCATAGAATCATCCTCCTTAGAATAAAATTTCTTTAGGATAATTCTAGAGCATGGTATTATATTTTGTTTAATTTTATTACTGGACCCATATGATATGAAGAGATAAGAATAAGATGAGAATAAAATATATTCAATTTACTTAACATCTTTAGAAATCACACCCCTAATATCAATAGCTTTGACCTTTTCTCTAGCATGTTTTTCCTTAATAATTTTTAAGGACTTAGTTCATTTATCACCTAGCTAAATCCAATTCAATCTTGATTTTATTAGCAATGTATTTTTTTATCATTCTATGAGAGTGTTTAAGTTGATTCAAGTCATCAAGAAGCTTAGCATCATTAGGATCATTTATAATCAAAAATTTAGCATTAATAAGTTGTTCTTAAACATTTGTAGAAAATTTCCTTATTTTAGCTTGGATTGACCAAAGGTTCTCAAAAAAAAGTCTACTAAGGTCAATGCACTAATTCAAAGTATCAATTTTGTAAGAGGAGGGAGACATAACCTTGATTAAATACTAACAAGTCCTAAGTCCTTCCAAGCAATCATTGTCCATAAGGTGAGACACATTAAGCTTTTAAATTACCTTCCACTCATACTCATGACACTCATAAAGAATGATTAATTCAAATTTCATTTCATTATAATGATGGTTTGATAGATTAAAAGGTAAAATTTTCACCTGATTCTCACTGTTTAAGTGTTGCACTATAAGGTGGTCTTTATTAAGATAGAAACTATCAAGTCTAGAATAAACTCTATTTTTACCACCATGATTATTTCACCATGTATATAATATTCATTTAATAATTAATTTATTATTTCATAATGGATCAAAAAGTTTATGAATACACTTCACTTAGACCAGAAGAAAATCGCATTACCCTTTCAAGTCAAAGGAATACCACCTTACTAGTCCTCCCTTTCCTTAATCATGTTGAAGTCACCCCTTACTACCCATGGAATGTTAGCCAATTTTTTAGTAATCAAACTCCATAACTTATTTATGTACCTATAGTCATTTGGATCATACACCAAGAAAATCCCAAACTACTATGCGTTATGTTTAATTCTAACCCAGTCAATTCTATGACAAGGTGAAAAACCATGATCAATGATATCATCAACCCATTTATCATTAATTAAGATATATGCTCTTCCTTTACCTCTAATCTAGTTTGTATAAAATTTCAAAAAATTATACCAAACATATTTTAGAGAAAACTCAAGCCCAATCCAAGATTATTGAACCTCTTGCAAAAGAATAAAATTAGTTTTGTCCCTAGAGTTCCTAAATTGTTTGACAATGGGCCTCTTATCCTGAGATTAAAAGCCTGTAACATTCCATTTGATAATATTCATAAGAAAATAAATTAATGAAACTATGATGAGAGTTTAGAAACCCCTTATTTTGGTATGACCTATTAAAACATGAAGGGATTTTGTAATCCTTATTTTTTTTCTTGGCATCCTCACAATTTAATGGTAGGTTACCTTTCAAGCTCTTAGTGTAGACACTAGAAAACCATGAATTAGGGTTCTAGATGTCACATTGACCCTTAGACCACCTTGGGACCCCCTAGGTACCACTTCTTAACCATTACCCTACAAACTTAAGTCAAACTAACCAACTAACTAGCTAGCTCTAACCATTCTACCCTTGACCTATCAACCACTGATGGTTGACCCCTAATTGCCAATGGTTCGGCTAGACCACTGATGGTCAACCTTTAACTACCTTAATGGTTAACTCTAGCAAAACTCTAGCTTATTTATTATTTTTATCTATTTTATCTATGTGTGTGATCAATGCATGTCAAGGCTAAAATTAAACACCTTGTTAAACCTCTTATGGAACCTATTATTTCACCTCTCCCTTATAAAAGAGAAGAGGAGGAGATGAAAGAGTAGGGAAATAATCATCAGAGAGAATTAGTAATTATCATATCTTCATGTATTAGATCCTCTTGTGTAGGTATTCTTCTAATGAACTAGCAACCAAGTTAGAGATCCGAAGTGCTATAATTCATCAATCATAGCCAAGATACCATCACTCTACCAAAATTAATCTAGATTCTATAACAAGTTTTTAGCCAAATACCTTAATATCCTTTTGGCAATAGAGTTAAGTATCTATTTTCATTAATTATTTCCTTTTGTTTCTATCTTGCAACTAGCATGATCCCTATCCCACCTCTTAGAATCACTCAGCCACCTTCTCAACCAGACCTACCCTTACCTAAAATAAATCTGATAGTAACTACCAATGGTCACTTAACCACTGATGGTTTCCCTAGACCATCGATGGTCACCCAATTTCTTATGGTCACTTAACCACTGATGGTTTCCATAGACCATCGATGGTCACCCAATTTTTTATGGTCACCTAACCATCGACTATTCACCCAACCATTGATAGTTGTTGTGTGACAATTCCAATAGCAAGCTAATTCCACCTATCATACCCTAACCAAATCCTACTTTCTGACCCTTTGCCTAATCACAGAACATCACCCTATTTTATAAACCATGTCTAATACATTTAGCATTAATATCTAATCAATTATTACTATAATTAGGAAAAATCATTTTTTCCAAGCACTTCTTGTATTTGATTTTAGTATCTTTTATTATTCATGCAAGTGACGTGTCGTTTGTTTTCAAAACTTGATTGTTTAAAAGTGTGGATTAACAACCTTGAATGAAGCTTGTGCTTCTTGTATCTAGCTTGCTAGGCAATCTACCCTACTATCTAACTAATCAACCATCTCTTTAGTGTTTTCTTACTTGTAGATCATTTCTTCCAATCTAAAGAGGAGTATTTACAATTTTCTAGATCATGGAGTACAAACTAGATATAGGTTCTACTAACCTCAACCTTATTTCAAATTTTACAACTTTATTCTTAAGAAATAAAACAAAATTTATGTGAAACATTTTGGTATGCATAATGGGACCTGTGAGTATTTCCTTGGGTTCATAGTTACATCTAGGTGCTTCTTCTTCTTGTTTTATGCTCATATAATGAAATTAAAATTTCATTTTGGGCTTAAAATTGACTACATAAATTGATCACTTGTTTATTTTAGCTCACATAACTTAATTAGTCAATTGAATTAATCATAGATTCAATCTTATCACACATACAGACTAAACCACTTATACCTAATCAAGCATAAAAACATTGACATAAGGCCCAACTAGGATTTCATCAACTAGAAGTCACCTTTCCTAGCTATCCTACTTGGATTTTACCACCAAGGAAAGAACTAACTCAGTTCATTGGCTAAGTATAATCTTTGATAATTATTATATCTTGGCTAAGCACCTGACACCCTTATCATTATGGTGTGTGAAGTGAGAGGTAGGCCCCAATATCAAGCCACATACTAATTTCTAACACATATCTCTTTGATAGCCTAAACACAACCTAAAACCAACCATAGACTTATTTTCTATTACCCACTCTACAAACAAAGTTGAGTCACACAATTCTTAAATCTTAAGGCATAAGCCACAAGAGAGACTAAAAAGAATCTTAGGATCTAACGTGCTTTAGTGTGTGTTTTATTTCCTTGACTTTTTTTTTATTCTCTTTGTTTGAGATTTGAGATTGATTATATCTTCCTCCTTCCCTTATTTTCATGGTTTTAACTAGGAAACAACTAAGAAACCAAGCAAATCAAAATCCACCTCCTAATCATCTATCTCCCTCTTTTCCCTCATCTATGGAGTACATCTTAGATGCAGAGATTTCTTCCCATCCTTATATAAGTCTTAGCATCCCTCAAATGGTTGCCCAAGATGATGCAAATTTTGCCACCTTTATGGATAATAACCCCATATCCCTCCAACATTACCTTAACATCATATCTCATTGTACCCCTAATTCAATTCCACCTATTGACCCACCTTATGACATGTCACCCCACCTTATGGGAAACACTTATATTTCTACCACTTACACATAACCCTTGGTCACCCAAGAATCCTCTTCTACTAATAATCCTACTGATACCTCCATACAAAACCAACCAACACCCAAACACCTTCTACCCTAACTAAAAACCTTTCTAGTATAGTAACAACTCAACCTTTGGGCACTAATACTCCACTTACCATGGGAGTACCCTCTACTATTTTCACCACCATCTCTCTTGTTTTCAACCCACCCACCTCCACTACATTCTAGAACTTGGTGGTCCCCGTGCCTTCTACCCTTCCACCCATCAGTACCAAAGTTACCACATATCCTCTATCTACCAACCCAACCATACCTCCAACCCAACCT
This sequence comes from Torreya grandis, assembly GCA_037957365.1. Lineage (NCBI taxonomy): Eukaryota > Viridiplantae > Streptophyta > Pinopsida > Cupressales > Taxaceae > Torreya > Torreya grandis. The sequence continues at coordinate 3,916,427 of JARHVA010000767.1, read as the reverse complement.
ATGTCAATCCCCTAATAAATGCTCATTACACATAACTCGAGCTACATCCCTAACCCATAAGGATATGTACCTCTACCTTCCACCCAACCACGTATCTCCACATATTCATATGTGGCATCATTACAACTACCCATGTCCATGAACCAATATGTGGTAGATTTTCAACCCCCCACCAGTTATCTATATGTTGTACCTACCCAAGCCCAACATAATCTACCCTACAACTATGGGAGTGCATAGCTACAAACAGACCTTTTCAAAATGTTAATAGACAAAATGACTACTTTGGAATCATCTATATCTGTCCCCTCAAAATGTTAATAGACAGACCTCTTATCTTATGATAAAATTTGTAACAAACCAATTCATCCATCTATCCCCATTTGACCTTATCCTCCTCAATAGGAACTTTTGGAAGTTTCAAATTTTCAGAGCAAGGAAGATCCTCAACAACATTTGAGAGCATTTAGGCATTCTTTGTATTTGATCACCTATGATGATGCTCTCATTCTCCATAGCTTTCCCATGTCTCTATAAAGTCTAGCATTAGATTAGTACAGTGTTATTACAAAGCACTCCCTTTTTTATTTTGCCCAACTAGCTGAGACTTTCCTATATCACTTTTCCATAAACATCTCTAAGAAGGCTTCCATCACCAATCTCTACTCTATTTGGAAATTTGATGATGAGTCCATAGCCAAATTTGTAGCTCATTAGATAAGATTGATAAATTAGATCTCTTTCTCTTTGCCTCAACCTGAGCTGATTGAACTCTTTGCTCAGGCTTGTACCAAACATATTTCTTCCACTTTATAGGTTCATACTTTTAGGACCTTTGATGAAACTTTCACCATGGCACATAAATTAAAAAATAGAGCCATTGATGAGGGGAATTTGAATTTAGAAATAAGAATTCCACCTTCAAATCAAATGAGACTCCCTCCACCAAACCTAATAAAGCAACCAATACTAACTCTAAAAACAAAGTAACCACGAATGTGGTCATCCTTAAAATTGTCCCTCCACATATTGTTTACCAACCCATCTCCTCTAGTTCTTCCAATCAAAATACTAGAAACCCAAACCAAAAAAAACAAAAGAAATTTACTCCACTAGGGGAGTCCTATGCTTAGGTCTTGGAAAAGTTGTTGAAAGTGAATATCATACAACTCCCACTAATAAAAACCTCCACAATAATTTGATTCCTCTCATCCTATACCTAGTTGGTATAAGGAGAATGAATTTTGTGCCTTCCACTATGTCATTGGATATGATGTTAGTAGGTGTAATACTTTTAAGAACGTCATCCAAAATCTCATAGAGAAGGGGGAACTTGTGTTGGATAATCCCAATGTACCCCCAAATCAATCACTTGACATATTTAGACAACCATGCCCCTTATGCAAACAATGAAAACAATAGAGTGAAATCCTCTTACAACCATGAGGTCCATACCATTAACACGGTTCTTAATGAGCTCATTATTGAGGAAACCATTGATGAAACCACATTTTTTTCCCTCCACTTATTGAGGTAGTGGGGTCATTCACCATTCTTTTGGAAAATAATACCAAGGAAATGACTATTCCCCTTTCCCCACTCATTGAGGTATTTGAGCCACCAACCTCTACTTTTGGAGACATACCAAAAGATTCATCCATTTCCACCATATCCTTCATCTTTGTTATACATCAATCCACTCTTCCTTTAGAAATAATACTTAAGGAAGAAATCACTCTACTTACCTCTCCCATATGAAACTCATCTTCCCAAACCTTGGAGCCTTTGATTGAGGAAAAGGATGAGGTAACCACTTCTCTCTCTCCACCCATGAGTTTGACCTTTTAGATCAATGTCAAAGGGATAAAACCCATCTATAATCCTTTCTCTATACTTGTTCAAAACTTGGAGTACTTATCCCAACCCAATACAGATCATGCTACATTTTGGCACCATTTTGGGCTTCCTTACCTAACCAAGCAAGAGCCTCTAACCAAGCCACTATCATCCCAACCTTTTGTTTCCACTATTTAACCCACCATCACCTTGACCAAACCATTGAAAAACTCTACCAATCAAACCATATATAAATTTTCCGAACTGACTCCACTTAAAATAACTAAGTCACCTTCTACCATTCTAACCAAGCCCACCAAAAACCTTGGCATATTCCCTATTTATAGCCTTACTCACCCCGCATTTAAATTAGAATTAACTTCACCAAACCTATCAAAGAAACCCCAAACCAAGCCAACAAATAAGGTGAAACCACCCAAGATTTCACAAACCAAAACTCTACCTCCCCTCTCCAACTTGCCTTTTATTTTTGGACCTCACCCTTCTACCTTACTAACAAAACCAACCATCCCAAAAAAAACATAAATCCAACCACCACTTTTGGTTACATCATCACTCCTACTTTCATCCTCACCTATTTTCACCAAACCTTCTATAACCAAACCACCTACTTGTTAGGCATCTACCTCAACACCTTTCACCCCCAATAAATCCATACCAAAACCATCCACCAAGAATGCTCTTTCACCCAAATCTCTTACCATCAAACTTAATCCTAAAAGAGCATCCACCTCAACAACCAAACCTAAGACCTCCCTACCATTGCCACCTTTTCCCGAGTCTTACTCAACCATCTTGTAGAGGTTATTACAAGCATCTTGCTTAACCTTACCACCTATCAAACCATTTGACCCACATAGTCATAAACCATCCTATTATAATGAAAAATCAATATGCTCATACCATAGAAGACCTGGGCATGATACTAAGAACTATAAGGCTCTATAAGTATTAATTCATCAGTTGTATCATGAGGATGACTTATTATTAGATGAGCCACCACTGACCTAAGAACCAAGACCTATCAACCAACACTTACCTACTCCCCCACTCTTATTTTGGATTGAAGTGGAACTAGAGTAATCCTCTAGCTTGACTCTTTCCCAAATCCATATCATCCATGTCGTCACATGATCACAAGCTCAACCAAAAGATAAGGGAAAGGCAAAGGTGTCCATTCCATGGACATATCCCTCCTTCACCACCCAATAACCCAACCAAAACCAATCACCATTACCTTCAACCAAACCCAAGGTGTCCATCTTGGGTCCCTCTCAACTCAACCCATCTAAATCAATCTAATTAGTAGTTTAAAATAGCTTCACCAAACACTGGTGACTATGAGTTTGTATGAACTAATCAATACCTCTCCCCATCACTACCAAGTGATGACAGAGGCTTTGCAATCCATAGAGGTTCAACTAAAAGACCCACAACCCCTATCAACCTTTATTGGAGCTTTTTAACTTTCCAACCTTGTTACCTTCAAGGATTCAGAAATACCCTCTATCCATCTAGATGATCCAGATTTTACCCTCTTCATTACCGTATACATCAACCAAACCCACATCAAGAGGGTTATGATTAATGGAGGAGATAGCATCAACATTATCTCCTCCCATGCATACAACTAAGTAAAATTACCTGAGAACATTATGTTGGAAACCTCAGTGGTGATTCGATCATTAAATGATACCATGGCCATAACATTGGAAAGTGTTGTCCTTCACATTCACCTAGGACCCAGCATACTTCTTGAGCTCTTATAGGTAGTATAAGGTGATTTATAGTAAAATATTTTATTGGGATGCCCTTGGATTCATTTTATGGGTTGTGTGCCATCCACCCTACATTGATGCAACAAATTTGAACATGAAGGTCAAGTTGTTACTAGACAAGCTAACCCAAGTCCTTTTACATCATGAAACATGATATACTAACCTAATGACATTCTCCTTCCTCCATCCAATAAGCCTTCATTAGTTAAATATGAATCCCCATCTTCTTTTATTGAGGAAACACCCACTATTTCATCTATACCTTCCACACAAATCCCCACAATAGACCCTTTAGAATCAACTTTCTAGTGTCTTTCATTGGGGGAGTATCATCTTTTAACAATAGACACTTTCCCTACTCCTCAAGAGTATGGGAATCTTGACAAGAAACCTATTTATGACCTCAATATTTGAGTTGTTTATCCTTTTGGGCCCCCAACTTTTCAAACCAATTTCATCTATGGGGGACTTGATAAATCCCTTGACACTTCTACCACCTCTTTTTCACCTCGACCATTCACCTCCAATTTTTCCTATCTATATAAACTAGAGTTTTCTAAGACATACCTTTATAGGTGTACTTGGAATGGATTTGGTATAGGTTGATACAAACATGGGCCACATGAGTTACTTTTGATCAAGACCTAAAAACCTCACAAAATCATGGCCTCAATTTTAAACCACATAGAAAGCAAACCAACCCACCTCCCATTGCCATCATTGATGAGTAAATACCATCCACTCCATAATAAACAACTGAGGATTCCAACATCATACCCACTAGCTTTTTTTCATCAACATGATCAGCCTCAGACCCCTGACTTATCAAAAGGAGGGAGCGATCATGATTATTCCTCTGACCCATCTTGATATGGTAGGAGATGACTCTCTTACCATTAATACCCTTTGGTATCAAGATGATGATTCCATTCTCACCTATCTTGGTATATGTTGGGTGAATATTTTGTCGACCAGCAAACTGGCATTCAAAATAGTTCCTATCACCATAGCAAAGGGAAATTGGTCATCCAGATGTGCAGGTTTATTGCATCACAAGGGGACAAATATCTCCTCTCATCAAGGGGAGGTTCCCTATTAAATATTTGGGGGTTATATATAATAGATATAAGCAAAGAATAAGACACTAGGGTAGGATAAACCATCCATCTCTCTTCTTTCAGAGATGATGCTGATAGACAAGGAAGAAATCCTAGGTGATGGGGAAGGTACTTCTCTTCTTTCAGAAGCAACTTTTAACCAAAATCCAAATTCCTTCCTAAATAGTAGAAATCCTAGTGTAATGACAAAAGGCACTTCTCTTCTTTCAGAAATGTTCCTAAGCAGACAGCAGGACTCTTTCAAGTAACAAGTAACCAGTAATGGGGGTGCTGAGTGACTAGCAACTTGAGAGAGAAAAAATGAAGAACAATGGGGGCACCACATCATCCCAAGGCTCTTTACATAGGAAAGGAAAATGCAAACACACTAAAGGTACTTATGGGGGCACAACGTCGTCCCACAGTTGGCCTTCAGGACACCTTCTTGATCACCTCCACTAGTTCTTCTTGTTAAATCAAATGGACAAGAAATCTTCTAGGAAATAGACATATGAACAATCTCATAATATATCACAAGCTATAATAGCACAAAGTCTGCAAGTAACTTGTTTTCTCATTCAGATAAAATATTATGAATTACAATCTGAGCTCAAAGTCTCAGTAATGCCTTTCAATTCGAGCAGAGTTTTGCTTCTGATAATCAAAAATGTCTCCCTTCAAATAATACAAGAGATTACATTATATAGAGGCTTGAGGGAGGCTTGGCACTTTCTCCCAATGAAGTGACCCATTCAGTGCATTCAATGCCTTGGATGCATTCTTGGTCTTATCAAGAAGGGCCATGCTAAAGTAGGGTGGCTACCTTAACTATGGCATGTCGATTCATCTCTAGTGCCTCCTCCTGAGCTTAAATCTCTCATTCCATCACCTGTTTAGCTGCACAACTATATATTTTGTCTTCCTTTCCAAGGGGACAAGTAGATGGTGCCTTTAATGTTACCAGCTCCAAAATATCTACCTAGTGAACTACTTCACCTACCGATGATAACTCTTGCTAAGTTTCCCTCTCCATTTCTTTCTTCTCTTGATCCTGGCCTTAGAGTATTTTGAATGCATTCAGGTCCATGCCTTGAGTCTTATGGAATAAATAGACACTTCATTATGACAAATTTGACATTTATGGGCCCGTCATTCTTCCTGGCAACTCTCTCATGCCTTTCTCACTTGTTATGGCCACTTTCCACTATGACACAGATGAGGACACTTGTTAGCATCTATAGATTTGAAATAAGCTTATTGGGATAAGCTTTGAAATTGTTAAAGGCTGAGGGGCAAGGATGCAGACACGTGGCAACTTCTGATGCACTGGGATGGGACATGTGGTGAGTTTTGGGCTTTGGGGCTTCATTTGAAATTGTCTCAGATTGTGACACTTGGCAGATTCCACTACCCTCTGAGGCTCAAACCTTTTTCAAAGGGAGCATTCCCTTTAGTGTCTTCTAAGTGAGCTTCGATATTTGATTATTTTAAAGGACCATTATCCCTTTATTTCCTTCACTCTGTGTCCCTGCATTTGAAAGTGCTCTATCTTTGACATGTGGCACCTTCTACCACTTTTTAACAAGTGGCATGTGGCATCTTTTACTAGAACATTCAAGGATACATGGAAGCATCTACCTAATTTAGAGGAGCTCTTAGAAACCTTTGAGATTCTAGTAGGAGAAGACACGTGGAGGCTTCTGTCAAACTTTAGAAACACTTATGAAAATAGTCAGGACTCACTTTAGCAATCATGCAGACAATGACACTTGTCAGATTCTACTGATTCTCACCAAGGACACGTGGTGTCTTCCATTACATCAAATTGAAACCCTTCACCATTGACACTAGGTAGCATCCATCTCCTCAGTCCTTTGCAATATCATAAAAATGTTTAGAGCTTAGTCAGGCTCTCGTAGATGGTGACACTTTCTGACCTCCATCGATCTATGCAAGGGACACATGGCACAGTCCGAATACACTTGTTAGTCACATAAATGTAAACACTTGGTGCATTCCACTTCATTTAGTCACTCATCCCCAGGCCCACCATGGTCTTTGCTCAAAATAGTGAAACTAAGGGAAGAGACTACAGATATTGGCACTTAGAGGCTTCTAACAAGCTTCAGAGGGACACATGGTAGCATCCACTAATTCACAGAAACAAAACATAAAGGGGGTTGGCTGATGACACTTGGCAGCATCCACCTGACTCTTTATTTTGCACGTGTCCTTCCTTAGCTTAGGCAACCTTTGAATTTCTTGAACCTTTGAACCTTTGAACTTTGATGAAGTGCTTGACCCATTTAAAGCTTGATGCCGATATTGAACCTTGAACCCGTTGAACTTTGAACCAAAGTGGTTCAAGGTTCAATGGTTCATTGGTTCATTCGATTAGGAGATTGTCGATGACTCTTTTTCGATTGAATGAAAGCATTGAACATGTCCCAAAAGTTTCTAAGTTCGAGAAACTAGTTCCCTTTTATTGAACTCGCCTGTAGAAGCCTTTGAACTCGTTGAACCTGTTAATCCCTTCATTGAAAAAGCTTTGAAAAAAGAGGAATTTAAAAGCCTCTAAATAAATTTTGAGAATGGAAGAGAGGAATTTTGGCCCAATAGGCCCAAAATAGCTCATATGTTGTCCCAAAAATAAGAAGTCATTTTTGGGGGACAACAGCTGGCTCCTATTGGGGAACTTCCTTCAGTCTGGAAACTTGAAGCATAGCTGAGGGGAGTAGAAACTAGAATCTCCAATGCCTTGAAGTGTGCCATTGGGATATGGAGTCATGCTACCCAAAAAGAAAGGCAACAAAAATGAAAATGAAAAGCACAAAACAAAACTAAAGACTATACAAATATACATATGTACAAATGAACTTATGTAATGCCTCAATATTTGAAGCACTTCAGATGCCACCCATTATGAGACAATGATAATGGCGTCCCATCCTGATAAACTAGTAGGAAACCATTTTGTCCCTAGAATCAGTGATGGGGGAATGGAACTCTCCACTAGGAAACTACTTTTTTATGCCTTCCCCTTGGTTTTCTTCTCTAGCCCCATAGCAAGACTTGAATTTTGGTTTGAAAACCATGAATCTTCACTCTCCTAGCAAAGAGTTCCTTTTCTTGATTTTTATGGGTAGCAGCATGGTCTCATAACATAATTTGTTATTCTGATAGCTCAGCCCAGCACATGTCTTGATTGTCCCCCTCAGATATCTCAGATTCTTCTTCATTTGGAGGGGAGGGTTCTTCTACATTTATGCCGCACTCCACCAATTCTTCTTCTATTTCATCCCTCCCTGAAGACTCAAATAAAATTTGGGCTGCAGGGGCTACCATTTAGGTCTCAACACATTTGACATGATCAATTATGTCAAATGGCTAGATTGGACTAGGCATAGGGGATGGGGGTTCTTCCTTTTGGTTTATGGGAGGGGTGGGAGGACTGACCTGTGAAGTCAAAGTAGAAGGTGTAGAGATGTTTGGGATACTTACTTTCTCAGTAATCACTGGGTCCTTCAGCTAGATAGGTAAGTGGCCCCACACGTAGCAATCAAAATTGCAGGTTGAGGTCACTCCTTTATTTCTCCTTTATCAACTTGTTGAGCTGACTGATTGTGGGATTAGGTGACCATAGCATATGATCTCTTAGATGCTTCACCTTTACTTCTATATTCATCTTGGTAATCCAGGAAACTGATGTGAGAGTCACCATTTGACTCTTCTTGATCCTCTGTGAAGAGACCAGCATCATTTTTTGGATCAAACTCAGGTTGGAAAGAGAAATCATGCTCTATTTCCAAATATCCAACTATTGAGCTAGCTGGAGGTGCTTCAATGGCAAGGTTCCTCTATGGGGGAGGAAGATGATTTGGCTACCCTTGATGTGCCTGATTAGGGAATGTCCTCCTCAATACATCTCTGTATGAAGGATTAGATGTCATCCCTTGTGTCATTTATCTTCTGAGGGCTAGCACTTCATTTGCTAGCTTCTGCACCATTGGATCAGTGGTGGCTCCAAGTGAGCATTCAAAATATGAAGAGGGTTTACCTCTATTAGGATCTCTCCTTATCTTTCTTACCAAGATAAGGTCATCTTCTACCTCAGTGGCCAAGTCCTGAGTAGCAGCAAGGTCTATGCGGCCAGCTCATCTTAGTAGAAAACTCACTTCAAGCAGTTGTGAGTTGATGAAGAAGCATTTGAGGTTCTAAGGCGTTAGCTAGATGACCATGGGAATCTTGTGCCTCAGCTTGTTGAACTTGGAAATAAAATCCCTCATAGGCTCATGAGGTTCCTTCTTCATCTGAGTGAGGTGGGCCAGTAGAGCATGCACATCCTCTACAAGTTTGAATCTGGCTTCAAACTTGGCTTTGATAGTGTCCCAGCCAGTCACTGATCCAGTCTGTAGATGGTAAAACTAGTCTATAGTAGCACCTTGTAATGTCTCCATGAAAATTCTGACTGCTATGTCTTCAAATTCCACCCCTATCACACCAGAGGCTATGGTGAAGGTTGTAATGTGTTCATCAGAGTGGACTCTTCCATCACCAAATAATTTGGGGAAATTCTTCCTTGAACTGAGTGGTAGCTCATGCAGGGGTGGAGTTAGATTAAGTGGGCCAAATGAGTTACCCCAGGGGCCTCGAACTTCCATGATCAGATTATGAAAATGGGGATAGCACATCTGAGTGGAGTTGCCAGATTATAGGACAAAAATGGAAAATAAATTGGCCCTGCTTCAGCTTAAAGCTTGAGGATTCAAACTATGCTTTCTTTCCCAGTAGCTCTAGTTTTGTAGACCAGATAATATAATGGAGATGGATGAAAATAGAGATGGTTATAAATGGATAATGGGTAAGACATGGAACAGAGTCACCAAACTATGTAATGGATAAGGGTAGGGACTACTTCAATCTAAAACTTGAGGCTTCAGACTACACGTTCATCCCCAACGGAGTCGCCAAAAATTGTTGGGTGAATATTTTGTTGACCAGCTAATCGGCATTCAAAATAGTTCCTATCACCACAGCATAGGGAGATTGGTCATCCAGATGTGTAGGTTTACTACATCACAAGGGGACAATTCTCTCCTCTCATCAAGGGGAGGTTCCCTATTAAATATGTGGAGGTTATATACAATAGATATATGCAAAAAATAAGACACAAGGGTAGAATAAACCATCCATCTCTCTTCTTTCAGAGATGATGCTAATAGACAAGGAATAAATATTGGGTGATGGGGAAGGTACTTCTTTTCTTTCAAAAGCAACTTTTAGAGATAGATTCTTTCCTAAATAGTAAAAATCCTAGTGCAATGATAGAAGGCACTTCTCTTCTTTCAGAAATGTTCCTCAGCAGGCAGCAGGACTCTTTCAAGTAATAAGTAATCGGTAACGGGGGTGCTGAGTGACCAGCAACTTGAGAGAGAAAAAATGAAGAACAATGGGGGCACCATGTCATCCCAAGGCTCTTTACATAGGAAAGGAAAATGTAAACACACTAAAGGTAATTATGGGGGCACAACATCCTCCCATAGTTGGCCTTCAGGACACCTTCCTGATCACCTCCACTAGTTCTGCTTGTTAAATTAAATAGACAAGAAAGCTTCTAGGAAATAGACATACGAACAATCTCCTAAGATAGCACAAGCTATAACAGCACAAAGTCTACAAGTAACTTATTTTCTCATTTAGATAAAATAATATGAATTACAATCTGAGCTCAAAGTCTCAATAATGCCTTTCAATTCAGGCAAAGTTTTGCTTTTGATAATCAAAAAGGTCTCCCTTCAAATGATACAAGAGATTACATTATATAGAGGCCTGAGGGAGGCTTGGCAGTTTCTCCCAATGAAGTGACCCATTTGGCACATTTAATGCCTTAGATGCATTCTTGGTCTTGTCAGGAAGGGCCATGCTGAAGCAGGGCAGCTACCTTAACTGTGGCGTGTCAATTCATCTCTAGTGCCTCCTCCTGAGCTTGAATCTCTCATTCCATCACCTGCTTAGCTGCACAACTATCTATTATGTCTTCCTTTCCAAGGGGACAAGTAGACAGTGCCTTCAATTTTACCAGCTTCCAAATATCTACCTGGTAAACTACTTCACCTACCGACAGTAACTCCTGCTAAGTTTCCCTCTCTGTTTCTTCCTTCTCGTGATCTTGGACTTAGAGTCTTTTAAACGCATTTGGGTTTACACCTTGAGTTTTTTGGAATCAACAGACACTTCATTATGACAAATTTGACATTTGCATGCCCATTATTCTTCTTAGCAACTCTCCCATGCCTTTCTCGCTTGCTATGGCCACTTTTCACTGTGACACAGATGAGGACACTTATTGGCATCTGTAACTTTGAAATAAGCTTATTGGGATAAGCTTTGAAATAAGCTTATTAGGATAAGCTTTGAAACTATTAGAGGCTAAGGGGCATGGATGCAAACATGTGGCATCTTCTGCTACACTGGGATGGGACATGTGGTGAGTTTCATGCTTTGGGGCTTCATTTGAAACTATGCCTCACCTTGTGACACTTGGCAGCTTTCGCTGCCCTCTAAGACTCAAACCTTTTCTGAAGGGAACATGCCCTTCGACATGTTCCAAGTGACCTTCAGGATTTGATTCTTTCAAAGGACCATTGTCCCTTTATTTCCTTTGCTCTATGTCCCTGCATTTGAAAGTGCTCCGTCTTTGACACGTGGTGCCTTCCACCACTTTTTAACAAGTGGCACATGGCATCTTTTGCCAAAATAGTTGAGGATACATGGAGGCATCCACCTAATTCAGAGGAGATCTTAGAAACCTTTGATATTCTGGTGGGAGAAGGCATGTGGAGGCTTCCATCAAACTCTAGAAACACTTATGAAAATAGTTGGGACTCACTTTAGCAATCACGCAAATGATGACACTTGTTAGCTTTTGCCAATTCTCACCAAGGACACGTGGTGTCTTCCGCTACATCAAATTGAGACCCTCCGCCATTGACACTTGGTAGCATCCATCTCCTCAGTCCTTTACGATATCATAGAAACATTTAGAGCTTAGTCAGGCTCTCACAAATGATGACACTTGCCGGCCTCCATCGATCTATGCAAGGGACACGTGGTGCGGTCTGAATACACTTGTTAGTCACATGGATGCAGACACTTGGCACATTTTGCTTCATTTAGGGCCCACCATGGTCTTTGCTCAAAATAGTGAAGCTAAGGAAAGAGACTACATATATTGGCACTTGGAGGCTTTTGACAAGCTTCAGAGGGACACGTGGCAGCATCCACTAATTCACAAAAACAAAGCATAAAGGGGGTCAGCCGATGACACTTGGCAGCATCCGCCTGACTCTTTCTTTTGTGCGCATCCTTCCTTAGCTAAGGCAGCCTTTGAATTGCTTGAACCTTTGAACTTTGACAAAGCGCTTGACCCGTTTGAAGCTTGCCACTGATATTGAACCTTGAACCCGTTGAACTTTGAACCAAAGTGGATCAAGGTTCAATGGTTCATTGGTTCATTCAATTAGAAGATTGCTAATGACCCTTTTTCGATTGAACCAAAGCATTGAACATGTCTTAAAAGTTTCCAAGTGCGAGAAACTAGTTCCCTTTGATTGAACTTGCCTGTAAAAGCCTTTGAACTCATTAAACCTGTTAATCCCTTCACTGTAAAACCTTTGAAAAATGAGGAATTTGAAAGCCTTTGAATAAATTTTGAAAAGGGAAGAGAAGAATTTTGGCCCAACAGGCCCAAAATAGCTCATATATTGTGCCAAAAATAAGAAGTCATTTTTGGGGGACAACAGTATAGAACATTCTTCTATCAACAAATATCTTCCTCTTGAGACTTCAACCATGTTGAACAAATCCACTATGGCTATCAACTTGGGCACTCTGAATAACCCACACATTGTCAAAATCAGCCAATCACTAAATTTTAAGGAGATTCAGGACTTCCCTTCCTTCCTAAAATACCATAGCATAGCATTTGCCTGGTCTTACAATAACATGCTAGGAATTGACCCCTCCATCACTACACACAACATAGCCAACAACCACGATGCCAAGCTAGTTAGGCAAAAACTTTGATGAATGCACCCTCACCTAACCCTTCTCGTCAAAGAAGGGATTTAACATCTCTTATCTATCAATTTCATCTAACCTATTGACTATCCCCAATGGATCTCGAATGTCATACCTATCACCAAATCCATAGGGGGACTCTGCATTTATGTGGACTTTCATGACCTTAACCTTGCTTGCCTAAAAGATGATTTTCTTTTGCCAAGAATTGATTAGCTTGTTGATATTAAAGCTAGCCATGAGATGCTATCTCTTATAGATAGGTTCTTGGGTTATAATCAGATCTTAATTGCCCCTAAAGATCAACACAAAACTACATTTATCACCCCATTAGGAGCTTTCTACTATAGGGTCATGCCTTTTTTACTGAAAAACATTGGTGTAACCTACCAACATGTTATGACCTACATATTCCATGACCTTATTCACAAAATCATATAAGACTATGTTAATGACCTTCTTGATAAATCTAAATGTCATAAAGATAATTTTGTCATTATTAATATTATCTTTAAATGACTCATCCATTACCATGTCTGTCTTAACCCCAAAAAGTATATTTTTGGGGTCTTATCAGGAAAGTTCTTTGACTTTATCATCTCCCTTTAGGGAATTGAAATCAACCCTGCCAAAATCAAAGCAATCCTTGACATGCCTCCTCACACCCACCTCAAGTAACTATGTATCTTGTAGGGGAAACTCCAATCCATTCATCACTTTATCTCTCAACTCTCAAATTGATACCAACCTTTCCACCACCTTCTTAAAACTAGCGTATATTTTTAGTGGAATAATGACTATCAAAATGCCTTTGATTCACTTAAATAGTACCTTCTATCTCCACCCATCCTCATTCATCCCAAGGAAGATCAACCCTTTTATCTTTATATTTCCACCACCAATCACTACTTAGGGGAAATGCTAACTCATCTGGATGAGTAGCATAAAAATTAATCCATCTACTACATTAGTCATACACTTGTAGAATATAAGACCTAGTACACCCATATCAAGAAGCTTTGCCTCACCTTGGTCTTTGTGGCCACCAAACTTCACCATTACCTTCTCAAAAACAAGAACTATGTCATAACAAACACCAACCCTCTCAAGTATATGCACTCCAATCCATACCAAAACTAGTGTATGGCTAAGTGGCTCATGATTTTAGTTGAGTTTGAGCTTGATTTCCTTCAATAGAAGTCACTTAAAGGTCAAGTCAATTTCAACTAATTGGTTAAAGCACCATTAGCAGACAACTAGCCTATTCCTCTCAAATTTCTAGATGAGTCCATCACATCCCTCTCTCAAGTAGACTTAACTTATCAAGTGACCATATGTTTTGATGGATCAAAGTGTCAACATGGTGGGGGAGCTGGCATCATCCTTATCCCCCTTCATGTTGAACCTCTCCCTTTATATTTAAAGCTATATTTTGAATGTACTAATAATATGGTTGAGTATGAATCCCTAGTGATAGGTCTCTAAACTACATTAGCCTTGGGAGTCAAAATGATCAACATTTTTGGTGACTCTCAGCTTGTGGTAAATCAAACCAATGGCTCTTATCCATGTAATAATGATGTTTTATAATAGTATAAATAACTAGCTAATATACTTTTAGCATCATTTGAACACTACCATATCCAAACCACTCCATGATCTATGAACAATTTTATCGATATGATGGCTTATCTCTTTTCCTATATCCTATTTGCACCTTCTAACTCTAAGCTATGTGTCATTATCTATCGACTTACCTAACCCTCTTATGTCAAATCAGACTCTCCTACCATCTTCAATGTGGGGGAGACCTAACCTAACTTTTGGTATTAGTAAACCTTCGACAATCTCAACCTTGCTATCATCCCTTACAACCTTTTTATGATTACTCAAAGAGAGTTTATCTAGATCACCTCATATTACACCATACTGGGGGGAATTTTTTATAAATGTGGCTTTGATGGTCTCCTCTTTTGTTGCCTACATAATCACAAACCCTCTCATACTATTAGAGAAATGCATGATGGGATTTGTGGGGCACACTTCAGTGTCCTAGCCATCATTAAACACATCCTTCACCTTGGCTATTATTCACCCACCCTTAATTAAGATTGTTTTCGTTATGTGAAGAAGTGTGTTAAATGTCAATACTTACATCACATACCTAGCCATAGTTTTCAAGTATCCAAAGATTTTTGGCCCTTCTCACAATAGGGTATAGATATTATTAGAGAGATTAACCCCCATTATTCATAGTGACATCATCATATCATCATTGAAATGGAATATTTCACCACATGGGTAGAGGATAGTCCTCTTGTCTCAAACAAAGCCAAAAAGATCATTGATTTTATCAACCATCACATTATCTATTGTTTCAATGTTCCTCATAAAATCATCATCGATAATGCTAGATATTTAAAAAATAAACAAGTCCAAGGTCTTTATGACACTTGAAATATTAAGTTAAGTTTCTCATCACCTTATCATCCATAAGCTAATGGATAGGTGGAAGCCTCTAACAAACTTTTAACAATATGCTAACTAAAATGGTTAATGCATCTAGTCAAATTGGCATTTGGACATCCCATTTGCCTTATGGGTATATCATACTAGTATTCAAACCCCTATAGGTGCTACCCCTTTATCTTTTATGTTTGGAGTAGAAGTTGTCTTACCTCTCAAGATCTAAATTCCCTCTCTTTGCATATCCCTACAAAGTCTCATTTATGAGAGTGATTATTGTCAAGAAAATTTAGCCCAACTTGAGCTACTTGATTAGCATCATTTATCCACACTTACCCACCTTCGTGTCTATTAATAATAAATCAAGTGCACTTATAACAAGCACCTCAAAGTGCAAGAATTCAAATCAGAGACCTCATCCTAAAGGAAAATCAACATGTAACCAATATGGACAAAATAAAAGTGGGGAAATTTTGATCTCAATTGGCTTGGACATTATATCATAACCAATAAGTATGGATCAGGAGATTATTAATTATCCACTCTTGAATGGAAACCAGAACTTGAGCCCCTCAATGCTTCACATCTATGTCATTTTTTTGTTAAACAAGATGGAACTCACCTTATGTCTAACTTAAGCTCATCCCTTATTTTCACTCACATGAATCCCTTTATTTTAAAAACAACCAATTAAACCTAAATCATGTTATTATCTATTACAACTTTCACTCAATCTTGAACATGGGTACCACAGATCTACCCATGGCATGGTTATCATGCTACTTTCCATCCCCTTACAAGATGGATTTCCATGGTTGTTGTTGTTAAACCTCTTGTACCCATCATCAACCTTCTTGTGCTCTATTTTTTCATTTATAAAGGTGAACCTTTTAGGGCCTATATAAGCAAATCCATGTCAATCCAAAAAATAAAATCAATCAAAAAATCACAAAATGCAAAATAATCATATGGGTCATTCCAAGCATTTGTAGATTGATCCCTTAAAGGATAACTACCAAAACATATCAAATTGATCCATATAAGGTAGATTGATCCCTTGAAGGATATCTATTCCAAAGCCTAAAACAAATTTCATAAACCTAGACCACTCCCTTGAAGGATGGTTGAGTAAAGCATTTATCAAAGCATAGCAATTTCTTGGGAGCTTCATGCATCGATCAGCTTCCCCGTCCCTCCAAGAAATAAAAAAATAGAAAAATACTCATTATTAAAATCAAAAAAAAGAAAAATAATTTTAGAATCTACAATCAGCTTTCATCAATAGATTTATCGCATAGATCAATCTACACTTCAAATAACATAGAATTATTTATATTGGCTCTTTGGTAACCTACCAAAGAGGCATGCTAGTCTCACATGAAGGTTCCATTTTCATCCATCTCCCCTTTATATACTCTATAAAAAAGGGAATTTGATCTTACTTTACATTATGTGATCAAGACACCTTTTTAGCCAACTAACGGATGATAATGTGAAGCATTAGAAGGACTTATGTTCATAAGTGGATCATACTTCAGTTTTTTTTTAGTCCTTGCCAAAGAAGAAGCATCATGCCTTATTATTCTCTCATATATAATTGTTGATACATTCATTTTGGTGTTTGCCTATTGATTATCCTATCTCCCTCATGATTAGTTTTCTAAACCAACTTCTTTTATGTGTTAACCACCTTCATCTAATCATATGTAAGTCATTAAAAACATTTAAAAACTAATTATGTGTTTTATTGTGTTGTGCCTTGTTTAAGTGTTTTTTAATCAAAATAACATCTTATCCATCATAACCAATCATTAAAAATATACAAACATTACCTTTTATCACATCACAAGTCCATAATTCATCACACATCAATCTACCTCAACAAATCTAATCATAGATAATCTCATCACATCATAATCATCTCATCTAACTATCCAACAATACCAACTAATAATGAAATGGATATCATTGTTTAATCATAATTCATCCACATATGATATCCATCACATGCCTATCTAGGTAAGAAAACAAAAATTCATCCACATGTCCAACAAAACATCTCATCATAACAAACATCATCATATCATAACATCATGAACATCCCATCACCTAGTCATAACATCATAATCATCCTACCATCTATCACATCCATAGACCTATGATCCATTAACCCATACCCATGTCATAAACATAAATTATATCATATTTATTCATAACCATAATGATAATCACAAACATCATAGTCATGTCCAATAAAATATAAACATTATCATATCATAAACAACATCCATCAACATCAAATATCATCATGAGCATAAGTAAAATAACCATCATCACATGCCTAGCTAGATCAGTACACATAAACCATATGAACATAATCATCATAAACAACATCACATCCATAAACATCAATATAAAACCATAAACCATGTTCACCTCAATATATCATAAGCTCATAATCAAAATAATGATCATTTATACAATAATGTACATATCTCACAAAAATGCATATATATCTCACTACATCATCTTGTAGGCTAGTATCAAAATCATATAATACATAAAAATTATAATGTCTCATAATAGTATAATCCCCTAGAGCACCACTGCCTCTTGGAGCCTGCCCTCTCGAGCCTACCTATCTACCTGTGTAGGCAACCCACTGGCCTGGTGTCGCACTATTGGTCCCTCTAGTGATCTTGGTTCTATATTTCCATCTAAGCTCATCTAGTGGACATCTAAAAATGAAAGCCTCATATTATCATAGCTCCTCAATTGTAGCTACATATCTCACCATTGAGATAATACCTGGTGGTCTCATAGCTACTTGTACTCCTCCTACCTACGTACTTGAGAGAATATTTCTCTTAAGTAACCATGGCTAGCTAAGCCCTATCTTGATCCGTCTCCCCAATCAGTGTATCCACCTAGCCCTATGTTGCATCCCTCTCTTAGGTTATTACTGCTAAGGATGCCTATGTTGTAGCTAGTGTCACCAATTCCTAATCCCTCTCAGTAATCAATGCCTATTTATCTAGGTCATCTGCATCCCTTTGATCACCACCCCCACCTCTACATCCACATCCATGTCTCAAGGTCTCTCATCACCTCCAAAAATGGTTACATCATAGTATGCCTAAAATAATGCAAGGTACCCATCAGTAACACGTACGTTATTGATATCATCTTTCACCAATAGCTCTTCATGATCAATGAATATGTCCTCTAGTTCTGGTATAGGCAATGGGAACTCTATATCCTACCTTTAATACCTTGGAACTCCTTTGGGATATCTTAAATGAGGATAAACTACCTCTTCAGCTTGTCAAATGGGATCAACTCTATATTTGGATCTCACCTCCCATAGATCCATCTATAACTCTACAATAATAACATCTATCTCATATGATCGACCCATATAGGAAATCCAACATATGGGTACCAAATCACATCACCCACCACAAGTACATCCAATCATTCCTTATACCAATCTAGATCATGTGTCCCTCCTCTTGGTCCTATGAGTGCATAATCATACCTCCATCATATAAACCCCACCATGAATTCCATATGAATAAAGTTATGCCATGGTAGCCCACCTAGTTAAAGAACTATGATGTCTTCATAAGCCCATTAGTGTAGCACAAACCTAATGCTAATACCATACCTCCTATGTGCCATGTATCCCTAGATATCTTGATATATCTACACTAGAAAGAGAGGCACCCAAGCATACACTATCCCATTCATCACCATGCCTACCAAAACACCAATAATAATGAAGGAAATCTGTCACTACTCAAGTCAAGTAGTGTGTAACAAGTTACTACCATCATCATCACAGTGATGACCCATCTCATTCCCCTATCCATGTGATATTAGGGTACATAATGTAGGCCTTCAACATTCCACCTCACATGCACTACATCATCACCATACAAAATACCCATGAGCTGGTCTCGCTCCTTGCCATCAATGTGCTCTATTAGCTCACCTTGTAATGATAGCCGCATGATCTAGTGAATGTCCTTCGATAGGATCATCATCTCTTTGGTAATAATTATGAATGTGTTAGTGGTCATATCTCATCTCTCAATGAGTTCCATTAATATAGCCACATCCTAGGGCACATGTTGATAGTACTTGATGCCACCCAAGCCCACTATTGACAAATGATCCCATTTTTAGTTTATCATCACTTGATAGACCTCATCTAATAAATGTAGCACTTGATCTCTCATATGAAACTACTCTTTTGCTTGAAAAGTTCATAATTAATGCCTTATTTACCTAATCCAACCTATACATGAGAACACACCTTCAAAATTCATCTTTTCTAAACTTGTCACATCTACAATACCTAAACCCTTAAACCTCTTAACCTACACCCTTAACACTAACCTAAATACTTAATCACTAAACTAAAACCTTTAATTGTACCCTTATTGACTTACCTACTTCACCCTTAGCATAACCTACACACCCCTTTCACTTTATTCAACCCCTATCTATCAAGCAAACTTTGACTGTTACCCCATTTCATCAATCACCGATGGTCAACTATCAATCGGTGATGATTCCTATTAAAATCATCACTGATCACACCATCAACCCCTAATAGTTAGGGGACCAACCATTGATATTCACTACATAGTGACCTATCGATGATTTCATTTTGACCACTGATGGTCACTCATTGACCAGAAATGAGAGAGATAAACCATTAATGGTCACTATGTGGTGATTGTTAGCAATCTAATGCTAACCATAACATCTTAAATCTAACAAAACATCAACCTACAACTTATCTAAACTAATCTACCCTCCCCTACCTACACTACCCATCCAAAATTTCACCCCCTCTCTACCATTTTCAACACCAATTACACAAACCTAACGCTACACCTAGCCCTTACCCTAAGTCTATCCCACCCATAACCAAACACACAAACATTTAATCAACAAACATTATAATTTTAATTGCACCCCCTACCTCAATTCATGATCATCAATGTGGAGGAGATTTGGGTATGACCACTACTTGACCCTACACCTTGCCTCATGCTCTCTACATCCTTGATGGTCAAGCCTCACCTAATCAATCTCAATCAACCTCACACACTCAACTCACTCCACATGATTGCTCAACTTATCACCATGAATAACTGTTGTTTCTCCTAGGAAATGAACAAATTTTAAGCATTGTGGGTTACAAAATCCAAATGAGAAAAAATAAAACCTTGATGTACCTTTTAACTTTGCCCTTTTAGGGCTTACATCTGATCATCGATGGTCATTAGGTGACCATTAACATTCGACCCGAACTACAAATGATCGACCTCATAAATGTTTTTGCCTTTATAACTAAATTTTTTTTTAAATTCCTTACCTCCATCATACCATTGGAGCTTACCTACTCCACCAAGCATAATTAACCATGTAACCTCAATATTGGTCATGTTGGCCCAACTTTCACATGTTTTTGTGATGACCTTTCCTTGGTCTCTTTGACCACTATGACTACATTACCATCTTGAACAACTTGAACATGTACCACTTTTGTGCATCGACCTAATTGTGTTTTCTTGAGAGCACTTCCTACTTTGGATACCTATGAATACACTGACCTTACCTAAGAGACTTGAATTTATAAGTACAACCTAACCATTATGCCTCAATGTAGTCACTTGGTCTACTTATCACTTGTCCTTCTAGTATAAGCTTTTTTTACCCAACTAATTCAACTATGGCAGTCTAGTCTATGCATGATATGTTCTATAGTATTTAGTTGCATTGTGTGAACCTATTTTCACCTAGATGGTCAATCCAACCAACATAATCGCCCACTTAATCACTTATCAAACCTACCCCTAATTCTGTTTCACATCATCATTTTCTAGTTTGAGGGGGAGTACCTCCTCCCACACTTGAGGTAGTCAAACCTTCTACCAACTTTCCTTTTTTTGTTTTACAGCTTGCTGCTATAAAATGCATAACAAAAAGGGGCAAAATGTAGACACTATAAAACCACACATTATGGTTCTATATGTCATGTTAAACCTTAGACCACCTCAAGACACCCTAGGGACCACTTCTTGGCCATTACCCCACATACTTAAGTCAAACTGACCAACTAACTGACTATCTCTAACCATTCTACCCTTGACCTATCTACCAGTGATGATCGACCCCTAACCATCAATGATCAGCCTTTAACCACCTTAAGGGTTAACTCCATCTCAACTCTAATTTGATTTTTTATTTTTATCTATTTTATCCATGTGAGTTATCAATGCATGTCAAGGCTAAAATTAAACATCTTGTTAAACCTCTTGTCGAACCTATTATTTCACCTCTCCTTTCCTTTTATAAAAGAGAGGAGGAGGAGATGAAAGAATAGGGAAATAATTATCAGAGAGAATCAAAAATTATCAGAGCTTCTTGTATTAGATCCTCTTGTGTAGGTATTTTTATAGTGAACTAATAACCAAGGTAGAGATTTGAAGTGCTACAATTCTTCAATCATAGCGAAGATATTGTCACTTTACAAGAATTACTCCAGACTTTGTAATACGTTTTCAGCCACACACCTCAACATCCTTCTAGAAATAAATCTAAGTATCTATTTTTAGTAATTAGTTGCTTTATTTTTGTCTCACAACCAACCTGATTCCTCTCCCACCTCCTAGAATCACTCAGCCACCTTCCCAACCAGACCTACCCACACTCTGGATAACCCACACATTGTCAAAATTAGCCAATTGCTAAATTTTAAGGAGCTTCAAGACATCCCTTCATTATTTAAATACCATAGCATAGCATTTTCTTGGTATTATAATATGTCAAGAATCGACCCCTCCATCGCTTCCCACAACATAGCCATCAACCACAATGCCAAGATAGTTAGGCAAAAACTTTGATGAATGCACCCTTGTATAGCCCTTCTCATCAAAGAAGGGCTTTAACATCTCTTATCTATCATTTTCATCCAAACCCTTGATTATCCCCAATGGATCTCAAACATCATACCTATCACCAAATCCATAGGGGGACTTCACATTTATGTGGACTTTCATGACCTTAACCTTGCTTCCCTAAAAGATGATTTTCCTTTGCCAAGAATTGAGTAGTTTGTTGATCGTATAGCCAGCCATGAGATGTTTTCTCTTATAGATGGGTTCTTGGGTTATAATTAGATTTTAATTACCCCTGAAGATCAACAAAAAATTGCCTTCATCACCCCATAGGGAACTTTCTGATATAGGTTCATGTATTTTGGATTGAAAAACATTGGTGCAACGTACCAACACATTATGACCTACATCTTCCATGACCTTATTCACAAAATCATAGAAGACTATATTGAAGAACTTCTTGATAAATCCAAATGTCATAAATATCATTTGGTCATTCTTAAGATTATCTTTAAATGACACATCCATTACCATGTTTTCCTTAACCATAAGAAGTGTAATTTTTGGGTCTTTTTAGGAAATCTCCTTGGCTTTATCATCTCCTTTCAGGGAATTGAAGTCAACCTTACCAAAATCAAATAAATCCTTGACATGCCTCCTCCCACCCACCTCAAGCAAATCTATAGCTTATAAAGGAAGCTCCAATCCATTCATCACTTTATCTCTCAACTCTCTGATCAATGCCAACCTTTCCACCACTTTCTTAAAAATGATGTATCTTTTTAGTGGAATAATGACTATCAAAAGCCTTATTGATTCACTTAAAGAGTACCTTTTATCTCCACCCATCCTCATTCCTCCCAAGGAAGATCAACCTTTTTACCTTTATATTTCCACCACCAATCACTCCTTAGGGGCAATGTTAGCTCATCTAGATGATTAGCATAAAAATGAATCCATCTACTACATTAGACATACACTTGTAGAACACAAGACCCGATACACCCATATCGAGAAGCTTTACCTCACCTTGGTCTTTGTGGCCACCAAACTTTTCCATTACCTTCTCAACCATAGTACCTATGTCATAAAAAACACCAACCCTCTCAAATATACGCACTCTAAGCCATACCAAAACTAGTGTATGGCTAAGTGGCTCATGCTTTTAGTTGATTTTGACCTTGAGTTCCTTTAGTATAAGTTAATTAAAGGGAAATTCATTGCTGACTACTTGGTTGAATCACTATTAGTAGACAACTAAACTCCTCTTGAATTTCTAGATGATTCCATCACATCCCTCTCTCAAGTAGACTTAACCTATCAAGTGACTATGTTCT
This sequence comes from Torreya grandis, assembly GCA_037957365.1. Lineage (NCBI taxonomy): Eukaryota > Viridiplantae > Streptophyta > Pinopsida > Cupressales > Taxaceae > Torreya > Torreya grandis. Next base: position 3,892,899 of record JARHVA010000767.1, on the reverse strand, counting down.
TCGATGGATCAAAGTGTCAACATGGTGGGGGAGTTATCATCATTCTTATCCCCCTTCATGTTGAACCTCTCCTTTTATATTTCAAGCTAGATTTTGAATATATTAACAATATGGCTGAGTACAAAGCCCTTGTGATAGGTCTCCAAATTGCATTAGCCTTGTGAGTCAAAATGATCAACATTTTTGGTGACTCTTAGCTTGTGTTCAATCAAATCAATTTATCTTATCCATGTAATAATGATTTTTTATATTAGTATAAACAACTAGCTAATATACTTTTATAATCATTTGAAAACTACCATATTCAAACCACTCCATGATCTACAAACAAGTTTGTCAATATGATGGCTTCTCTCTCTTCTTAGATCCCATCTACACCCTGTGACTCTAATCTATGTGTCATTATCCATCAAATTGCCTAGCCCTCTTATGTCAAATCATACTCTCCTACCATTTTCAATGTGGGGGAGACCCAACCTGACCTTTAGTATCAACAGATCTTTGACTATCTCAACCTTCCCATCATCCCTCCTAGCCTTTCTATGAATGCTCAAAGAGATTTTATCTAGAGCACCTCACGTTATACCATACTGAGGGTAATTCTTTATAAATGTGGCTTTGATGGTCTCTACTTTTGTTTCCTATGTAGTCATGAAGCCTCTCATGCTATTAGAGAAATGCATGATGGGATTTATAGGGGACACTTTAATGTCCTTGCCATTATTAAACACATCCTTCACCTTGGATATTATTGGCCCACCCTTAACTAAGATTATTGTGATTATGTGAAGAAGTGTTTTAAATGTCAATAGCATGCCAACTTACATCACACACCTAACTATAGTCTTCAAGTATCCAAATATTTTTGGCCCTTCTCACAATGGGGTATAGATCTTATCAGAGAGATTAACCCCCATTATTCATAGTGACATCATTCTATCATTATTACAATGGAATATTTCACTTAATGGGTAGAGGATATTCCTCTCATCTCAAACAAAGCTAAAAAGATCATTAATTTTATCAACCATCACATTATCTATTATTTTGATGTTCCTCATAAATTTATCATCAATAATGGTAAATATTTAAAAAACAAACAAGTCCAAGGTCTTTGTCACACTTTTGTTATCAAGTTAAGTTTCTCATCACCTTATCATCCTGTTGATGCAGGAAAATGCACCTAGTGGCAAGAAGTCGAGCTCCTGCCTTCTCCTCACAACATGGAAACTCCCCTCTCGCCTATGGGACTGGCGAAGCTAGAGGGGAGAGTCTCTAGATAAGGGCTAGCTCCCTTTGATGCATCATGTTTGTTTAAACAAGTGTTAATACAGGCATATATATAGATAGATATATAATGGGGGGATGGAAAGGGAGAAAGATGTAGGAATACAACTACTCTAAAGAGGTGATGCACCAAAATAAGTCAACCTTCTCACATCCACACTCAGAATCAAACAAAAACAACATACATACACTTCAGTCTTGGCTGAAGGACCAGGCTGCAAGAAAATGGCAGGGAGGTTCTTATGAAAACATAGAAATAGGGACTCACCAAGGTGCTGTGAAATGCACACTATAAGTAACTTCCTTTGTTCTATACTTCCAAAAAAGAGCTCTTCTCTTGTCAGCTGCAAAATGGTGCCTTATAGATAGATGGTGTGTTGGTGTTGAACCTGTGAGAGCATAAAAATATAATGACTAGACACAAATTAACACTCAAGACATACACAGAATATCTATCCAAGAAGAGGTTAAAAATTACGTTTATTGATTCAAGTGGAAATTTTAGCAGGGCTACGCCTTGTAAAATGTAGAAGATCTCTTTTACAAATGACAAGTTCACAAATATATATGTGAAATAAAGGAGGCCCATTTGGCATTCCCCTTTTTTACAAGTGGCATATGTGCTTTTCATTGGGAAGAACAAGTCGCTCAAAACATTAATGAGTTATGCGCTTTGTCTCTTTTGAAGACTATATTTTCAAGGTCAATACATAGTTTGTCCACCCATTAAATGTAAATGGAGAAACCAGTTGCATTATTAGCTATTTGCATCCTCTCATGATCAATTCATAAGAACTATTTCCCCTGATGGAGTCACTTCTCAAATTGATGCCACTTGGATTAACTATTTGCTCACTCTATGCTTGTCACTTTGTCTTTTCTCTATTCTGTCTCTTCTAGCTCCTTCGGCCCTTGGGGGTGAACATTATGGCAGGTTGCTACATTTCGGGCCCTAGTTAGCACTCTCTCAGTTCAAAACAAATGGCCATTTCATTTCATGAAAGTTGACATTCACACAGGCATCATTGGTTGAAAACCAATGGCTAACTTGTTCTGCTAACTTTGACGTCCTCTGGGACGTCACCGTCCCCATCACAATGTCATCAGGTCCATATGGCTTCTCTGCAACTTCCTTGCCTTTGATTTTCCTTAGTACCCTTCGGCCCTCGAAATGCCCCTTTGGATTTGGGCTGAAAGTCCCCCGCAAGGGAACCTACCCTTTGGGGTCCTTCAGCGGATCCATGTTTGCCTTGGACTTTTCCCCAGGTCCCCGTGGACAATTTTCTTGGGTCACTTTGACTCTGTGTATTTTCCATAGACTTTTGTCTGCGGATAATTTCCTATGGACAAAAAGTCCACAAAAATTATGTCTGCCTGGGCTTTGCTTGTATTGGACTGCGCCCGAATTCCTTCAAACTTTTTGTTCAAAGGAATTCCTTCGGGCAAAAAGTCTGAAGGAATTTGGGGCCTTTGAATTCTAACTTAAACAATGTTGGGACTTACCCGATCTTTGCCTTTGAAGCGCCTACCCTTCAAAAGGGTACTAAACTTTTTGGATTGCCCCTCGACCAAGGGCATACCCTTGAACCAAGCTGTTGAACCAAAAAATGGTTCAATGGTTCAAGGGTTCAATCATGTGCGCCAATGGACTAGTGAACCAAGGCCAATGAACCTCTTGCATTGAACCAAATGATTGAACCATCTACTTTGAACCAAGCCCGTTAAACCAAAATTTGGTTCAACGGTTCAACAGTACGAAGGTTCAACGCTGTTGAATTGAGATGTTTGAATTGAGCAATGAACTTTTGAACCAAAGGTCGCTAAACCACTTGAACCAGGCCATGAACCAAACTCATTGAACTTGAAGACGAATGAACCAAGTGCTAAAGAACCATGACATGAACCTGTGTATCTTGAAAATGACTGGCATTGAATAGTAAGGGAAGAGGGAGACCAAAATTTTGCCTGTGGGCAAAATTGGTCAACAAATTGGCGACTCTCATGGGAAGCATGCCTGTTATGCTTAAAGACCAACTGCCTTGAAAATCCATTGGGTGTGGATTCAATTATAGCTTGAAGAACCAGCAATAGCTCTGATGAAACTTAGAACCAGTCACATAGATCAACCTCCAAGGAAATGAAAACACGCAAAAGACTAAGAAAACTACTACCTGTGCAATAGCACTTAGGGAAAATAGGGAAAGAAAACAAAAGAAATTATATACAACTAAAAAGAGACTCAGTGGTAATGCTTCAGATGTATCCCATTAACTGGGATACGCAGTTCTTCACCATCCAACCTGGAGAGTTGGAATGCATTATGTTGCCTGCACTGAGTAATTATGTAAGTACCACTCCATAAGGCATCCAATTTTGCATGCTTTTCAGGATTGGCTTGGTCTTCATCCCATTTTAGGATAATGTCTCCTTTAGAGAAATCTTTTGACAAATATCTCTTGCCAAAGTGTCTTTTTACTTATTGTTGGCGGCTAGTCATAGAAGCCATAGCCTGGTCCCTTACCTCTTGGAGCTCCATTAGCTCACACAGCCTGACCTCCATGCTACTTCCTTCTTCTAATTGTAGCTGGTGAGTGAGGTCTAGTGATGGCAATTCAAGTGAGATGGGAAGCCTAGCTTCCCTTCCATATATGAGTGTATATGGAGAGTTTCTGATTGCTCTCTTCAGAGTGATTTGATCAGCCCACAGAGCTGTCTTTAGCTTGGCATGCCAAGTCCTCTAATTTTCTTCCATGGTCCTCTTAATGATCTTGATCAAATTTTTATTAGACTCAGCCAGCCCATTCCCCTACGGGTAATAATTTGATGAAGTGCTAAGATATATGCCATACCTTAGTGCCCATTCACTTGTCTTGATTCCCAGAAAAGCCAAGGTGTTATCTGAGATTATGGTGGTCGGGACCCCAAATCTTGTTACCAAGTCCTCATAAAACTCCAAGACAGTGCTTTCATTTGCCTCTTTCAAAGCAATATCCTCCACCCACTTGGTGAAATAATCCGTAGCAGTCAAGACCCACTTGTGTCTAGCACTGGAGGGAGGATTGATCATCCCTATGAAATTCAGGCCCCACTGCATGAATGGTTGTTCCACCTGAATAGGCTATAGAGGCATGGTAGCCAACCATTGCTTTCCATCAAAAAGTGCACACTTTTGGCACTTTCTTACCCAAGCATGGGTGTCCTTGAAAAGAGTAGGCCAAAAATAGCTAGCTCTCATTATCCTTGCTACAGTAGCTCTAGGAGCAAAATGACCGCCTGTTGGCCCATCATGGAACTCAACCAATACCTTATCATCCTGATTTGGGTCAATGCATCTTAAGACCCTGAAGAGATCCTTTCTAAACAATACTTCATCAACCAAGACATAAGGGAGAGACTAGAGCTTAAATTACCTTCTTCTGGTCTTATCAAGACCCTTTGGACACTCACCAGTGAGAAGGAAACACCTCATGTCTAGCATCCAATCCTTTATGATAGCTAGTTCCTCTACAGTGGTTGCATCATGAATTATTAAGCTATCTTCCCCTTTTTTCTTGAAGTCTATAGCAAGTTGTTCGCACAGGCCTCTTCCCCTCACTAGCTTGGTGATCTTGATGTCTACATCATACTCCATCACTTTGGTGATCCACCCTACCCTTTTCTCATTCAGGTCTTGATTGGTCAAGAAGTCCTTGACGCCAGGATGTGGGACCATGAGGTGAATCTTGTTGTTAGACAACATATGCCTAAATTTCTTTAGGCTCCACACTACTGCCAAGACTTGCTTCTCTACATACATGTACCTAAATTTGAAGTCCTCTAACCCGTAGCTGAAAAAGGCAAGCGGCTACTTGTGGTCATCACCATTTGCTTGGGTAAGCATGGTGAAGATCACATCTTCATTACTGAAAGTGTAGAGGTTGAAGTCTTTGTTGAAGTCGGGGCTGATCAAAGTAGGAGCTCGGGTCATGGCCTACTTGATGGCTTCAAAGCTATCTTTCCTTTGAGCTATCCACTTGAATTCATCACCCTTCCTTAGCATAGAGTTCAGGGGCTTGACGATCTCAGCAAAATTTGAAATGAACCTCTAAATGAAATTTATCCTACCAAAGAAACTCTGCAGGCCTTTCTTGTGCTTTGGTAGTGACATCTCCAAGATAGAGAAAACTCTCTCGGGGTCAATGGATAAGCCTTCCTTGGGCACGATGTGGCCAAGGAGTTTCCCCTCATGAACAACAAACACGCATTTCTTTGGATTAAGAGAGATACTGAATTCCCTACACCTTTCAAAAATTTGCTTGGGGTGTTCTATGTGTTGGTTCACTTCCTTGGAGAATATTATCACATCATCAAGGTATACAAGCACATTGTTGTTTATCAATCCTCCAAAAGCCATGTCCATGGCTTGTTGAAAGGTAGCACCCGCATTAGATAGCCCAAATGGCATCTTCTTGTAGGCAAACATTCCCCATTTAGTGGTGAAGGCCGTTTTGTGCTGGTCACAGCCTTGCACTAGAATCTGATTATACCTTGAATAACCATCTAGGAGGGAGAAATGTTGGCTACCTGTTACCTTCTAAAGGATTCACTCCATGCTTGGGAGGGGGTAATGATCTTTTAAAGAGAATTTATTAAGGTCTCTAAAGTTGACACACAGCCTGATCTCCCCATTCTTCTTTCTAACAGGAACAAGGTTGGCCAGCCAAGAGGAATGTTTGATTGGAAATATAATTCTAGACTCAATCAATTTGGCCAATTCCCTTTGCATGAGGGGCTCAATTGTTGGATTAACAGGCCTCTACTTCTGTGTGACTAGCCTGGTGCCTTCTTCTAATTTGATGGTGTGTTGGGTGAGTCTTGGGTCGAAGCCCTTTAAATCACTATAATCCCACGCAAAAACATCAACAAATTCTTGACACAGCAAAATGAAAGCTCACCTTTCTTGGATCGTGCAGACCTTTCCAAGTGCAAGCAGCTTGTCTGTGAAGATCTCTTTCATAATTCTCCTCTTTGGTTGTGATGCATGCCTTGTCATTTCTCAAGTGGTCATCTCTGTTGAAGATGCTTTCAAGCATGACCAGACCTTTAGGGAGCTTATTGTTCTTCAACTGAACAATCTGATTTCCATATTATTGCTACAATTTCACTTGATTTTATGTTGTGAACTCAGCTTCTTCCTGTAGGAAGAAAGCTATTTGTTGGTCATTTTCGAAAACTTGACAATTTGTAATGTTGTCTGGGACAGAGGGTCGAACTACCACTTTCCAGTTGCCTGAACCACAGTCTCAAACTTATTTCCCTTGAAACATCAAATTGAGCACCAATCGCTACCAGCCTATCTACTTGTTTATTTTGCTCTCTAAGAATGGAGTCGATGTGGAAGGCAAGGAAATCCTCCACCAAGTCCCAGACTCTATGCTTGTAGGACTTCGACAAGGAATTCTTGGTTAGATTCTAGCCTTTCACCTAATTTATAATCAGCTCATTGTCTCCCAACACTTGCAACTCTTTGATCCCTCTTTTTCTTGCCCATTCCAATACTTGGATTAGAGACTCATATTATGAAACATTACTTGTGCAAGAGAATTGGAAACATAAAGATGAAAAGTACCTTTCCTTTGAAGGGGAGACTAACATCACCCCACCACTAGCTCCCAGCTTACTCTTGGAACCATCAAAGTATAGCTTCCATAGGCCAAGGTTCTCCTGGCTAGCCTTCATTAAATTGGGCATGAAGGTGCCCACTTCATGAATATAGTAGACTCCAAGGTCTACCTCCTCTATAAACTTGTAAGGATCATGTTTGAAGTTATTATTTCCCCACTCATCCAAGAGTAGGTCTACAACTCCTTCAAGAGCAGAGGACGGAGATTGGTCTGAATGGGACTCTTTTGGGTCGATAATGGTGTAACTAACATTGGCTGCCTTGGGTGAGTATAGTTCTAGATGGTCCTTGTAGAGTGGCTCAGATTCAATTTTTACCTTGGTCCCATACTTGGTTCTAGAAACTAGATATGACCAATTCACTGCTAGATAGCCACCTATCTTTGAAGTGAAGTCCCTGGACAAGCAAATTGTGAAATAAGGGGGAACATCTACTACCACTATATCATGGGGAATTGAGAAAGTTGGGCAAGCATGCAATGTCAAGCCTAAACCCTTCACAATTCCAACTATTTTTGTAGGTGTCCCATCTAGCTGTAGGACTCCTTTGTTCATCTCTTCATATTTTAGTCCCATCTTATTAGCAATGCACTTGGACATCACTGAGGTACTAGCCCCACTGTCAATTATGCAGTTGTGTACCAAGAAGTCCCCAATGACTAAAGATACATAGAAAGGGGGAATTTTCTCTTCCTTTTTTACCTAACCTGAAGTGGAAGGTTGTACATTCGTAATAAAGTCATTATCAGTGCTTGATGGGATAGCTTGACGATCCAGTTCATGTAATTCCTTCTTCAATACATCTTTTTATCCTGGAAGAGACAATGAATCCCATTAAGAGATGTTCATATGCAGCTTCTTCATCTGGTCCACTATATTGATCTGAGGACTGCCTCCCTTCAAGTTTTCATTGGGGCTGATTACAACCTGAGCTGTAGGCTGAGCGGCTGAAGGTACCAATGGCTGTTTGAAGTTTGGGGCCTTCAAATTTGAGTGTGATAGAGAAGGTGTTGATACCGCATGAGTGGTAGCCTGGGCTTCTCCCATTTCCCTTCTCTTAAATATTGTGTTGGCTGCAACACAGTCAACCTGATTGTCTACAGTGCCCCCATAATTCACTGAATAAAATTCCCCCTCCATATGATTCATGAGGGTAGAATCTGGCTGGGCCTAATTATTACTTGTGTTGGGTTGAGTTGGAGCTTCACAAAACTAGGAATGAGCAGCTTCTTGATTGTTTGAATTCTAGAAATAATTCATCATCTCATTTGTGTAAATAGCCTATTTTTGACCATATTGCATGGTTGAACAACTAGGCTGCTCCTGTACTAGATTATTCTGCACCGGCACCATGACTTTAGATGATGAAGGGGGGCCTGTGTTGTAGTTTTGAAAAGGCTTAGTTTAAGTGAGCTGACCCTGTCCTTGATTATAGTTTTTAAAAGGGGGTCTCGGGGCTTGACCATAATGGTGGTATCCCTGATTTGGTCTGTTGCTTTGAGCTTGCTACCTTTTAGGGCTATAAGTTAGTTTGACATGTTTTGCAATAGAATTTTAACCTCATGAAGTTCATTGGATGGAACTATAGTTGGTTTCTCAATGGTAGGCACAGGGGCTAATGTGGGAGCAACGATTTGAATTGGGGGCAGCATTTCTGAGAAAAGTAGCATGTGAGGCCTAGGGGCTTTTTTCCCAGCCTATACTAAGTAATTTTTGGCTACTATGGCAATGTCATAAGCAGCAGCTAGTATATGCCCTCCAATAGATTATATCATAGCAATATCACTATTTAATGCTCTTAAATAATACAAGAAAGCATAGTTGGGAGTCGGCCATACCAAGATGGGAATTCTATCCCAAGTCTTTTGAAAATGCATGTTAAAGAACTGCATATACTCGTGTGGAGCTCTCTTTATGGTCGTCAGCTGCTCAGCAAGTGAGAGACCATCGCTCTTTTCCCCAAAATGATCTGTCAAATGAGTGCCCAATTCATTCCAAGAATGTATTGAATTTATAGGCAAAGTTCTGTACCAGTCAAGAGCCTTGCCTTTGAGAGACAGTGCTAGCAATCTGATGGCGATATTTTCCTCTGTTACATTATGAAGATTGCAGAGGTTAGCAATATGCCTAATATGCTCGATGACTATAATGGGCCCCTCTCCATCAAAAGAAGGCACATTTTTTAGGGTTGTTCCCAGAGTTTGATCATAGCGTGGGAGATTCAAGGGGCTCTGACCACAAAAGGCTGTAAAAGGCAATGCCATGGCTAGAATGGGCTGCAACTGCAGCTGTGCTGTAAATGCTTCTCTTACAACAAGTCTAGGAAGGTTGTTTTTTGGATAAGGATGAGTCCTCTCAAACCTTAACCTTTTTGCAGAGTTCAAAGGCAACTTAATGAAATTGAAAGGAACCCTTTTAGAAGCAGACCTTGTGGTGACCTTAGGCATAGAAAGTTAAGAAACTGGTCTTCAAAATATAGAACTGAATCTCTCCCTAGTAGAGTCACCAAATGCTGGAAATATTTGGATTGTTGTATGAGGACTAGCATCAATCCTGAACATTACAGAGTTGTCAAATTGGGTCCCATCGGGCGTGCCAAAATTGTTGACATAGGAAAATGCACACAGTGGCAGGAAGTCGAGCTCCTGCCTTCTCCTCACAACATGGAAACTCCCCTCTCACCTGTGGGACTGGTGAAGTTGGACGGGAGAGTCTCTAGATAAGGGCTAGCTCCCTTTGATGCATCATGTTTGTTTTAGCAAGTGCTAATAAAGGCATATATATAGATAGATATATAATGGGGGGGATGGAAAGGGAGAAAGATGTAGGAATACAACTACTCTAAAGAGGTGATGCACCAAAATAATTTGACCTTCTCACATCCACACTCAAAATCAGACAAAAACAACATTCATACACTTCATTATTAGTGGAAGGACCAGGTTGTAAGAAAATGGCAGGGAGGTTCTTATGAAAACATAGAAACAGGGACTCACCAAGGTGTTGTGAAATGCACACTGTAAGTAACTTCCTTTGTTCTATACTTCCAAAAAAGAGCTCTTCTCCTGTCAGCTACAAAATGGTGCCTTGTAGATAGATGGTGTGTTGGTTTTGAACCTATCAGAGCATCAAAAGGCAATGACTAGACATAAATTAACACTCAGGACATACACAGAATATCTATCCAAGAAGAGGTAAAAAATTGTTTTTATTGATTCAGGTGGAAATTTTAGTAGGGCTACGCCTTGTAAAATGTGGAAGATCTCTTTTACAAATTACAAGTTCACAAATATAAATGTGAAAGAAAGGAGGCCCATTTGGCATTCCCCTTTTTTACAAGTGGCATATGTGCTTTTCATTGGGAAGAACAAGTCGCTCAAAACATTAATGAGCTGTGCGCTTTGTCTCTTTTGAAGACTACATTTTCAAGGTCAATACACAGTTTTTCCACCCATTAAATGTAAAATGGAGAAACTAGTTGCATTATTAGCTATTTGCATCCTCTCATGATCAATTTGCAAGAACTATTTCACCTGTTGGAGTAACTTCTCAAATTGGCACCACTTGGACTAACTGTTTGCTCGCTCTACGCTTGTCACTTTGTCTTTTCTCTATTCTATCTCTTTTGGCTCCTTCGGCCCTTGGGGGCAAACATTCTAGTAGGTCGCTACATTTTGGGCCCTAGTTAGCGCTCTCTAAGTTGAAAACAAATAGCCATTTCATTTCATGAAAGTTGACATTCACGCGGCTGTCATTGGTTGAAAACCAACAGCTAACTTGTTCTGCTAACTTTGACATCCTCTGGGATGTCACCATCCCCATTGCAACATCATCAAGTCCATATGGCTTCTCTGCGGCTTCCTTGCCTTTGCTTTTCCTTAGCACCCTTTGGCCCTCGAAATGCCCCTTTGGATTTGGGCCGAAAGTTCCCCACAAGGGCACCTTCCCTTCGGGGTCCTTCAGCGGATCCCTGTTTGCCTTAGACTTTTCCCCGGGTCCCCGTGGATAATTTTCCTAGGTCGCTTTGACTCTGTGTATTTTTCATGGACTTTTGTCCACAGACAATTTCCCTCAGACAAAAAGTCTACAAAAATTATGTCCACCCGGGCTTTGCTTGTATTGGACTGCGCCCGAATTCCTTCGGACTTTTTGTTCGAAGGAATTGCTTCAGGCAAAAAGTCTGAAGGAATTTGGGGCCTTTAAATTCTAACTTAAATAATGTTGGGACTTACCCGATCTTTTCCTTTGAAACGCCTGCCCTTCGGAAGGGTACTAAACTTTTTGGACTACCCCTCGGCCAAGGGCATACCCTTAAACCAAGCCGTTGAACCAAAAAATGGTTCAACGGTTCAAGAGTTCAATCATGTGCACCGATGGACTAGTGAACCAAGGCTGATGAACCTCTTACATTGAACCAAATGATTGAACCATCCACTTTGAACCAAGCCCATTGAACCAAAATTTCATTCAACAGTTTAATGGTACGAAGGTTCAACATTATTGAATTGAGATGTTTGAACTGAGCGATGAACTTTTGAACCAAAGGTCGTTGAACCGCTTGAACTAGGCCATGAACCAAACTCATTGAACTTGATAGATGAACCAAGTGCTGAAGAACCATGACATGAACCTGTCTATCTTGAAAATGACTAGCATTAAATAGCAAGGGAAGAGGGAGACCAAAATTTTGCCTATGGGCAAAATTGGTCAACACATCCATAAGCTAATGGATAGGTAGAAGGCTCTAACAAAACTTTTAACAACATGCTAACTAAAATGGTTAATGCATATGGTCAGGATTGGCATTTACACATCCCATTTGCCTTATGGGTATATCCTACTAGCATTTGAACCCTTATGGGTGCTACCCCTTTCTCTCTTATGTTTGGAGTAGAAGTTGTATTGCCTCTCAAGGTGTAGACACAGAAATCATGTCTACTCCCTTGGTCATCCTCCTCGTCCTCTCCCCCCTTGGTCCCCTTCATCCCATTTCACTTAACCACTCCTACCCCCCTACACACTTATTAATTTAAAATAATTAGCTATTTTAAATTAATAAAATCCCTTTTCTCTCTCCCCATGCCACCTCACTCATGCCACCTCACACCTCTCCTAGGATGCCTACCCTTGGGTGCCTCCCACCACCCTATGACCCATTTATGACCCCCACTTCACTCTCTTCCACTATCCTCTCGTCCATTTAAGCCCCTCTCGACCGTTTTCCCATGACCCTTGACCCCGACGGCTTGTAAGAATGGGCAGAAGGCTAAAATTAGCCTCTGTCCCCATTTTGCAACCACTGACGTCGGTCATTATTTGGCCGATGTTGGCAGTTTTGCCAGTGTCGGTAGCCTTCAAAGCTGCGTTCAGCTCCCTAGACGTAGGATCCTCTCTTTGGCATCCATTTTCCAATTTTTCACTCCTCAATCTTTAATCCAGCAACCTTCAGATCTCTCTCTCTCTCTCTCTCTCTCTCTCTCTCTCTCTCTCTCTCTCTCTCTCTCTCTCTCTCTCTCTCTCTCTCTCTCTCTCTCTCTCTCAGGCACACAGCAAGCTACAACAACAACAGGTACTCTGCATCAGCCACTCCACCAGTAACAGGGTCTTCACACCAGCAGCATCAACAACAGGTACAAGCATCAGCAACACTTCTTCTTCAACAGGTATGAGATAAGAATGTTTCATTTATTTCATTTCTATAGTCTATAAATGTATTAGCTGTTAGCTCCCATTCAACACTTTCTATCACCAGACCAAACCTGAATCCTTATCTCCCTGTCTCCCTGTTGCCTCTATCTTTTGTTTGGTCCCTCTTTCAGTCCATTCTTTTTGCCTGCAAAGACCCTATACAGAGCATTCAACCAGACTCTTAGACCCTTGCACAGACCATTAACAAGGCCCCAAACTCCTTCTCAGACTCGTCCATAGACCTGAATCCCATCTAGACCTAACCATACCTCGTCCAAAGACTACTACCCCGATCGACACCGGCCATTGCCTCCACTGACATCGGCAGACTAATTGACGTCGACAGACCTTGACAACTGATGACTATGACCAAGCCGACAGCAGCATTCAGGTAAGCATTTGCTTTTATTTCTATTTCAATTTTTAATCATTTTAGTCTTTTATCATTTTGCCTTTTATCAGACATTATTTTTATCAATCAGTGTGTTGACATCCCTTAAGGAAGTCTTTGTACTTCTGGGATCAAGCTTTTGCTTGGCAGCCCACCATCTTCTCATCTAACACCTTCTTTGTTTTAGTCCCTTTCTTCCACAGGTGTTATCCTCCACAACCAAAGAGGAGTTCTCACGACGTCTGGATATTCGGTGCACAAGACTTCATCTAGGTACATACAAGCCTTAGACCATTTCTTCTTAGTTTCAGTTTTCCTTTCTTGAATGTGAAAAGCGAATCTCGTATAGAAACATTTTGGCACACCTGGTGGAACCCTAGGGTCTTCCTTGGCTTCTTTTATTTCTTTTCATATAGGTTGCATTAGGTTTCTCCTTTTCACCTCTTCCTTCTATCTCTTCCAAAAGACATCATAAGCAGGATTAAAAAGAACTCTTCTTTCTTTTCTTGCATCATAGACTAGTCAAAAGTCATACTCTTCAACCCTTTCTCCATTTGTCTTCATACGAACTAACATTTTGACTTGGGCTTAAAACACATTGCATTTCATTTCTGCTTGCTTGCATTTCTTAGTCCACATCTAGTAATTAACAACCACATCATGAATTAATCGTAGATCACTTTATGTTACACAACCGAATCACTTGCACAAATCAAACATCAAAACTTACCTGAGACAAGGCCCGACTGGGATTTCATCACCCAGTAGATACCTTACCTGTCCCGGCAATCCCACTTGGATTTCATCACCAAGGGGAAAGCCCACTCTGTTCTCTAGTAGAGGATAATCTCTAGGGAAAGTATATTTTGGCTAAGCGAGACCAGCTTATCACTAGGCTCGTGAAGTGAGGGGAGCTTGCTCCTTAGCACCAGGCCATGTACGAAACCTAACGCAGACTCTTGAGCACCTAAACAAACCTGAAACCATCCTTAAGCAACTTTTTCTAGGACCCATTCTAACAGCCAACCTCCCAAACATCACTTTAAGGCATAAACCAACAGGATTCTAAAAGTTTATTCCTAGGGATTTAACGCTTAGGATCTGCTTGTGTTCTTCTATTTTTCTGTTCCTATCTAGTTTTTTGAGCTAGTGAGGACATTTTCTTCCTTTTTTCCAAGAATCCTCAAATCTTCCAAGTTTTTGGAAAACACAGTCATCGACATCAGTTTTACCACCGACATCGGCAACCTTTTCTCACCGGCATCAGTTATCTGACCGACGTCGGCCATCTTTTCTCATCAGCATCAGTTTTTCAATCGACGTCAGTCACTATCACAATCCTTTTTATTCAAAATAGTAGCCTAAAACTTGCCCCTTTTTCTACCAAAATCACATTCTGAGTTTTTGAAACTGAAAGAACACAATTTCTAGAGCTTGACCCTTTCTTGCCTTGAATGGTTTTGACACGCAGTCAAACCAAGGCTCTTTTTGACCACGCTAGCCACCAACCGCTTCCACCTTCCCCGTCCATAACCAGTCCTATAATGAAGTTCCACTCAGAGACCGAAAGAACTTCTACTCAACCGACCCCAACTCAGACCCCCATTGTCCCTAAAGGGGACCAAGATTTCGAAAGATTATTGGACCTCAATGTCAAAGCCCTCCAAAACTATCTCGCGAGGAACCAAACGTGAGACCTTTCAGGTGAAGCAGCAATGACATCAACACCATCCACTACCCAGCCTTTTACCTCAACCATTAACCCGACCATGGCCAATACGCAAAGTTTGGCCTCCCCATCTATTTTTAGACCAACCTCCATCGGGGTTTCATTACCCCCTCAACCACATGCAATTCAACCAAGTTATACATCATACCAGAACTTGATTGTCTCGACCCCACACACTCTTGTGCCCATAAATACAGGAGTGTCTACCTCCCCTTTTGCCAATGCCATCACGCAACCACCTTTGGTGATACCCAATCAACTTATACCTTCTACCTTCATAACGCAACCACCCTTGGCCTCCACTTCTATCCCAACGACTAGTTATCAATACATTGCACCCCTACAAGCACAACCAACTACATCATGTTCCCCTTCTAGCACCTTTCAAGCACCCTAAAACCTAGGGGGTGCCCCATCTGCCAATCCATCAGCTAATCTCATCAAAATGCTGATGGACAAAATGTCTAGTCTTGAAGCTTCTATTTTTGGTTCAAGCAATGCCCTCTCATATGACCAAATTTGTAATGAACCCATTCATCCCTCCGTCCCAATCAGACCATATCCCAACCAGTGGGAGCTTCCTAAATTTTCTCATTTTTAGAGTAAGGAAGACCCACAACAGCACCTACGGGCATTCAGACATGCCTGTTATCTCATAGCGCATGACGATGCATTATTTTTACGCACATTCCCCATGTCGCTTTTTGGCCCCGCCCTTGACTGGTATAGTTCTCTTACCAGACATTCTATCTTTTCATTCATTCAACTCACCCAATTATTTCTCAACCATTTTTCTATCAATATCACCAAAAAAGTCTCGATCACAGACCTCTATTCCATTAGGCAATTTGACGATGAATCAACAGTCAATTTTGTTGCCCGTTAGAGAGGCTTGATTAACCAGCTCTCCTTCTCCTTGCCTCAACCTGAGCTCATCGAGCTCTTTTCCCGAGCATGTGCCAGGCACATCTCTTCCACTTTGCGGATTCAAACATTCTGCACTTTCGACGAAGCTTTCACCATGGCCTGAAAGCTTAAACTCTGTGCCATTGAAGAAGATAAGGTCAAATTGCGTAATACCAATGCAAAAGCCAATGACCCTTCTTCTTCCAGACCTTCTTCTGCCAACTCCAAATCCAAATGAGTGGCCAACACAGTGATCATTAGATCACCATCTTTGACAACAATCGACCAATCTCAACCTTCAACGTCCCAAAGCATCACCAAACAATTCCAACAACGGTAATCCAACGTAACTACAGTTCAATTGGAGAATCATACACTTCTGTTTTGGAAAAACTTGTCAAACAGGGGGTCCTCAATCTCCCTCCAATTTGATCACCTCAATTCGACCCTTCAAAAGCCCTCCCTACATGTTATAGGGAGGCCGACTTCTGTCACTATCATCACGTCCACGGCCATGACATCAACAACTGCCAAACCTTCAAAAACATCATTCAAGACATGATAGACATGGGTGATCTCGTCTTGGACAACCTGAATGCCCCACCCAACCAACACATAGACATCTTCAAACAACCATTCCCAAACCATCCTCTTAATCAAAACTATGTGCATACCATGGCTGATAGCTCCCACGAGCATGACATACACACGGTTAACACGATCTCGCCTCTTGTCCTTGACCAACCTCCTTCATAGGTGGAAGACCCTTCTTCCTCTATTTCTCTTCCACAGGAAGAAGAATCCTCTTCTCCTGTTAGTCCTCCATCGACTTCTCTTGTACTGGAGGATGCCTTCACCATACCTATGCCATTAAGCCCACATTCATCCTTCCTCCTACCAATGGAGAACCCTACCTTGCCTACTCAACCACAATTCAAAGGCACAATCATCCCTGCCCTCTACTCTCTTGAGGAGCCGCACTCTCTTATTTCTTCTCCACCAAGAGAAGAACTGGTCTCTTCACCCATGTCGACCAAGGAAGACCCAGTCACGATTTATTCTTGCCTTTTTCCTAAGATTGCTACATCTCATTCACCTCCATCCACATCCGAACCCAAACCCGCATCTAACCTTGCCTCACACAATGGTGGCCCTCAACCCAAACCAAAGAAGGCCACTAAACCACACCGGAGGACTCCTCCCCCACCTTCATCATTACCCTCAATTTTGGGCCCGCATCCGTCCACTTTAATAGGAGTGCTTCCTACTCCCATACTTCACAGAGGCAAGTCACCTCCATTACTCTCTCAACCCATTAGACATATACTTCCTCCAAAACATTCGACACCTATCATCACCAAAGTGCCATCTACACATGTGGCTACACCACCCACAAAAATGATGGTACGACTAATGCCTCTCACACCTCTCAAACCAAAGTCATCAACCCCCACTGCAATAAGACACACAGACCCATTAGCAGGTTCTTATACCTTGCTGTTACGGCAATTATTGCAGTCTTCTCGCATCAATCTCCCGCCTCTTAAACCATATCAATCTCTCAGACTAAAACCACCCTAGTTTGATGACACTTAGATTTGTTTGTATCATCGCACACCTAGGCATGACACTGAGCATTGTTGTGCCCTCAAGGTTGTCATTCGCCAATGTTTGGAGAAAGACACCCTTCTTCTTGACCACATTGTCAACAAACCTTCAACCTCCTCACCATCCCACTCATCAACTCTCGGATCAAGACCATCTTGGTTTGACAACTCTAAATTTTGTCACTATCATCACAAACTGGGACATGACACTAAGCATTGTTGCGCTCTTAAAGCTGTCACTCATCAACACCAGAAAAAGGATTCCCTTCTCATCAAGGATCCTCTTGACCACCCCTTCGACAAATCATCAACACCGACCCATGCTTCTAAAACTTCATCACTTAAATCGGGATCTCCATGCTAGACTATGGTCCCTTTATTCAACATTAACACAGTCAATCTGACCACCAAGCCTCAGCCGACCTTGACCAATCTATCAAACATTCTCCCTAGCCACTGGGGGAATTCAACATTCATCCAAGCCTCGACCAATCTTTCAACCCAATCGCGACCAAATATTAATCACTCTTTTAATCCTAAACCTCGACCAAGCCTCAATCAAACATCAACCCTGACCTTGACCAATCATTCAACTGACCTTGGCCAAACCTCGATCGAGTCTCAACCCAACATTGACCAGACCTCGACCAATCATCGACCAAATATCAGACAACCAAACCTCGACCGACCATCGACCAATCATCATCTTCACATCTAGCATCAGCCATCAACATGTGACCAATCTTGAAGAGGCAAATGGGGCAAATGTTCTCCTAATTGACTCGGACCTTATCATCACGCATAAGCATGGACCAGGGACTTATCAGAACTTGAGCCCTTTAATGCCTTGCATCTGTGACCATTCTACTGTTAGTCGAGTACTCATATTCTTGACATTTAACTTGAGCTCATCCCTTAAGCAATCCCCATCCTCTTAATCCCCATTCCTTTCAACCCTATTCCCCTTAACAAATCCTATATAACCCTTTTATAATGTATGGATGCTTTGTCCTAATAAAAGGGAGCCCTTGAACTTCTATAGTCTTATCCATGACTCAAATTTCTGTCAAAAAAAAAATCAAGATGTCAAAATATCCAAGGTCACAAACTCTAAAAGACAGACTACTCCCTCGAAGGATAGTTGTACTATCATTGCTGTAGCTAATAGACTGCTCCCTCGAAGGACAGCTATTCAAAAGCCCTCAAATATAAAAAGCAAAAATATAGACCACTCCCTCAAAGGATGGCTATGACTAAATCTTACTACAAACAGCACTTTCTTAGAAGCTTCCCGCATTGATCAGCTTCACAAATGACCACAAAGCAAAATGACATCTCTATGTAGACTTCCCGCATTGATCAGTCTACACCTCAAAAAAAAAAAATGGGTCATGGACTTGGCTTATACTTGTCTCAGGGTCTCCTATAAAAAAAGGCAAGGTTATCTCTGCTCTAAAATGGGTTACCCTATCCTCACTTATCATATCACCTGCTCAAGGGACTTTGAGCTCACTTTAATGTCAAAGTGATTCGATTACTTCTCTAACACAACCCATGGTTAATGACGTAATGCATGAATGGGGCTCTTGGTTTTAACAAACCCTATCTATGCTATCATTCTGGTCCTTGTCAATGAAAGGGCAAATATGCCTTTCACTTCCTTTACACTTTGGTCACATTCAAAATTCATCACTTGTCAAACCCAGCTCAACCCAATCTCTTTTCAGACCACTCACATAGCCTATTCACACTAGTTTCTATGGACACCAATACACATGGAGACTATGGACTATACAATTTATGTCTAGCATAAACCATTACTTGCTGGCACATAAATAGACTCAATTCATTTTTAGCATACATCCATCACGAATATGAAAAATTGCTAGGGATGAAAGACCCCTCAACCCATGTTGCAAAATACACCATCACATAATATGGAAAAAGCTGTAACATCATCTTATCCTCATCATTTCAACACATGACCAAAACCAATCATCGACCAATTTGACTCTTCATCTGAACTACATTGGTCTGAGACCCTAAGACCGGGGCTATGTAGGCAGCACTCAGATGACACGACTGTCTCCTGGGGTTAGCTCGACCACCCTCATTTGTTCATCTACTTGATCGACAAACTATCTTACCTTTGACCATGACTTGACCTCGACCAAGACCATCAACTACTTTGACCCTTCCTCCCTTTTAGGGAGAACTACATTGGCCTGAGACCCTTCCACACAAGGGCTATGTAGGCAGCACTCAGATCACACGATGTCTTCTGAGGTTAGCTAGGCCACATTCTTTCATCTATCCATTCATTCGACCAGCTATCTATCTTAGCCTACCTCAACCATTGACCTTGGAGATCACGACTATCTCCTCAGACTCTAACCACTTCCAAGACAACGTTGCCTTGGTTGGTTTTACATGTATGCTACCTCATGAATGGTTAGCAAAATTGTGCGCAACCCATTTTGACCTTCACAAGTATAGGATCGCAAGTCGATTGATCCCCACTACTTGTGACATTTTCATGTTTCCAAGAGCACTTTCTGAGCCCAGGATACCTGGAACATGATGACCATTGGAGCTTCAGCTTAGATTGAATAACCTGATCAGCTACGACTAAATGTTGGGGCCTGGTTACTTCAATTTTGGCACTCCTTGACCTCAACCTGCGACAATTTGACCTGACCATCCCGTGAAGTGGTATATGTGCAATCATGACTTTTGTAGCATTCACACTCCATCTTCACCATTTTCATCCACTCTTTGTCAAATCAACACCCGATTCTAGGTTCCCTTCCCTTGACTCCTGCTTTGAGGGGGAATACCTCATCCATAATCGGGGCAATCAACCTCCTATTTTTGTCTTACAATTCACTTGAACAACCAACAAGATGAAATCAGCTTTATCCTACATCTGGGGCAGCCAACTCCTATTTTTGTCTTGTAGTTCATCCAGAACAACCAACAAGATAAAAAGAGGCAAATGCAGACACCGAAATCATGTTTACTCCCTTGGTCATCCTTCTCGTCCTCTCCCCCCTTGGTCCCCTTCATCCCATTTCACTTAACCACTCCTACCCCCCTACACACTTATTAATTTAAAATAATTAGCTATTTGAAATTAATAAAATCCCTTTTCTCTCTCCCCATGCCACTTCACTCATGCCACCTCACACCTCTCCTAGGATGCCTACCCTTGGGTGCCTCCCACCACCTTATGACCCATTTATGACCCCCACTTCACTCTCTTCCATTATCCTCTCGTCCATTTAAGCCCCTCTCGATCGTTTTCCCATGACCCTTGACCCCGATGGCTTGTAAGAACGGGCAGAGGGCTAAAATTAGCCTTTGTCCCCATTCTACAGCTGCTGACATCAGTCATTATTCAGTCGACGTCGACAGTTCTGTTGGCATCGATAGCCTTCAAAGCTGCATTCAGCTCCCCAGACGTAGGATCCTCTCTCTGGCATCCATTTTCTGATTTTTCACTCCTCAATCTTCAATCCACCAACCTTCAGATCTCTCTCTCTCTCAGGATCACAGCAAGCTACAACAACAATAGTTACTCTGCATCAACCACTCCACCAACAACAGGGTCTTCACACCAGCAGCATCAACAATAGGTACAAGCATCAGCAACACTTCTTCAGCAGGTATGAGCTAAGAATGTTTCATTTATTTCATTTCTATAGTCTAGAAATGTATTAGTTGTTAGCTCCCATTCAGCACTTCCTATCACCAGACCAGACCCAAATCCTTATCTCCCTATCTCCATGTTGCCTCTATCTTTTGTTTGGTCCCTCTTTTAGTCCATTCTTTTTGCCTACAAAGACCCTATACAGAGCATTCAACCAGACTCTCAGACCCTTGCACAAACCATTAACAAGGCCCCAAACTCCTTCTCAGACCCATCCACAGACCTGAAACCCATCCAGACCTGACCAGACCTCATCCAAAGACTATTTCCCTGACTGACGCCAGCCACTACCTCCACTGACATCGGCAGACTAACCGATGTCGACAGACCTTGACAACTGACGTCGGCAGACTAACTGACGTCGGTGACTATGACCAGGCTGACATCAGCATTCAGGTAAGCATTTGCTTTTATTTCTATTTTAGTTTTTAATCATTTCAGTCGATTATCATTCTGCCTTTTAACAGACATTATTTTTATCAATCAATGGGTTGACATCCCTTAAGGAATTCTTTGTACTTCTGGGATCAAGCTTTTGCTTGGCAGCCCATCATCTCCTCATCTAACGCCTTCTTTGTTTTAGTCCCTTTCTTCCACAGGTGTCATCCTCCACAACCAAAGAAGAGTTCTCACGACGTCTGGATATTCGATGTGCAAGACTTCATATAGGTACATACAAGCCTTAGATCATTTCTTCTTAGTTTCAGTTTTCCTTTCTTGAATGTGAAAAGTGAATCTCATATAGAAACACAAGGTCCAAATTCCCTCTCTTTGCATATCCCTACAAAGTCTCATTTATGAGAGTAATTATTGTCAAGAACATTAGCCCAACTTGAGCTACTTTATGAGCATCATTTAACCATATTTACCCACCTTCGTGTCTATCCATTATGAAAAATGTGTGCTTATAACAAGAACCTCAAAGTGCAAGAATTCAATATCAGAGACCTCATCCTAAAGGGAAATCAACCTGTAACCAATATGGACAAAATCAAAGTGGGGAAAGTTTGCATTCAATTGTCTTGGACCTTATATCATAACCCACAAGTATGTATTAAGATCTTGTTAGTTGTCTTCTCTTGAAGGGAAACCAGAACTTGAGCCCCTCAATG
The DNA here is from genome assembly GCA_037957365.1 of Torreya grandis. Taxonomy (NCBI): domain Eukaryota; kingdom Viridiplantae; phylum Streptophyta; class Pinopsida; order Cupressales; family Taxaceae; genus Torreya; species Torreya grandis. The sequence goes on along the minus strand of JARHVA010000767.1, from coordinate 3,870,809 downwards.
CTTCACATCTATGTCATTTTTTTTTGTTAAACAGGTTTGAACTAACCTTTTGTCTAACTTAAGCTCATCCCTTATTTTCACTCACATGCATCCCCTTATTTTAAGGACAACCAATTAAAGATAAATCATGTGATTATCTGTTACATCCTTCACTTAATCTTGAACATGGGTACCACAGCTCTACCCATGGCATGGTTTTCATGCTACTTTCCATCCCCTTACAAGATGGATTTCCATGGTTGTTGTCACTAAACCTCTTGTTAGGTTGTGGAGCTAAAAGCTTTAACTCTTTGCAAATAGTAGGAATAGAAGGTTGCTGAGATCCAGGAGCACCGACGTCGGCATCAGGACTGATGTCGATCGTGACCAGTGCAGAAGGCCACCGGTGACGACAGGAAGTCGGCTGACGTCGGCAGAACCAGGCAAGCAGGGACCGGCGTCAATCGCCTGTGTGTTTCAAAACTGTTCGTTGCACAGACAGTTAGTTAAGTGAATGAAGAGTTTGCATGTAAAGACCAGTTAGAGTCTTGAGCTACGAGGATAATTGTCTAAATTAAGAGTCTAAGTTATTGTTTAAGTCTGGGATCTATTTATAGACCCATTAGCATGTATTGTAATTTATGTACAAGGTAAGGAAGGTAAGGAAGTTCCTTTTATGTGTAAGATCATTGAGTTTCAGGTTGTTGCAAGCTCATAAGAAATCTACATGTGTGAGTATGGTCTGTTGAATTGCAGGTTGCAGGTTCATGGGAGATCAACTTGAAGTACTATAGAGTGCTTGGTGAACTGGCAAGGTTATTACTGACTAGTTGGAGAGGTGAACACCAATTCTATTTGTGAGTTGGTTTTGGGACCATTTTTGGTAGGAGAGTGTTGTAGAAGAATTACTGTACACTTGAGGTGTGGGAAGCCTCTGTAAGGTGGAAGAGTGTGGCGGCTCTTTATTGTATTCTTTTCTGTAAAGTGTTAATACAAGATAGTGTATTGTCTCTCATATTCTGTGCTATTGGTGAATTCTAATTACTTGTATTTCTAGTTATTTCCACATTTATAATTGCTTATATTTGGTAATCATACTGTGCTCTTTCTGAAGAGCAAGATCCTAACAAAGTGGGATCAGAATAGGTGTTGTTCTTGTGATCCCCCAACAAAGTGGTATCAGAGCTGTTGGTTGGGATACTAACAGATTGGTTTAGATTTGGGTAGTGTGTTTTGATTACAGGTTACTCACAGGGTTTCTATTTGAGTGGGAGTTGAGCAATGGTAGAAGACAGTAACCTACGAATGGAAAAGTTTAATGGCAAGAACTACCAATTGTGGAGGATGCAGATTGAGGATTATCTGTATCAGAAAGATTTGTACTTACCGTTGGGTGGGGTTGTTTGCAAACCCTCGGATATGAAAGATGAAGAATGGGAGGTTCTTGATCGAAAGGCTCTGGGATCTATTAGATTGAGTCTTGCATCATCTGTGATTTCCAGCTTATCACAGTGTAAGACAACGGTGGAGTTGATGGAATCTTTGGCAAATTTATATGAAAAACCCTCAACTTCTAATAAGGTATTTCTTATGAAGCATTTATTTAATTTGCAAATGTTGGAAGGTGGATCTCTTCATAGCCATCTTAGTGATTTCCATGGTTTGGTAAACTAGTTAAGTTCAGTCAATATTGTATTTGATGATGAAATTAGAGCTCTCTTAATCTTGTGTTCATTACCTAAAAGTTGGGAAGGTTTGGTAATGGAAGTTTCTAACACTGTGTCTCCTTCAAAAGTCTTAAAAGTGGATGATGTTGTGAGTGTGATCTTGAATGAAGAGATATGCAGGAAAAGCATAGGTGAGTCATCAGGGAATGCTTTGAGTGTTGAAGGCAGAGGAAGGCAAAGAGAGAAGATAGAGCATGGGAGATCAAGGTCCAAGATAGGCATAAGATCCAAGTCCAAGTATGGCAGAATAACTTGCTGGAAGTGTGGAAAGCAAGGGCACTTAAAGAGAGATTGCAGATCAGGTGAAGATCAGCATGAAGGACATGAAGAAGAAGCAGATGTTGCAGATTACGCTGCACGAGATGCTCTGGTATGTTCTTTGGATAAAGTAGAATCTTGGGTTTTAGATTCTGGTGCCTCTTTTCATGCATCCCCACATAGGGAATTTTTTCATGAGTATGTCCAAGGAGACTTTGGATAAATTTGTGTAGGGGATGGTAAACCTTGTCATATTGTTGGCAAAGGGAAAGTGAAGCTGAAATTGCAGACAGGTAACACATGGGTGTTAAAAGACGTCATGCATGTCCCAGTTCTGGAGTGGAATTTGATTTCTATTAGAAGTTTGGGTGATGAGGGTTGCACAATAACTCTCACAGTGGACTCTTGGAAGGTTACCAAGGGTACACTTGTTGTAGCTAGAGGTAAGAAAGTAGGTATGCTTTATCTATCTACTTGTATTACTGACTCTCTTTTTGGGTTATCTACTTCAGCTGTAGATTTAGAGATGTGGCTTGATAGGCTTGGTCACATAGATAAGAAGGAGATGCTTGTTCTTGAGTCAAAGGATATGCTTTCGGATTTGGAAGGTATGGATCGTGGTTTTTGTATGCAGAAGAAGAAGGTGACATTTCTTGAGAATCTGATGTTAGTGACAAGAATAGTAAAGCCTTGGTTTTCAAGGAGAAGGTGACGAACAGATTTCAGCACAAGATGTAGAAGAATTCTGAGCAGAGCAAGGGTGTTTTGGAGAAGGATTTGATCCAAAAAGAGCTCGCGAGAAAAAGTCAGGTCTCACTAGAAAAACACAGAGGCCAACGTCGGCAAGAAAACTGGTGTCGACGTCCAGACAGGGACCGATGTCGGCTATGTGCAGCTCAACTTTGGTGACTCGAGGCAGATAACGACCAGCGTCGGCCAGGGAAAACCAAATTTGGCAAGGTGGCAGTCGCAGGGAACCGACATCGGTCGGCTGCAGACTGAGATGTGACCGACATCGGTCACTGAGACAAATTTTGGGTGGACAGCAAGCTGTCATGGAGTCTCAAGTGCCCATATAGAGGACTGAAGGTGTAAGTAAGTTCTTAAATTCATCATTTCCCTTCTTTACACTACTTGTTGCTCACTTATGGCATAGGACCAGGAAGTTATTGAAGAAGCAGAACGGTAGATCCAAGAAATAGTGGGAGCTTGGCACGGATGAGGATGTGATTCCTTGGAGGAGGACCAAACATGGGTTTTGGGTAGAGTTTCCAGCGGGAAGTAAGCACTGAGAGACGAATGGATGTTCAGGATGAAGAAGAGCCGAAATGGATACGTGAGATGGAAGATCAGGGTATATAGTCTTGTATTAGCTGCAGGGCAATGGAGGTTTGATCATTGTGTTTCTCTTTACCAGGTTGGATAATATTAGCTACATTATCCTATTTCTGTATGATGTGCTTGTTGCAGGGTTACATATACAGGTATTGCTAAACTAAAGGTAAAGCTAGTTCAGGGGTGTGTCATGGAGAATCTGGGAGCAGCAAGATTCTTTGGCATGAGTGTGTTCTAGAGACATGGAGGTCTTGTTGACTTTATTTCAGGATGATTGTGTGAGACCGATTAGCACACCGATGGTTGGACAGTTCACAGAACAGGTGTCTTAATTCACATAATGAGGTTGAGTGCATGGTATGTACTAAACCTGAGTTTTCCCAAGCAGTGGGAGTTGTCACAAGTTTGGAGTCAATCCGAGAAAGTAATACTGAAGGGCAGTTTAGTGGGACCAGCAGCAGGTGCACATGCTATGCAGGGTCAAGTTCTTATCTACATGGTTGTAGATGCGGATGTGGTAGGTAATTTGGATGACAGGTTTTGCACTATAGGATTTGTGGTGGTTGGTCTTCAAGAGTGATCTTGAGGAGGGATACAAAGCCAAGGGAACAAACTAGATAGAGTACAGGTACAGGTACAGGTACAGGTACAAGTTATAAATGTTTATCTCCAAGTGGGAGATTGTTAGGTTATGGAGCTAAAAGCTTCAACTCTTTGCAAACAATAGGAATAGAAGGTTGCTGAGATCCAGGAGCACCGGCGTCAGCATCAGGATCGACGTCGGTCGTGACCAGTGCAGAAGGCCACCGGCGACGGCAGGAAGTTGGAAGACGTCGGTAGAACCAGGCAAGCAGGGACTGGCGTCAGTCGCCTGTGTGTTCCAGAACTATTTGTTGCATGGATAGTTAGTTAAGTGAATGAAGAGTTTGCATGTAAAGACCAGTTAGAGTCTTGAGCTACGAGGATAATTGTCTAAATTAAAAGTCTAAGTTATTGTTTAAGTCTGGGATCTATTTATAGACCCATTGGCATGTATTGTAATTTATGTACAAGATAAGGAAGGCAAGGAAGTTCCTTTTATGTGTAAGATCATTGAGTTGTAGGTTGTTGCAAGCTCATAGGAGATCTACATGTGTGAGTATGGTATGTTGAATTGTAGGTTGCAGGTTCATGGGAGATCAACTTGAAGTACTATAGAGTGCTTGGTGAACTGGCAGGGTTATTACTGACTAGTTGGAGAGGTGAACACCAATTCTGTTTGTGATTTGGTTGTTGGGACCATTTTTGGTAGGAGAGTGTTGTAGAAGAATTACTATACACTTGAGGTGTGGGAAGCCTCTGTAAGGTGGAAGAGTGTGGCGGCTCTTTATTGTATTCTTTTATGTAAAGTGTTAATACAAGATAGTGTATTGTCTCTCATATTCTGTGCTATTGGTGAATTCTAGTTACTTGTATTTCTGGTTATTTCCGCATTTATAATTGCTTATATTTGGTAATCATACTGTGCTCTTTCTGAGGAGCAAGATCCTAACAAAGTGGGATCAGAACAGGTGTTGTTATTGTGATCCCCCAACAAAGTCTTGTACACATCATGAACCTTCTTGTGCTCTAGTTTTGCCTTAAAAGAGGTGAACCTTTTTGGGCTTATATAATAAAATCCATGTCAATCCTAAAAACAAAATCAATCAAAAAATCACAAAATTCAAAAAAATCATATGGGTCATTCCAAGCATTCGTAGATTGTTCCCTTAAAGGATAACTACCAAAACATATCAAACTAGTCCATATAAGGTAGATTGATCCCTTTAAAGATAGCTATTCCAAAGCCTTAAATAAATCTCATAAACTTAGACCACTCCCTTGAAGGATGACTGAGTAAATCATTTGTTAAAGCATATCAATTTCTTAAGAGCTTCCTACATCGATCAGCTTCCCCATCCCTCCACGCAATAAAAAAATAGTGAAAGACCCATTATCAAAATCAAAAAAAGAAAAAGAAATTTAGAATCTGTAATCAACTTTCATCAATAGACTTATCACATCAATCAATCTACACTTTAAATAGCATATAATTATTTATATTGGCTCTTTGGTAACCTACTAAAGAGGCGTGCTAGTCTCACATGAAGGTTTGATTTTCATCCATATCCCCCTTATACACTCTATAAACAAGGGATTTTGAGATTACTTTTCATTATGTGATCAAGACACCTTTTTAACCAACTAATGGATGATAATGTGAAGCATTCAAAGGACTTATGTTCATAAGCTGATCATACTTCGATTTGCTTTAGTCCTTGCCAAAGAAGAAGCATCATGCCTTCTTCTTAATCTCTCATATCTAATTGTTGATACATTTGTTTTGGTGTTTGTCTCTTGATTAGCCTATCTCTCTCATGATTAGTGTTCTAATCCAACTTATTTTATGTGTCAACCACCTTCATTTAATCATATGCAAGTCATTAAAAACATTTAAAAACTAATTATGTGTTTTATTGTGTTGTGCCTTGTTTAAGTGTTTTTTAATCAAAATAACATCTTATCCATCATAACCAATCATTAAAAACATACACACATTACATTTTATCACACCATAAGTCCATAATTCATCACACCTCAATAAATCTAATCATAGATAATCTCATCACAATCATCTCATCTAACTATCCAACAATACCAACTAATCATGAAATGTCTATTACTGTTTAATCATAAATCATCCACATATGATATCCATCACATGCCTATCTAGGTAAGAAAGCAAAAATTCCTCCACATGTCCAACAAAACATCATCATGTCATAACATCGTGAACTTCCCATCACCTATCATAATATCATAATCATCCTACCATCTATCACATCCATAGACCTATGATCCATTAACCCATACCCAGGTCATAAACATAAATTATATCATAGTCATTTTTAACCGTAATGATAATCACAAACATCATAGTCATGTCCAACAAAGCATAAACATTATCATACCATAAACAACATCCATCAACATCAAATATCATCATGAGCATAAGTTAAATAGCCACATCATCACATGCCTAGCTAGGTTAGTACACATAAACCATATGAACATAATCATCATAAACAACATCACATCCATAAACTTCAACACAAAACCATAAACCATGATCACCTTTATATATCATAAGCTCATAATCAAAATAATGATCATATATACAATAATGTACATGTCTCTCAAAAATGCATATACATCTCGTTACATTAGCTCATAGGCTAGTAACAAAATCATATAATACATTAAAAATATAATGTCTCAGAATAGTCTAAGCCCCTGAAGCACCACTACCTCTTAGATCTTGCCCTCTTGAGCCTGCCTATCCACTTGTGGAGGCAACCCACTAGCCTGATGTCGCACTGTTGGCCCCTCCAATGATCTTAGTTTTGTATTTTCCCCATCTAGGCTCATTTGATAGACATCTTAAAACCAAGGCCTCATAGTACTAGAGCTCCTCAATTATATCTACATATCTCACCATTGAGATAGTCCCTGGTGGTCTCATAACTAATGGTACTCCTCCTCCTACCTACCTAAGAGAATCTTTCTCCTAAGTAACCATGACTAGTTGAGCCCTAGCCTGATCCCTCTCCCCAATTAGTGTGGCCACCTAGCCTTGTGTTGCAACCCTCTCTTAGGTCACTAATGTTAAGGATGCCTATGTTGTGGCTAATGTTTCCCATTCTTGATCCCTTTCAGCAATCAATGCCTATTTATCTATGATATTTACATCCCTCTAATCACCACCCCCTACCTCTACATCCACATCCATGTAATTAGGGCCTTCATCACCTCCAAAAATGGTTACATCATAGTGTACTTCAAACCATATATGGTACCCATCAGTAACACCTATGTCATCAATATCAACCTTCACTAATAGCTCTTCATGATCAATGAATATGTCCTCTAGCTCTAGTGTAGGTAATGGGAACTCTACATCCTCCCTCTAATACCTCAAAAACTCCCCTTGGATATCTTGAATGAGTTTGAACTACCTCCTCACCTAATCGAATGGGATCAACTCTACCTTTGGATCTTGCCTCTCATAGATCCATCTATAACTCTATAGTAACAAAATCTACCTCATATGATCGGCCCATATATGAAATCCAACATATGGGTGCTAAATCACATCACCCTCCATAAGTCCATCCAATCAGTTCATGTGTGAATATAGATCATATGTCCCTCCTCTTGGTCTTATGAGTGCATAATCATACCTCCATCATATAAACCCTGCCCTTAAGTCCATTTGAATAAAGTCATGCCATGGTAGCCCACCTGGTTGAAGAACTCTGATGTGTTCATAAGCCCAGTAGTGCAACACAAACCCAATGCTAATACCATACCTCCTATATGCCTTGTATCCCTAGAGATCTCAATATATCTACACTAGCAAGAGAGGTACCCAACTATACACCATATAATTCATCACCATGCCTACCAAAACACTTAATAACAATGAAGGAAACCTGCCACTACTTGATTTAAGTAGTGTTTAAAAATTCATTACCATCATCTTCATAGTGATGACTCATATCATGCCCCAATCCATGTGATATAAGGGTGCATAATGTAGGCCTTCAACATGACACATCACATGCACTGCATCTTTACCATACAACACACCCATGAGCTAGTCTCACTCCTCACCATCAATGTACTCTATTATCTCACCTTATAGTGATAGCTACATGATCTGGTGAATGTCCTCTGACAAGATCATCATCTCTCTGGTATGAAGTAGGAATGTGTTAGTGGTCAAATCCCATATCTTGATGAGTGTCACTAATATAGCCACGTCTTAGGGCACATATTGATAGTACCTGATGCCACCCAAGCCCATTATTGATAAATGATCTCTTTCCTAATCTGTCATCACTCGATGGACCTCATCCAACAAATGTGGCACTTGATCTCTCATCTATAACTACTCTTTTACTTTCAAGGTTCATAACAAATGCCTTAGTTTACCTAATCAAACCTATACATGAGAACATACCTTCAAAATTTACCTTTTCTAAACTTGTCACGTCTACATTACCTAAACCCTTAAACCTCTTAACCTAGACCCTTAAACACTAACCTAAACACTTAACCACTAAACTAAAACCTTAAATTTCACCCTTACCCACTAACCTTACCACTTACCTACTTCACCCCTAACATAACCTACACACCACTTTCACTTTAACCAACCCCCATCTATCAATCAAACTTTAAACTCTACCCCATTTCATCGATCACTGATGATTGACTATTGACCAATGATGGTTCTTATTAGAATCATCATCAATCATGCCATCAACTGTCGATAGTCACCACATAGTGACCTATCAATAGTCACCTATCGAACATCGATGGTCACTCATCGACTGAAGCCAATCAAGAGAGACCATCAATGGTCACTATGTGGTGATTGTCAGTGATCTAATGTTAACCCTAACATACTAAATCTACCAAAACTTCAACCTAAAAATTATCTAAACTAATCTACCCTCCCCTACCTACACTACCCCTCCAAAATTTCACCCCCTCTCTACTATTTTCAACCCCAATTACACAAGCCTAACCCTACACTTAACCCTAGCCCTAAGTCTAAACCATCCATAACCAAACACACAAACATTTAAACAACAAACATTATAATTTCAATTACACCCCTTACCTCATTTCATGATCATCAATGTGGAGGAGCTCTAGGTACCACCACTACTTGGCCCTACACCCTACCTCATCCTCTCTGCATCTTTAATGGTCAAACCTCACTTAGTCAATCTCAATCAACCTCACACACTCAACTCACTCCACATGATTACTCAACTTGTCATTGTGAACAATCATTGTTTCTCCTGGCAAATGAACAACTTCCAAGTTTAATGGGTTCAAAATACAAATGATTAAAAAGAAACCCTTGGTGGACCTTTTAACTTTTCCCTTTTAGGGCTTACATCTGATTATCAATTGTCATTGGGTGACCATTGACAGTCGACCCTAACTGTTGATGGTCGACCTCATAAAGTTTTTTGCCTTTATGACTAAATTTTTTTAAACAAATTCCTTACCTCCACCATACCATTAGAGCTTACCTACTCCACCAAGCATAACTAACCATGTAACCTTAATATTGGTCATGTTGGCCCAACTTTCACATGTGTTTACGATGACCTTACCTTGGTCTCTTTGACTGCTATGACAACATTACCATCTTGAACAACTTGAACCTACACCACTTTTATACACCAACTTAATTGTGTCTTCTCAATAGCACTTTCTACCTTGGATACCTATGAATACATTGACCTTGCCTAAGAGACTTGTATTTATAAGTACAACCTAACTGTTATGCCTCAATGCAATCACTTAGTCTACTTGTCACTTTTCCTTCTAGTACAACATTGTTTTTACCCAACTAACCCAACTATGGTAGTCTAGTCTATGCATGATATGTGCTATCACATTTAGTCACATTTTATGTACATGTTTTCACCTAGATACCCAATCCAACCAGCATAATCACCCACTTAATTGTTTATCAAACTTGCACCTAATTTTGTTTCACCTCATCACTTCCCAGTTTGAGGGGGAGCACCTCATCCCCCACTCGAGGTAGCCAAACCTTCCACCAACTTTCCTTTTTTATTTTACATCTTGCTGCTACAAAATGCATAAAAAAAGGGGTAAAATGTAGACACTAGAAAACCAGACATTATGGTTCTAGATGTCACACTAACCCTTAGACCACCTCGGGACCCCCTAGATACCACTTCTTGAGCATTATCCCAAAAAGTTAAGTTAAACTGACCAACTAATTGACTAGCTCTGACCATTCTACCCTTGACCTATTGAGCACTGACGATCGACCCCTAACTATCAACGGTCAACCTTTAACCACCTTAAGGGTTAACTCTAGCTCAACTCTAGCTTATTTTTTTATTTTTATCTATTTGATCTGTGTGTGTGATCAATACATGTCAAGGCTAAAATTAAACACCTTATTAAACCTCTTGTGAAACCTATTGTTTCACCTCTCATTTCCTTCTATAAAAGAGAGGAGGAGGAGGAGATGAAAGAGCAGGGAAAAAATCATCAGAGAGAATCAGTAATTATCAGAGCTTCTTGTATTAGAGCCTCTTGTGTAGGTATTCTTATAATGAACTAAAAACCAAGGCAGAGATTCGAAGTGTTGTAATTCATCAATCACAGCCAAAATACCATCACTTTACCAGAATTACTTCAGACTCCATAATAGGTTTTCAGCCACACACCTCAACATCCTTCTAGCAATAAATCTAAGTACTTAATTTCAATAATTAGTTCCTTTGTTTCTATCTCACAACTATCCTGATTCCTCTCCCACTTCCTAAAATCACTTGACCACCTTTCCAACTAGACCTACCCTTGCCTAAGCAAAATCTAACAATAACCATCAACATTTTCCCTAAACCACTGACAATTACCCAACCATCAATGGTTACCTAACCACCAATGGTTCACCCAATTGTCAATAGTCACTATGTGACAATTCCAATAGCAAGCTAATTCTACCTATCAGACCCTAACCAAATCCTACTTTCTAACCCTCTACCTGATCACAAACCATCACCCTATTTTCTAAGCCACATCTGATCCATTTACCATTAATATCTAATTGATTATTATTATAATTAGGTAAATTCATTTCTTTCAAGCACATCTTGTGTTTGATTTCAGTATCTTTAATTATTCATGCAAATGATTTGTCTTTCATTTTCAGAACTTGATGTTTATAAGTGTGGATTGATAGCCTCCAAAAAATATTATGCTTCTTAGATCTAGCTTGTTAGGAAATCCACCCTAGTATATAACTAACCAACAATATTTTTATTTCTTTATTATCTATAGGTCATTCTTCCCAAGCCAAACAGGAGTATTTACAAATGTCTGGATCACAGAGTGCAAACCATATCCAGGTTCTACTAACCTCACCCTTATTTCAAGTTTTATAACTTTCTTCTTAAGAAATAAAGCAAATTTTATGTGAAACACTTAGCCTCATCATAGTTCAAAGTTTTAGATAGGATTCAATGTACTAAATCTATATTAAGCCTTTTAGTACCAAGTTTGGTCCTAGCAGGGGGGACCCTTTTCACCTATTGGAGAAACACACTCTTCCTTAGTGATGTCTACAAATTCCACTATTAAATCTACTTGAACTAAGGGCACAACCACATCTTGATAAAAAAAAAATTACTCTATATTTTTGGTGAATATATAACATAAACTATACATTCATAAATCCATCCTTTTCAAGTCTAGAGTCTTCCAAACTGACAGGGTTGTAGATATTTATGGTAAGAGGCTTGGCTAGAATAATTATATACTCCTTAGATCCCCTTTTAGGAGAAAGGGTGTCAACACTATGAGAAACATTATTTAGAGGTTCCATACTAACTTTATTAAAATTTTAGATAAAGTGACTCTCTCAAGGGGGGTCAAAATATGGGGGAGGTCAGGGGAGAAATGAAAGAGTTATCAAAACTCTTCAACCAAGATCTCTCTAATAGCTCATTACCATAGCCATTAATGCTTTAGCATATACTCAGAAGGAAATAAATTGAAAACACACAATGAGATATGCAAAGGATTATGAAACATAAAGAAGCATGTATATTAAAATGAATAGCACTTGCTTATATAGGCAAGGTAAAGCAAAATATAAGCTAAACTAGCCAATATGGGACTAAACCCCACATAAGACAAAAATAGGTAAACACAAATACCTAAAGCTTATAAAGAATGAGTAAAATACTCTAATACCCCCCTCAAGTGAAGCTAGGGACTAATAATAGATGATGTAGTGTGAAGTCACATGTCCCTATGGATGCCAATCCATCATGCTAAAGTGCATAGATGTTGATTCATTGTAACCACAAAGTCAAAGTAGGAATGGTGCTAAATATGAGGATCACTAAACACCAACATTGTGATCCAAAGTACTAGGTAGAATGATGAAATTGAGGAAGCATATTTTGAACACCTTTTAACATGATGGTGAAGTGAGCATAAAGACTAGTGGGGTTGCCACACTGGTGTCACTGGTGGGGATACCACACTAGTGTCACTATAAGAATCACCGAGAAGGCCATGGAGTCAAGTAAAAATCTTCATATGGGTTCCAACAAACAAAGTGCCTAAATAAGATACCCATGTACAAAGGAATAATCAAAAATAAACTCAAAAAGTTTAACATATATATAACACTCATAAAGTAGAGAATAGGAGAAAACCTGTAGGAAAAACTCCCCCAAAAGCTGATGATAAAATAGTTTGCACTCTAAGTACTCATAAGTTACAAAATAACTCAATCTGCATGAGTGGTCTGAATTCATTACTCGATCACAAAAATAGCTAATATTGGGCTTCATCATAATAATTTCAATCAAGAAGACTATCAGTGGTGATGAAAGTATAAAATAAGTACAACATGTGTAAGAAACACTCAACACCAAGAAGTAAAATGTACATCACACCATCCCATACTATTGAATAGATGGAGTATAGAAATAAAGGTCTACACAATTGGTCCAAATCCACTACATGAACACTGAACAAGTTAACACTGTATACACTAGAATAGTTCCAAACAAGGAGACTGTCAACTATCAAAAAAAGGTGTCAAAAATATAGATAAGTCTCTCAAAGATGATGGGCCATGGTGGTAATGAAAAAGACAAGAAACTGACAAAGTGAAAAGGTGCTCAAAATAGAGCACATAAATGCATGAAGGTAAACAAGGCTAAAACATCAACCCCCCTAGCACTTTATAAATTAGTGTGAGGACAATATAACCCATACACAAAAAATACCAAATGGAGATAAGGAATACACTAGGCTTCACCAAAATATTTCTAAATTAGGAGATTGTCGACCTATTGAATAAGCCATTGAGAGAGATGCTCCAAAAATAAGGGATCAAAAAAAGTGTGTCTCCATAAAAGAAGGTGAGGCACTAAAAAAGGAGCCTCGAGGAGATATGACACAACTACCAATGTGTCAAAGTACTAATGCATGTCGTGGGTTTATATAAGAGTGTGTCAAAGGGTGAAAAAATAATAATATATGCAAACACACTAGAAAAGGATCAATAGCCAAAAACAACAACATGTAAAGCACATGCAAAAGGATGTTGATCTCAACCAAAAATGTATTTGAAATAGTGTGTATGCAGTACAATGCAAGGCCTATAGCACATGAAACCCTATAGTAGTGACAATCTAAACTCAAAAATAAGACATTATACTCATTCAAAAATGCATCCATGAGTGTAACAAATGATGATAATGCAATCAAAAGGAAGAAAGAAGGAATTTTGTGTTGCCTGTGAGGGGGTATGACCTCCTATTAGACTAGACCTCACCTTTTGATCTATGATAAATGAAAGAGATAAGGTACATGAAAAACACTAAATATTCCATCAACAAATTCTCAAAACATAGCAAAATGTGTCACCACTAAAATGTCACCATAAATTATAAGCACAAATTGGCACAACCAATGTGAAGAGACCCCTAGAATATGTCACTTTATATTTTAGTTTGTTTTACAATATAAATAATCCCAACATATGGGAAATTTAAAAACATAAGCTTTTGTAAAAAATGGTACTCAATTTTGAAAAACTGATCAAAAGATATTGAACAAATAATTTTCTATAAATGAGGCCTGTTTAATAAAATTTGCACTAAAAGTTTAAAAAAAATATTGATGCTCAGGGAAACTAACCTTCCAACCACTCATTAGAATTAGCATGGATATAATAATCTCCTCAAATCAACAGAAGTCAAAAAAATACTTGCCCATACACCCCTACGTGAACTTTACTGGATAAAGCCTCTTTGAGGGAGTTTTAATTAGAAAAAATAAAGCTATTTTTAAAATTACTAATTAAAAATAGACAAATTTTTTTTGTAAAAAATAAATTAGGGAAGACTTCAACAGAGATCATGGAGACAAAGAGTCACCACCATGATCAAGAGGAAGCCAAGGAGGATCAAGAGATCAACATCTAATCTGACTGCTAAGCATCTATCACTCAATAAATCCACAAAGAGGATTGTCTAACAACCTCAAAGAATCAATAGAATGATTCAATCCTTCCAACTAAAGGAAATGTTGCTCTCCTCCATGTAGACTATAGATGTCAAAAATCACATACTGCAAAGGAGTGTGGCACTGTGAAAAGGAGTGAGGTATGGATATCACAACCCTGCTAAGCTAATCTTATCAGTAGTTTGGCATCCTCTCAATACCATGATCTGATGCAAAACTTTAAGGCACAATCTTGATCCTCCACGTAGCAAAAAACACACTCCCTCCAATGCCTAGCACTTCTTACATAGTCTAACATATAAACTCTCTCCTCTAGTCAAATTCTGATGTAGATCTGGGAGGGTTCTTACTTCTAACTCCTTTGAAAAAAAACTCCAACACCTCCACAGAAAATATAAGTGCATTAGGGAGTAGACTAGTGTATTTCTTAGTATCCCCATGATTTGTAATGATTGCAAAAAATTCCAATCACATGAAACACATACACACCACCATCACATGATGAAACACATGCAAAAATGTCAGCCACTTCTTCCATATGATCTATATGACGGTCTTTGAGATCTAGTAATAATTCATCAGGGAAAAGAATATAAGACCATAAGAATATGTGGTTGGAGGGGTACATGCCCTAAATAAAACACATTATCCTCTCCATTATGGTCTTCTTTGATCTCTGCCAAATCCATCAAGTTTCCCTAATTTCCACAACCATTGCCTCCAAACATCTGATAAAAATAGCCAGGGACAACAAAACTACACATAGGTTGTGTATCATAGAATTTTCCCCTTAAAATGTAAGGTGTGCAATTTACTGCATCACTTGGCCAAGGATGTTGTAGTGGTGGTATCTAAAGTGAGTGCCTAAATGATGATGCAAACTAGAGTACCTAATTAGATCCAACAGTAAACGAGATCTAATGCAAGGTTTAGAAGGTTGATCCATGACAAGACCAATACACCATCTAATGCAAGTCTCAATGCCAGATCTTATCAAGATGTTTGTATTGCAAGAGTCTATAAGACCAAATCCAATCAAATAGCTAGATCTGACTTTATGAGTAGATCCATAATGGTAAGAAATATACAAGCTGAGCAATGGTTATTGGAGGGTGGCTCTGATACCATGAAAGAGTTATCAAAACTCTTCAACCAAGACCTCTCTAATAGCTCATTACCATAGCCATTGATGCTTCAACATATACTCAGAAGAAAATAAATTGAAAACACACAATGAGATATGCAAAGGATTATGAAACATAAAGAAACATGTATATTAAAATGAATAGCACTTGCTTATATAGGCAAGGTAAAGCAAAATATAAGCTAAACTAGTCAATGTGGGATTAAACCCCACATAAGACAAAACTAGGTAAACACAAATACCTAGAGCCTAGCAAGCATGAGTAAGATACTCTAACAAAATATTCACTTGGCATAATAGAGAAGGGGGGACACATGGTGAATGGAGACCCAAACCCTCTCAGCCAACATCTTCTAGAACCTTGGAATTGCTAGTATTACCACCACCATCATATTTTAACCTAATCTCTTCTTTAAAATGAGTAGTTCTATACATTTCCAAATCAATGTTTAGAAAAATCTAATTATTTTTAGTACTTATACTAGCCTCTTCAACACTTCCTTTAGTAGCACCAATAACAACCCTCTTTTATTCATTATTTTTCCATACTAGAGGACATTTTTTAAGTATGGACATCATTTTTACATAGAAAATAAGAATTCAAACTACCCAAACCCATTATAGGGAAAGAGAAGTTCTCATCTTTTAAATTAAAAACTAGGGTTTATAGGAAGAGATCAAGTAGTTTTAACAAAAATAAAACAATGGAATTCATATGAGCTAGGGAGGCTCTAATATCCTCCACTTGAAAAACTTCCCCTAGTGGCTTAAGGGCTTGGGGAAGGAAAATCTAAATCTGAATCAAAACATTCTTTATTTCCTTCCACCTAGGTACTATCTTGATCATAATTTATTTACAGTATAGGTTAGGTTCCATCAAATAGACCTAAACATTGATTTCTCCATATTCCATAAGGGCCTACTTATACCCTTTGCAAATATTAAAATATGATTTATATAACATCTCAGTCTTGTATATTTGATAGATACTTATTAGGGCTCTACCCTTCAATTCTAGACCTTCATGTTGTTGAAAGGCGTGTATTCACCATCTCACTATACCTAACTACTTATTTTATGGTCCAACCCTCATTTATGATGACTCAGATCTCCTACACTATACAAGAACCTAAAATCTAATATGTATACTTCACTTTCTATTTCAAAGCTTCAGCAGCTCCCTAGCCTACTAGATACTTGCATCCCACACAAGGACACTTGCATCGATGTAAGTGTCCATATTCTTATTAAGTGTCAAGTACTCAAAAGTCATCTAATTTGAAAATCTTTCAAATCTTATGGGTCAACCCATTTTTATTATTGAACCCTGTCGTGAGATATTTTCAAAAGGTGTGGTATAAATCTAAGCCTACTCATTATTCATATAGTAAATGCCAAACAAGCACCTATTCTAGCTCAATCAATCAATTACACAACTCAATTTCACTTCTTTATTATTCCCTATTTTTATATCAGTCATATTATAAGTATGAAGCACTCAAAGAGCAATGCATGAGCATTATTTTTCAAGTTACAATCTAGATCATTGTATACCTTTGCATATAGTATATTGCACCATTATGCACACACAAACCAATACCTAAGGGATAACTACATAAGTTTGAGGCCCTCCTTGGAGTATTGTTTATGTACTCAACACTCATTAACAGAGGGGTCCTTGAGGTCAGCTCAACACCATGTTTTGGTAAGGTATAAAGACCAAAGGTGAAGAGATAGGGTTTGATCCATACACGATCATTGACATCTTATGTACATGAATAAAAGACATCGATAAAAAAGTGATAGAAAACCCAAAAAGCTCCAGGTGGTCACTTCACAATACAGTGAATATTCTATAAATGATAATTGTGTCAAGACCAAGACTAAAGTGTCAATGCAAGTGTCCACAGGGAAATGCAAGTGTCTATAGGGCAACACAAGTGTCTAGGCCTCTAGAAACAATATTTTTAGAATTTGACGATTAGATCTTGATCTTGTCCTTGCTTATTTCTACCTTTGTACTTATTAGATTTGTTTGGGCATTTGTAGATGAGCTAAGTATTATCTCTTATTCATGTTTATGCAATCAAACTATTGTTTTGAATGTACTTTATATATTTAGCATGACTCATCACTTTAATTTAAAATATTCATTTATCTTAAGTTTTCAATTAATCGACATGTTCTAGAATAATTTTATTCATCCTTATGTATAGGTTATTCTACCTCCTTAACCCTTAACAACTCATATCCAAAAAGGATAAAACTCCCTTCTATGCATATTAGAATTCTTAAACAAAACCAAAAAAAAAAAAAAAATCCTTTTGCAACATTCTATATAACCTTAGTTAAGACATATAAAGAAAATGCCTATATATTTTAATCTTACTTCTTACTACAAATCTTTAATCGTATCTTCTTGAGGACACAAATTTAGTGTTTTCAACAAGGCATGGGGCTTACTAACTTGTTATGCACTACCCTTAAGATCCTTGTCTCCCTCTGCGTTTAATCCATGAATGTAAAATGTTGCTTCATCTAAAGGATTTATTCCTTTCTCTACTTACAAACTTTCACTAAAAGACTTTTTGGTTTCACTCTCCTTTCCTGGATTTGTCTTTCCATAATTTTGATTAACACCTTGGTGTGGCTTTATCTTCAACTCTACCTTTTTCTCCCTGCGCTTCATAAATAATTTCCCCATTTTCCTCCCCAATTGTCTCATTGGCTTACGCATGATTTAATACACTACAACTTCCTCTACTTCCATGCAAAGTTAGGGAAATAAATTGAAAAAGCAAGGTAACCTTAAATTACCGTCTTCCCTAAGACTATGTCGATAACACAAAATTCAAGGCACAAAAATTAAGGTAGATACATTAAAATAAAATAAAAATAAATTTTAACAAATACAAATGCTCATAACACAACACAAGGGTACCCAATCTAAACAAATTTAAGTAAAAAAATAATAAAGAAACTCAAAAGAAAAAAGAGAACCAAAACAAGACAATGAAAAGAAGAACTTGACACATCACTAATAGAAGATAACTCTTCATCTCCCCAATTATTAAAGTTACAAATGTCCCACGTCAAAGAAAGCTCCACTTCCGTTTTGAAGTTACAACCTCACAATTTAATAATTAATAAAATAAATGCAATGGAGCCTTTAAAGGTGTCTAAAAAACCTAAAATTTACCTTTCGCACCCTTTGAAACCTTTATATAATGACAACTTGATTAATATTTTATTTTTAATAATATGAATTAAAAGTTCAATTTTATTTTTAATAATATGAATTAAAAGTTCAATTTTATTTTAGGTCGGCAAAGGAAACCCAAAGTTCTTTAGCACCGACACTAGTCTAAATCCCCAAAAGTGTACATCAAAATCTAACTTTAGAGATTTGATTAAAACGTGATATATAATTGGGAGTAAGTCAAAAAGAAAATGACTATATATGAATGTGTTATGGCCATGTTTTTGGGTTTACCGCCATGTCCCCATCTAATAGGACACTTCTTCATACTAATAAAACCTTGATTAACTTGGTGTCTGAATTTAATGGTAATTTAGAGTTATTTTAAGAAATAATTTAGGTAGGTGTCACATCACTTAATGATTGGTTTCTTTGAGGGTAACATTATTATTTGTCTGTAATATTTTATCATAAGAATTAATGTTAATTTTATTTTTAATATGAAATATTTTAAGTGATAAAGTGACTAGGTGGTTTTTAAATATACATACATGTTATTAGGGTAATGCTTTATAAATTGTTATGTTTTCATCATTTTTTAAGGAGGTTATTTTATAGGGAGTATTATTGTAATGATTCTTTTTGTTATTTTTATAGTTATTTTGGGTGATTTTCGTCATAATGTTGCTTACTTTCCATCTGTTCAATGAGGTGGTTGGGCATTTTCTCCACCTCCTCTCCCTATTCAACATAGGAGTTGGAGGCGTTGGCACTGACACCTCATGGTGGTTGGGCTCCACCATCTTGTGCATAAAAGTTATTTCATCTGAACTTGGCGATTTCATCTACTCACACAAAAGCAGTGACCATAGAAGAAGAAAAGGGATTAAACAATGTTAACAATCACTGGACCCTACGGTTGTAAGGAACAACCTCTCTAATGTTGTCTAGGATAACAAACCCCTTGCCTTTGGGCTTTTGACTATGACTGATTAGTCTTTGAATTTAATTTTCTACTTTTTGTTGTCGCAGTTTTTCTACTATTTTATTCTTAAACAATGTTTATGTTTAATATCATTGTGACATAGCATGCTCTCATACCATCTATTTTTTAATATTCTATTATATATTTTTTTAATTTAATATATATTTATATATAATTATTTCAAATCAGATACTTAATATTGCCAAGTTTTTGGATAAACGTTTTTTTTTTTAAAAAAAATTAATAAGAGAAAGTGGATAAATTTTTTAATATTATTTTATTGAATATATTACTTTAGTGTATTTTGGAATTGTTTCACGATTCTAAAAATTTTATTTATTTATTTTTATTTAATTTTAATTTTAATAGATATTTGTATATTTATTTGAAAAATGTTAAGAGATATTATTTTATTTTATTGAAACTTGCATCATATTAATAAATAAAAACATAATACAAGAACGACCAAAAAAAGTGGGTGTTATGGAAACACACCCCAAAGTCACAACAAACCAAACAACCTGAGAAACAAAAAAGATATTACGTCAAGCTGACATCAACAAAGCATATTATAAAAATAAATCAACATTAAACAACTAGACGCATCAGGTTCGCAGACAAAGGAGGTGGTAGAGGAGTATCAGGGTTGTCTCTCTAACCTCCCCCATAAGGGGGGAGCTATCAGGGTTGGTCCAAGCATCCTCTTGTTTGTTATCTTCTTCTTCTTCATTCTGATCACGGCTGGGGGAGATAACAAGATTTAATCTAGTAAACTTGTATTTCCCATCCCCTAGTGCAAACCCAACATGACTAGTACTAGGTGATGGCCAATCTCCAAATCCACCAGAGGGAGAGAAGCCCCACGTGGGAGGAGGAAGTGGGAGAAGACATAGTGACTATGAGATCTATGGTGGTTGCGACTCCTAGCTCGACCATGTTCCCTCTAGATTTGGTCTCTGTTATGTCCACTCTATTGGGGATCATCCACTGAAACTCTACTGATAGTGCAAGGTATACAACCCTAGTGATCAAGGAAAGAGCAGAGATGTCAAACCTCCATTTCCACTTTCTTAGCTTGTACCTATGTCTGAAACCTAACATTAAAGAGCATAAAGATTCGGTTAGAAATAGAGAAATATCTAGTCAAAGTTTCGTTATTAAAAGAAGCAACATTTATATCTTTCCATAATGTAGAAAATATGCCATATTTGTTTGAATTTTTCAAGCATGGCCACAAAATCACCAAGAATAATGAGGTGTCAAGAGAAAGGTTCAGACCTATATGGTTGGAAGAACAAGTGAATCCAATTCCATGGATCTTGAGCCCTGACACAAAACCATAAAATATGTTTAAGAGACTTGGTTTAAACACAAGCAGAACATATAGGAGGAGTAATCCCCATGTGAAGCAATATTTTGCCTATGGGGAGGCCTTGAAAAGGCAAGTACCAGGCAAAAATGGTTTTATTGGGCTCACCCAGACAATCATAAATCTCCTAGACCAAATAAAAGTTAGGATACTAAGATACAATGCTTGTTGAGCATCTCCTAAGGAAGAGTGGTCTAGGAGAGCCACTAATAACTAAGTCAAGGTTTATATTGAAGCATGGTGTGGAAGTAGACAAATTATATCCCTTCCACCACTAAGGAGATTCAGTGAGATCAATTTTGTGCAAAGTATAATCAGGGCTAGCCATCTAAATTTCAGAGATTGATTCAAAATCCTAGGAATTTAACTTGTACATAGCCTTTAGGACCTCCAAAGTGAACCAGGATTTGGTGCGTTTGTCAAAAATATCCCTCAAAGTTTTAATGTTGCATTGGTATTGTAGACATCCAATTTCTAACACCATTTGAGTTGATATTGTCAATCTTACTCAAATTGCACTCAAATGCACATTTTATGTCAAAATCCATAAAATATGCTAAATGGTTTGAACTTGTCATTTACAAGTGTCAATTTAGGTCAAAGTATCCCTAAATGGGGCAATGCAATTTATGGGCCAACTAACTTTGATCAATTCATTTCGAGTCAAAATGACAATTTTGCCTTTTGTGCTTTGGATCACTCTTTTCACCTAAATTCATTGTTACATGCCACGTACCTTTGTTATTTGGTGTTGGCAACATCCTAAATGGGAATACAGCTCCAACACATCTAACATCACCTTCCAGTTCCTCTCCAGTCAAATTATGATCCAGTAATATGACTTTCTGACTATTTTGATTAATTGTGCACCAATTTCCAAAGAATTGCACTAAACTTGATTAAACTTACTTAAACTAATTAATCCAATTTAAGAGCTTAAGTAAGAATTTCATAGATCTTTTTGAATATCTCATTATTGGAAATTGATTTTGAATATCTGCATCACCTAGTGACATCATCTATGGGGTGGCATCCCTAGGCCATAAATGCCACAAATATCAGAATTATGGGTCACCCATATCTAGTTAATGCCTCCCATGCCTCTTTAATGCTTATTTATCTTGAGGATATTTATGAGTTTAATTCTAAATATTAGGATTATCCATGGCCACACATCTCAATCTTGAGATGGATGGTCATGGTTGATCCTGACCAACCTCAAAAATTTATAAATAGAGAGGCCATGGACATGAATAAAAAAGTTTGATTTATGCAAAGTTATTATGTATAATTGTCTCTACAATCCTTTGCAATAGACCATTAAAATTAGTTACAAGCTTCATTGATATGCTAGTTAAGTGATATGGAATCATGAGCCTAGGTTTTATGGAGTGTTCTTGAGACACTGGAAGAGTTTGCCACCGTTGTTGATAAAGACAAGGATGCTTGATCAAGGGAGAACATGATTTTGAGCCACATGGGTATGGTGAATCCATTTGGGAAGGTAATATGATGTTTGCTTTCTTTCATTTGTTTCTTATTGTCCTTTGTAATTCCCATAGGAATAGATAGGCTTAGTTAGTTCTTTATACATTTTTCATGATTTATGGACTAATGTTTGACTAACTTGCTTTTTAATCCTCTCTACAGGTATAGCCTCAGGGCTTTAATCCTAGGAGATTCTACCAAAGGATGTTCATTAATAGTGATTACAAGGGACCACCATAGAAAATAAGATTTAATACATAGGCCAGCCCTGAACCCATCACCCTTCCAAAGCACTCAGGGTTTGATAGACTCCCAGGATTTCCATATGTTTTTAACAACAAAGGTCTCAGTGATTTTGATAGAGGTTGGGGTCACAAGCAGAGTTTGAAAGCCTAGATTCCTCCAAGCCTTTCGGCCCTAAGGAGATGCATTTTCTGAGAACTTTTCAGGCCCCCTCTCTTTCAATAGTTCTGATAATCCACTTAGTACAAAGCGCAGAGCCTTGTTTGGCTATGTCAAACAAGCCAAGGCCTCCATCCTCCCTAGGTTGGTAGCAAATATCCGAGTCCACTTGATGAAAGCAAGAGATATTAATTTAAAGGTGTTTTATCTTGGATTTGTCACATACTACATTTACTAATGTTTTTGTTATCTTTTTCTATAAATTTATTATTGACTCATGACATATACCTTTAGTTTAGTCATGCCATTCTCTTAGATCTATAAAAAAAAATAGAAAATAAGGCTCTGAATTTTGTTGTATGTTCAAGATATTACGTTTTTTTAGTGGACTTTTCTAAGTAAGAAGGAAAAACTTCTATATAACGATTATATCAACATCAAGTTTAAAATTGAAACTACTCTATAATAATATTGATTTTAAGTTAAACAATAATTATTAGCTATTGTTGCCACTGCCGTCACGCCCACCACCACCACCAAACTAATTAATTCTTCATTATAAAAACAAAAAGGCCCATTTATAAATGTTGAAGCAAACTATGAAATATATAAAAATGAATTTCATAAAAATGATTAGGATCAAAATTATGACATGATTTAGATTTATAACTGTGAATGATTGAAGGGTGGATATATAGTTGTATAAAAGATCGTGTAAATTTTTTTTGGATGATTTCATGGAATATACCATAATTTTGATGTATTTGGTACTTTTCTCTTTTGGGCAATGGGATATTTTAATCTTATCAATGTTCTTGACATTAAAATGAAGTAACCACCACCAAACTAATTAATTTTCCATTGTAAAAACAAAACCCTCGTTTATAAATGTTGAAGCAAATTATGAAATATATAAAAATGACCCTGATCAAAATTATGACATGATTTAGATTTAGAAATATGAATGATTGAAGGGTGGATATATGATTGTATAAAAAATCGTTTAATTTTTTTTAAGGGATGAATTCATCAAATATACCATAATGTTGATGTGATTAGTGTTTTTTTTCCTTTTTCTAAGTGAGATATTTAAATCTTATCAATGTTCTTGACATTGAGATAAAGGAACCACCACCAAACTAATTAATTCTTCATTGTAAAAATAAAACCTCTCATTTGTAAATGTTGAAGCAAACTATGAAAATATAACAATGATCATCATCAAAATTATGACATGATTTAGGTTTAGAATTATGAATGATTGAAGGGCAAATATATAGTTGTATAAAAGATCGTGTAAATTTGTTTTGGATGATTTCATAGAATATATCATAATGATGATGTAATTAATGCTTTTCTCTTTTTGGTAGTGAGATATTTAAATCTTATTAATGTTCTTGACATTAAGATGAAATAAATATTCCACCCCTCCCTGTTTAGATTATATTTTAATAATTAGTGAAAGATGGTTTTTATGAATTGAAAATAAGTGGTATGATATCACATTTCAATGTATCAAATCAATCTTAAGGATTGAGAAATACTTATTGGAATTAAGTAATGAGAGTAATCAATGAAGTTGGCAGAAGCATAGAATCTGTATGCTTGTCACAGTAGTCATATCACTAGCCACTACTTGCAATCAGATCTGTGGTATGAGGTACAAACTTTTAACCGTTCATTATTTTCATATTGTTTAGACGGCGAAATGACTAAGGCTAACATAGAAACTTTTCTTGTTATTATGCTTTTAATTCATTAGTGTTGGGGAATGCACCTACTTCATGAGCGATGCCTACGATGAGCTCCAAAGCTATGGCCCCAAGAAGGTGACTGTCAACTAGGGGAATTAAGGGGGAACACTGCTAACTAAACAAGGAACACTCCCTCAATAATCCAAAGAACCTTAGATGTGGTTAACTTTCATAAGGACTTTCTCCGCTTACACTTGAATTTGTAACAATTTATTAATATTAGAAAATCAATCATCCAAAATTAACTGATTAAATATTATATTTTTCCTCTGAATTTTGAGTTATTGGTGATTTAAATGTAAAATTTGGTTATTTGAAAGGGAATGGGTTTTCCACAAGGGGAAAGGTCCCAATAGTTGTGTATGTTCTAATTACGCAACAAGGGTTTTTATTAACATGTGTTCCATTGACAAAACATATTGGTGTGTATAAATATTAAAGTGTACCAACAACTGAACATGTAATATCTAATATTTGTTCAACATTTATTCTATAAAATTAAAAGTAACCAATCACATCTTGACAAGCAAGACTCAAATATTGATACTCTAATGCACAACTATTGGTATTCCAAAGATTAAGTTTTGGTCATAGATTTAAAAAATGCATTTTATGACCTCTCGTGATAAAATCGATTATATCTTAAAATGTATAAAGTGTTAGACCTTGAAACTTTAGTTATAAATAGTTAAAACGACATATTAAAATGAGTAAAAATTTCGAAATCTAATGTGATATAATGACACCTTAATTCACTGTCCAAAATTAAAGTGCACACTAGTGGAACCTTTCCCCTAAGTAGAGATGGATATATGAACATTATGCTTCGAACATTATTGTTTTTACCTTGTGGATTTTGATGGACGTATATGTGAATGTTGAAAGGCCAACGCAAAAGACTTCATGCGTGGGATTGATGTGTCTTAATGCGTATGGGATTCAATAATGAGAATGCAGGTTATAAATCACCCTCCAATGAAAATTAAAGGTAAGTAAATGGTGTGTTGGGAAATCCCACATCATAGATATGGAAAGTGAGTCTCGGCATGGACACAGCAAGTGTAACATAAAAGCTCCATGGGAGAGAGATGTACCGTCTCACAGTAATTCTTTTAGCATGGAAATTCATGGCTTTCAGACAACAAGGAACTCCTCACAGTGTTCTATGAGTTCCATTGATGTTGGTGCAGTCCAATGTTCGTACCACAGTTTGTCATACCGTGCTGAGAATGGAGTTGATTATTCAAGTCAGTTCTTATACTTCTCTGGAGCTCTTCCTTCCACCAATCCATATCTTGGAGATCCAGAGTTGAAGTACACTGTATATGGCTCGTTCTCTGGACACCCAGTGAAGGCAAGAAATTCTATTCCACCTCCTTGGGAAGATGATACTAATCATGCATTCAATACTCACCATCTCACAAATCCTTATCTAAGTGACCATCACAATTATATTGATGGGACCAATGGATATTCCTTCAATAACAATTCTAGTACCATAAGTTCCTATAGAGATAGAAGGAATACTGAATCATTCTTGAGTGAAGCCAAAGCTAAAAATACCGCATTATATGGTAGTGGACTCAAGAGCAGGGACAGAAGGCCCCCAAGCAGGAGTGCCAGTGACAAAAGGATGTCCCCATCAGAAGCTTCAAAGCAGCTCTTGATGAGAAGTCTGTCCTTTGACAGCATCATCAACAATCCCGACACCATTCCCAAATACACAAAGGCTAGATCATTGGTTGAGGAAGTGATTGAGAACGTTGTAAAAAAGATGGTGTGTGCTCAAAGAAGAGTCAACATGGTGTCTGATATGATTTTTAATCCATCTTATCTGTGCAGGCCTAATGCTCCAATTGATGTTGGTGCTTGTTTTTCAACGAAATTGATGCAGAGAATTCTCCTACTTCAGCTTAGAGAATTGGGTCCCAAGCTAATGGGCGTGGCTTTAAATTTGGAACAATTTAAGAGACAAAATTGGGCATTGAATGGGGTTAAAGATGAGCAGATCAGACAAGACTACCCCAGTCCCGGACTCAGGCTCCTCTTGCTTCAGCAGAAATTCATGGACATTGGTATGGAAGCATTTGATGTCCTAACAAAGCTTAGGAGCCAAATTCCTCACATGGCATCTGAAGATGGCAGCCAAGGGACTGGGATTCTAAGAATTGCAGTCATTGCAGGGAACCCCGGCTGCAGTGCTTTGGGATCACACTTTTTTTTCCTGCAGCGTTGTCCATCATTAGAAATTCAGACAGACTTGGTGACAGACCATGTTGGTTGGGATGGGATTCTGGAGACTATTTGTATTAAGGGTCTAGGGATGGTGTCCTTTTCTTTCATGGAAGTCATAAAGCACTCAACCTGTTTGAGGTCTTACAGAATAATCTTCTTCATGAATGCCCTTGGAGAAAATTTCCGAAGGCAGGAAGAAGAACAGTCTGTTGCTGGGCAGTGGGATTACTTCTGGAACAATTTGTACCATAACACTACTGCTATGGTATTGATAGTCATCTATGAGACCAGTTTAGTGTGGGATGAAATAAAACCCAGGCAAGGGCTTTGGTGGTTTACTGGTGTACCTGATGAAGAGTGTGTTCATATTGTGAGAAAAGTCTGATCAGATCACCACTATTGATCAACAAAGCTTGCTTGATGCAGTGCAATGTGTGTATGTTGTATAGTTCCAGAAAAACAAGCTGCTTACATTGTTTTAGGGTGTTTAAATGATTTATTGCACGTTGTCTAGAATGATCTGAATAATGAGTTGTAATGATTTTGCAATAATTTTGTTATTCTGTCCAGATTGTCCCAAAAAATTCCTTGTTCTTATTTTAAAAAAATCTGCTATTTTCTGATTATTTTCAAGTTTCAACAAGTCTAGCAATGGCTATCCAAGCACCATGTCAATATGGTCTATTTTGACATGTAATTGTATTACTACAAAATTGGCTTCAGTTGAATTTGATCCCACTATTTATTATCCTTCACTAGGATGAAATGGCAGCCATGTATCCATCTTCCTTCTTGGTTGAAATTGATTAGTAGCCTCCTTTTCGAATGCAGATCTCACATCTTCCTCACAGTATTAAAACCAAAAGGGATTGACATTAGAGTAAAATCAAAAGAAGTATTACATCCAATTATAATAGATTTGGGTGCAATGGTCAAGGAATAAAGGTGTTTTTATTTGTCAGACTCTGTAAACCTCCTCTGTCTCTTCATCAAGTATACCGTTCTCAATGATGTTGAAATGTTTTACATTTAATCTTTGTTTATGTTGTGCACAAGTAAAACTGATTTGAATTGTTGAGAAATGAAAAGTTACACTTGTTAGCACTTGCAATGGAATGTGAAATCTTCCGTATCCAATCTTCTACAATTGCAGTAATTTGCAGTCAAACTTGCAATGGAATGTGAAATCTTCCATATCCAATCTTCTACAATTGCAGTGATTTGCAGTCAAATGATATGACCATTGACTGACACTCTCAAAAGCTTGTGTGTTTTGTAGTTTATTGATAAGATACGAAACAATCATAGGGCACCACAAAACATCCATCTAACCAAATAAATAAATAATTATATGGGGGCAATGCCATTTTAGAGACCATGTGATTTGATGTAACCTGAGACAAATTTAAAATGACTCCAAGGCCAGTGTGTTTTATATATTCAAACGAAGGTTTAAGGTTTAGAGTAAGCAAATGAATGAAATGATTTTAGTTACATCCTTCAGACCTAATGGTCTATGGGATCACAAATTGTTATGGCTGGTTTAACTGCTCAAAAATGACATTAAGAAGGTTGTTCTTTCTTTTATTGATTTGGGTTATCAGCTTCTTTAACCATTTTATTCTAATCTCTTCAAATAGCTCCAAAGATGTAAGAGAACCATTAGTGGGACCTGGAATTGACAAAACTGCAGAAATTTAATGCACTCAGATAGATTGGCAGAAAGGTGAGATTTTCAAAAGGATTATCTTCAACCGTGAACAGCATGATAGGACATAACCATTTTTAGCTACACCTACACATTTTTACTGCACATGTATTGAAAGCCATTCCTCGTTGAAGGTGGTTGTCAGCTATGCAAGAAAATCTTACAGGAAACATCTAGAAGCCATACCAACATTAATGCATGTACAGCTCAAGGAATGAAAAAAATTCAGAATACAGGCTGCTATATATAAAAAAGAAAAAGAATAAATTGCCAAGGAGAGAGAGGGTCGGAAGGAAAGAGAACTCTCCAAAGAGGAGTTGTAGATTTTTGCTGGCTGTTGTTGGAGAGCGTACAAGAACTAGAAAACTTAGTGGAAGCTGTTGTAGGTTGTTGGAGCTTGTGTGAAGGATAAGAGCATATAAATCTAGTAAAATAGCATATAGAGGGTGGTTAGACAGTGGGTAAGCATGGAAACCACAACAAGCTTTTAAGGAGCATAGAATAGTGCTAGAGGCCCGAGGAAAGCTCATAAGGGTGTAAAACAATATTGGAAGGAAGATTTGAGGTCTGTAGATGTTTGTTAAGTTTTGGAGGCTCTTTATAATAACCAAATTTTGTTTGTAGATGTTGTATGGCGTTTTAAGCTAAGTACAAGTGTTTAAGCTTTATGTGTGTATTTTAACTTGTGAATGTCTAGGTGTATGCTTTAAGAGTGGAATGTGTGTGCAAGTCCTATAAGAGAAGAGTGTGCAGCAGTGCGTGGGGGTGTCTAGCCTACCAATAGAGAGTGATTTGTGTACAGGCTAAAATGTTAAGGCTAAGCTGCAGGTGTTGGGCATCCCTTAACTGGGACCCCCATACCTGGCTGCATCAGAATGGTATCAGAGCAGGAAGATAGCTCCAGGAAGGAAAGGGTTGAGTAAGAGAGTTGAGGGGAGAAGATAGAATGAATGTGTGAGCAAGCTGCAAGTTGGGAGTTTAGAAATGTGTATTGTGAACAAAGAAGGAAAGTTTGTGAGTTTCCATAGCTGCAATAGTGAGCTTGTGGGGGAATGTAAGCTGGTAGAGCACTGAACTTGAGGTAGTCAACAGAATATGAGTGTGAAGAGTATGTTCTCCATCATACTGAGTTGGATAGAGAACTAGGGAATCCTACATTAGAGAGAGTAGTGGGTAGAAGGAAATTGAGAAGTAGTTCTCCGGCTAATATAGTTGGGTAGAGAACAAGTGGAGTGAATTTGGCAGTGAGAAGTGAGAAAGTACAGCTGAAAAGGAAAATAAATTGCAGCCGTAAGATAAAAAGTCAGCAACAGTTGGGATAAAGAGCTAAGGAGTGATAGAGTGTAGAAGAGTTTGCAGCAGTGAGTGTGGCAATTAAGATTTAAAGGGAGAGTGAAGAAGTGAGAAGAAACTTGTAAGAAGATTGCAGCAGTTGGTAAGGTATGAAGAGGAGAGTGGTAGAGGACAACCAAGAGGAGGAAACAGAAACTACTAGTTGTCGTGAAAGAGGAGTTGAGGAGAAAGCAACTCATTTGTTGTAGTTAAGAGGCATGGTTGAGGCCATGCAAAAGAAGATGGAGGCAGAAGAGAGAAGAATGAAGAAAGGTATCTCTAAGTTACCAAGTCAGAGCTGAAGACAATGAAGAATGAGTTGAAGAGGGTGCAGGAAATACTAAGCATCCTGGAGGAGGATGGAGCTATCATGCTTCAAAGTGCAAAAGAAGATGAAGAAGAAGAAGAGTATGAGGATGAGGATGAGCTCCTCATAGAAGGTGAAGATGAAGGGGATGAAGAAGGGGTAGAATATTGCTACCCTGAGGAAGAAGAAGGCATTGATGTCTCCAATGATGCTTGAGGAAAATTATGAGCAGCCCAAGGAGAGAAGAAAGCGGAGAAATCCTTTTAATAGAGGATGAGGAAAGAAGAAATGTAGGAGAGAAGTTGCAGCCAAGATATAGAGCTTGCACAAAGTGTAGTATAAGTGGGAGCAATC
This sequence comes from Torreya grandis, assembly GCA_037957365.1. NCBI lineage: Eukaryota > Viridiplantae > Streptophyta > Pinopsida > Cupressales > Taxaceae > Torreya > Torreya grandis. The sequence goes on along the minus strand of JARHVA010000767.1, from coordinate 3,840,103 downwards.
AACATGAGTATAAGAAGAGAAGAATCTGAAATGGAGGTCCTTGGAGATCCCATATTTGATGAAGAAGAGAAGGATGGAGTCATCTTGACTCTTGAGGAAGTGGTAGCAAGTGGGGAGCAGTAGATGGGATATTATGAAAATCCAATGTTTGATGAAGGAGAGGAAGAAGTCATCTCTCACTCCAAGAAGAGATGAAGCTGATTGGGAAGATGTTTGAATCTCATAATATTTTGTTTGATTGCATTGCAAGTATGAAGGATCATGCAACAAAGGAGGAGGAGAGTGCTAAAGAAGAGTTGCCCTATGACCAACTTAAGATTGATATACATCAAGCTGAGGCTGAAATTGAAGGAGAGGTTATACACACTAAAGAAAATAATTCTAGAGAATAAAAGGAAATGGCAGCAGCCATAAAACATTATATGGAGGTTATTTCGCAGCTGAATGAGGAAAAGAACTGAAGAACGAGAGCATGGCACACACCATGCATAGCCAAAATTAAGAAGACGAAGGTCCTCGAGCCCAAAGGGACCATAACACTGATAAAGGAGGATTTGATAATAGTAGCAACAACAATAAGATTGAAAGGAGCAGCATCAAAACAAAAGGAGGTGGTCCATAAATACCACATGTCAAATGAGGAAGAAGAACAAATTGAGGATGCATTTCTAGCATCCATAGCAGCTGAGTGTGGAGAGGAAGATATCCTCATAGACGAGGATGGAGCTGAGAAAAATGATAGCATCAGCAGTATTCCTTTTAGAAGGCATAAAGGAGAGAACAGTGAAGAGAGGAGAAGAAGAAGACAAGGATCAACTGGGTTTAAAAACAGCTAATATATGTGAAGAGGTGGAAATGAAGGCAGTAGAGGTGCCTTTGGGGGAAGCACCTATAGGGGATTTTGAGTTTCATGACTTTAATTTTATTTGTGTTCTGGATTGTTTGTGTGAAAGTGTGGTAGAGGAGGAGAAGGCACAAGAATCAGCATTCCTAGCTGAGATAAATGAGCTATTTAGTGAGCTCATACTGAGTGAAGATGGATAGGGAGGAATTATTGCTAAAGAGGTGATAAAACTGTTAGATATGTCAATGAAATTAGCCGAGGAAGAGGACATGGAGGATATTGTAGAGGTAGCTATGAAGCAAATAAGCCTGAATATGAAGGTCGCCGCAGTGAGGAAGATAGCAGCTGAAATGAGAGAAGAGCTGCAAATAGGTGAAGGCAGTTGGCTTAAGGGTCCAACGGCAGATTGGACATATGAAGTGTTAGCAGAGGTTCCTAGAAAACCCATCTAAACATGCTAATGTTTATTATTGTATGAATTAGAATGCAGTTACAAAATGCAGATAGAACTATGAAATAAGTCAAGTATTCATTATGTACAAAGTTAATAATTATCCATTCAAATGCGGACTTAATTTTTATAAAACATCCATTATTATTATATGATTAAACAGATTCAAACATAACGTGATTGAACTATGCACAAAACAAGTACAACATACATTCAAAGAACCATGAATCAATCATCTCTTATCATGAATCTACCGCCATTAAGGGTTTTTAATAGATTGACATAACCAGAAGGCCACCCTTTACTGGTTTTCAACCATCATGGCCCTGCACGTAATGATTACGGCCTTCCCTACTTCAAAATTCTTCAAAATTTACAAGACTGATATCTACGTAATACCTAAAGAGATGGAGGCATGGAGTGTGTTGCTAGAACTAGAGGATGTTGTCAAGAATGTAGAGTCTTTGAAGTTGATCTTGAGGAAGATGTCATTGCAAAGTCAACTGTCAGAGGCGTTTGTTGTGTTTGACTACTTTCTATCCTACCTTTTCTACTTCCTTGGTTTGTAATTCCTATGTGAGTTGGCTGGGTAGAATGAACTGAAGCTCATTGACAATCACCACATTGGAACTATCCAAATGTGATATATCTTGCTTGAATTGCTTCCAATCTACAAGGGTGTCTCACACCATGTTAATCAGTGTTCGGAGCAAAGCTTGGCACTGCATGATGTTATGGATATCTTCATCTTCTATGATGGCAATGGAAACCCTTTGTTGAGAAAGCGGGCACTAAATATCTTGTAACATTTCTTCCATTCGATCTGTGTACTATTGGGTTTGTACACCAGCAGACGGGTTATGAAGCATCTCATCTGCCATATTTTCATTTTATCCATGTCAATATTTTTGGAGTGAAGAGACTCCTTTAGTGCAACATCTATTTGAGCTGGAGTAGTCGTATGATCTTTCATAAATCCCTTGGTTTTGTCTACCTTAGATAAGTCTAGTTAAATGTTGCCCAGTGTGTCCTCTAGTTTTTGTTTCTAGTTAAGCAGATTTCGAGCAACTTGGGTGGCTTGTTGCAAAGTAGTGTCCAAGACTTGGTCATATTCTTCTAGCAATTGAAATATATTTGTTTCTACTTTCAATTGTTGACCTTATGCTCTAAGATTATGTAGTTTTTGTGCAGTTATGCAGTCCTTGATGAGTCAAGAGAGTAAAGCATTGAATTGTTTCTTATTGGATACTTAAGTGACCAATGTTGGACACGTGTTATCTATAATTTTCCTTCAAATGTGCATGAAAGTTTGTGTTTTCTTCCCTCAATTGGAGGTTATCTTGTTCCATCTTGGTCACCTTCTATGCTATGAATTCTTGGAATGCATTAGCTCCCTCAATTTGCTTTGCTAGGGTGAGTTGAGTCACATTAAGTGACACTTATTGGCTTGTCATGGTCAAAATGAGGGATGTCACAACAGTGGTAGTTGGGGCTTTCTAGTGCCAAATCTATGCAACTAGAAGTGTGAAGATTGTTAATTACAAGGGTGGGGCTTGCACTTCCCATAACCATTGGTTGTTGACTGAGATTTTTTCTATAAAGCCTCTTCTTTTTTACCTCCTAGAGTCAATTCTAAGCCTTATGATGTGCTGGAGGACTATGGGGCATCAAGAATTTTTTTTTTGGGCTCTTTTGTTGTCAGCTTCATAGATTGCTCTAATTGTTTGGCTTTTTTATTCAGTTCTTATTCTTACTTGGCCTTGGTAGCTATCTCTACCTGTTGTTCTATTTTTTATGCCCTCTGTATAACACCCTTTACAGCTTGCTTGTTGATGCTTTTATTTTTCTCCTCTTCCTTCTTACGCAGGACTTCCTTTTTTCTCTTCAAATTCATTGGTTGTTGCACCAACGTCGGCCTTATTCACTTGCACCTCCTGCACTACCTTTTCTTCTTGTTCCTTCTTCTTTCTCACAGTTTCTTATTCTTGTTGTTTCTTCTTCCACTCCTCTTCTTCTTATTCCTTCTTCTTTTGTGCGACTTTTTATTATTTATCTCTCTTCTTCTATGTAACATGTTTTCCCTCTTTTTGCTTCTTCTATGCAATAGTTTCTTCCTAATTTTTTTGTTCCTCTACCTCTTGTTTCTTCCTTTATTCTTCTTCTTTGGCCTTGCGCTTAGCATATTCCTTCTTCATTTTCTTATCTTCTTTTCTTGCCTTTTTCTCTACTTCCTTTTTAGCCTTTTCTTGCTTTGTTTTGGCCTACACAACTTCCTCTTATGCTATGATGTCCTCCTTATGTGGATGAGCAAGGGAATGGGGAGATGGAGGGGGTGAATGTTGAGGGGAAGGAGAAGGGGAAGGCATCACCACTATACGTTTACTCACCGTAGTCTTTGTGTGAGGAGGCAGGACCCAAGTTTTATTTTGGCACTTTGTTTGGGGAGTCTCCACAGTAGTTTGTTGTTATGTCGTTTGCTCTTATTTGGCTTCACTCTCCTTCATCAGTTGTGGTGCAAAAAATGAGCCCATGTGTTTTGCAATGGAATGATAGTTTGTGACATTATATATGATCATGGTTTGTGCATGAGCAGTTATTGACGAATTTTTTATTACACTTCTAGTTGTTCTTTTCCATCTCATTATGTTGCCTTATGCAGTTGTGGCACTGGTCTTGCTGACAAGCCTACTTTAGGTACACTTTACTAAAATATAGAAGAAATCCTTCATTTTCTCTCCTCCTCTATGACTATATCCATAATGATAGAACCAAGGGGTGTCACTATCTCCACCAACATTACTGACAGGACATTATTTCACAGTTGGCAAGTGTGCGCTACCTTCCAAAATAAGAATTCCTTCTCCTCATCTTCCGCATAGATGTCTTGGCCTATGTCCTATAGCATTGAATTGTAGACCTCCTATGTAGTAACCCCCAGTGTCTTCAAATCATACTCTATGGTAATCTGTGGCATAGACTTATCAATGAGCCATGGGTTCATATTATGAGTACACTTCTTGGGTGGAAAATATGCTCTATGCATTGGAGCCTTACATTTTCCTATAATTAGTTGAGATGAAGTCTCAATGGATTTCAAATAAGCTTGTTTTTTTAATGGTGCATCTCTTTGTTGTTGTGGTAATAGTTATTGCGCACCTAAAGGCATAGCTCATAGAGGTTGCATAATTATTGCTAACAAAACTTATATTTATAACACTTATGCTTATTCATCTAATATGGTGATAAATAATGGCAATGAAACAAGTGATGATTTGTCCAACCCATGAAGTCATATCTGCATACCATCATGTAGCTTGGTGACCACTGCATGCAGTGTGAGGAACTACATAACATCAGTGGGCACCCTAGGATTTGACATAATAAATTCTTATACTTCAATCCACCATTGATTAAAGTGACCCAACTATGCATAATACTTCCATGTCCTGGTCTAGGTAAGATTCTTCAAGGCAATTTGCATGCCAAAAATCTACATTAGGTGTGATAGGGCCATCGAGAGACTTCCATTTTGTGAAGTAGAGAAATAATACCAGGAACTAGTATTGGAAAGTTTGAGATGCACCTAAAATGATCTTTTCCATGTTGGAAACCAACTTGACCACTAGGAATTTTGGCCAATTGAAATTCTCATGAAGTGTGATCATGTGATATGTAATGTCGATGACCCCTTTTATTTCCTGGCATGCACTTTTGGTGGTCTGCCATAATCTATGTGAAATGCAATCATAAAACACTTGCATTGCGGCATCTTGTACTGAATTAAAGTGGATTCCCCTGGATATTATGGCATAATTTTCTCATATCAGAATAAATTAGAAGGCTCTTGGTTTTGTATGGTAGGAGGGATTTACCTCAGGTTGGAAGTCCTATTTCCCTCGCCATTGTTGTTGTATTGATGTAGATGGTAACATATTTGGAAAAGTGAATTTCCCCCTAATTATATCTGCTTAGTAGTGTCATCATCACTTTGTCTAGTTGTCCAAAATTTGGAAGATTGATTAAGCACTCAACAAACATTTGAACCTCACATATACTATTGCAAAGCTAAGGCTCTCGATTGCACACTAACGATTAGATCTACTACAAACAAAAATATCTATGCAACATTAGAGAAATTAAAGGGGTCAACATCATGTTATATTTTTTGTCTCAATGCCATCCCAATTCTCATTTCCCCCTTCTACTATCACTCAAAGATATCAAAAGTTGTGATCAATCCATTATCGTTGTTTTGTAAACCCTTAGTAGATGGAAATAACTCAAATTTGTATTGTTAACAAATATGTGCTGAGGTGGGTGACGTTGGAATTTTGATGGATAGGTGCATTGATTTGTATGACAAAATTTCTTGATGTGACATGTCATCTCTTCATCTCTAATGACTCTCCTTTATCGTACATCACCTGAGTCTAACACACCAATATGCTTTTGGAAAGATGTAATCTTTGATGTATTTTTTCATTAACCACTTTGTGAGAGACCATTTATTTTTTGTCCTCCATACCCTTTTTGTCAGTGCTTTGTTCCCAAACATAATTGATTGACCTCATGTTGACTCTCCTTCATGTTGCTCATTTCATTGCTTTGTTGTTTTCTTTTCATACTCTACAATATTGAATTTTTAGATTATATTCCAATTTCCTATGATATAGAGATCGCACTATAGACAACTACACTACAAACCTACAAAAAGATAAGAAAACAATATAAGAAACAAAAAAACTAACTATATGGTGCTACTTGGTACCCACTCAAATTTTCAACATGATATTAATAGAGATCATTGGTGATAAGGCTTAATCCTACAACCATTAACATGCCCTAAAAGGATGGTTCCTTGAAAAGTCCCTTAGCAATATTGTTCCTTATTATGATATTTCATGGATGATGTATGGTCCTTTCCACTGAATGCATAATTTACTTAGATGTGTCTAAAATATACTATTGTAAAATAATATTGTTTGCTCTGGATAAACTATTTAGATCATAGATTAGGATCATTCTATGATTTTTTACCATGCTTATTTATTTATTGTGTCTAACTCAATCTTTGTCTAGTTTCCTCCATGCAACTTAGATCTATCAACATTGCCTAAATTAAATCCTAATCTCCTAGTTGTATTATCAATGCAATTCATAGACTAGGAACTATATATTCTATAGACATAATTGCTTATATTCCATAGACTAGCTGGAAAGGAGTGAACTTTGTCACACATTTATAATTAGTCTTGTATACCCATAGTATCACAAAAATTTGATCCTCCCAATCTCTTTGCACACTGTATATTTTTGTAAACATCTTCTAAAGGATGATGTTGGATGCTTCAGCCTAACCATTAGCTTGACGATGATAAGCCATAATCTTATTTTGTGATACCATAAATTCCTCTGTCAGGGTCTTGATAGTTCTATTAAGGAAGTGTGTGCCTCTGTTGTTGACTAACTTTACCAAACAACCATACTTGTTTATGATGTTCTGATACCAAAATTTGGTTGTGTATTTAGGTGTTACAACAACTTATACCCATTTTTTGAAGTAATAGGTTGCAATAATTATATACTTGGCATGAATGCATTTTCTTGGTGGAATAATAGGTCCCATAAATTCAATTCCCCATTTTTCAAATGGTTTCATTTCTAGCATTGGGTTTAGAGGCATTTCATCCTTTTGGTTCAGCGTTCCTACTCTTTGAGAAGCATCACAATGTTTTACGACTCTGTGTGCATCCTGGAACAAAAGTATCCCACCATAGACAGCTTTGTAATATATTTCTTGCAATTGATTCTCCTATGAAATGTCCTCTTGTGACTCCTTAATGTTCCTCATCTAATAAATGTGGTCTATCATGATCCAAGGCTACTGTATATAGCACATCATCCTTACCCATTTTGTAGATAATCCTATTGATAATACTGAATGGTATGGCTCGTGTGACTAACTACTTTTTATTGTTCTCAACATAGTGCATAGGAATAAAATTGTTCTATGAAATTGGATATGTCCTTCCTATTCTCTAGAATCGTAGAGACTCAGAATAAGTGAGAATTTAGTGACTCCTCTTGTAATTATTCTATCTCCTCACCATTCCTTATTCAACTAGGATGATTTGCCCCACATTTTCTCTTCCTAGTTTCACATTGATCTTAAACTAGAATTCTTGAAATAGGATTTAGCCAACTAGATATCCTTCCATATAGAAAGAACTTATTTACCAAATATCGTAGAGATTAATGATATGTAAAGAATTAAAATGGTGTTGTTAAGAGGTAATGCCTGAATTTATATAGTGCAAACACCATAGCTAGGGCCTATCATTATATAGTAGTGTAATTATTATCTATTGTTGATAATTTCTTGCTTGTGAAGTGAATGGGGTTATCTAGACCTTTATATTTTTGTTGAGACAATAAATATCCTAATGTAGTTACTGAAGCATTTACATGTATATGAAATGGCTTACTCCAATCTGGAAACACCAATATTGGAGTTATTACCAATCTCTTCTTCAAATCCAAAAAATATGTCTAACAGTCAACAATCTAATCAAACTTGGTATCTTTGTGCAATAGTCTCTCCATTTGGTCAATATAGTTGCGTGCCTTTGGATTAACATGTGGTAACATCATGTATGTCCTATGAATGATCACACTTCCATAGAGCTTGCAGGAGGTGGCATACTCATAATGAATTTGATTTTGGCTTGATCAACTAAAATACCATCATCACATACTAGGTGACCTGAGAGAACATTAAATGGTGTAAATAACAAAAAACTTTTTCAAATTCAAAGCGATGCATAGATCTTGACATCGTTCTAACATGAGTCATAACTTGGATAGGTATTATTTAAATAAAGAGAGTACAACCCAATCATCAAAATATACTTCTATAAAATCATCGATTAAATCTTTGAGTGTAGTAACCACAACCCTAGAGAAAAAAATAAGAGAATTATTCAACCCAGATGAAATTACCTTGTAAGTGAAGGAGCCCCATTCCCTTGCAAAGGTGGTTTTATCTTGGTCTTTATCTATGATTGGTATCTGATGGTAGCCATTGAAGCCATCTATAAATGAATAGACTTTGTGTCTTGTGATTGACTCAAGAACTTCATTTGTGAATAGATTTGGAAATGGGTCATTAATGTAGAAATCATTAAATTCCATGTAATCCCCACATACTCAGATCTCCCTTGATTTTTTGTGTTAAACCACCATTAGAATTACCTAGTCTACTTTTTCTACTAGATAAATAGTTCATGATTCCTACATCTAATCAATTTTAGCCTTAATTTTAATCTTCATGTTAGGATTTAGCATGTATCGACACTTATTGATAGGTCATGTACACTCTTTAAGTTCTATGTACATCTCTCCAAATGAAGGTTATACCCCCTTGACTTCTAAAAACATTGTTGGGAACACATCTTGATAATCTCACAACAATTAAAGACCTTCTAATTTCTATTGTTGTGTCCAATAGTCACCCAAAGTTGTAAGATTTTGTGTAGACTTAGTACCAATGTTCCCTACTCATTTTCTTTAACATTTCTTGGAAATATCTTGTTGGACCCACTTGACAGAGAATCTCATAGTGTCCCCTACCCTTCTTTCTCTTGAATGTGTAAATTTTATAGTTATGCCTCTTCAATTTGCTCTACTATTTTGGATTTTGGTTCCTTTGCCTATCACTAAGGTTAAAAAAAACCCTTCAAATCCAAGTCCTCATCACTTTCACTAGATTTTGCCTGTTCTCCATTATCCATGATCTTATTTTAGGGTTTTACCAAAAACTACTCTTTTTTCTTACCGACCTTGTACATTTTTAGATTTGTATTCAAGTCTCTAGCTATTTCTTCCTATGAAGAGCAGTCTTACACATTGCTTAGATTTTACAATCATCCATGACATAAAAATATCTTCAACTTCTACAAAATTTGTTGCACCATGGGATTCTCATCCTCAAAGACAAAGGTTTAAATAAAATCATGTTATACTTGTTGCCAATCCTTAGTTTCTTGTCTGCATTCCTAGTGCATGTACCAAGCTATTAGAAGGGGTGCTAGAGTATACTTGAATATATCTACCCAATATATGGGTTCCACACCATACAAAGACCATATAGTTACACATCTATGAATGTGGATTTCAAGGCACTGTCCTTATAGGAAAATTTACCACTAACTTGTGATTGCAAGTGTCATTTGATATCGAGCTTGCAACAATTCACAAGCATCTTCCCAATGTAACTAATTTGTCATGTGTACTTACCACCATGTCACAATAGGACCTTTTAGTGCATAATTCAATTCACTAAATCACTGATATATATTTTTAACATGTTGTTCCAATCTAGAAATAAATTATCCCAAGTTCTCATTTGAAAAATATTGAGGTGATTATCCTTTTTAGTGAAAACCATTTGCATGGGTCTCACCTCATGCTCTACTCTCACCCAATTCAACATATGGGTATCTGAATCAATGCTTACTGAAGATGTAACTTCCCAAGGTAAGGTACCCTCATGAATAGGCTCTATATAGTCCATATATGTTGGAGTTACATGGTACATTAAATCCACTTCTACTTTTTTTTGAGACCACATAAATGGGGATTTGCATCCTTCCATTCAGAATTGTGAAACTTGCTCCATGGTTTTGATGGGTATTTATGTGAACTGATCTATATACTAGAATTTTAGATCTGGTTGCATCTATTTTGTGAATCTAGTAAACTCTCTAGTTTGCATGGCCTATACTTTTGGTTCTATGCTAAGCTTAAACCAACTGTTATCTCCACACTCCTACGATGAAGCATGCTCTTTCAAAATGATGTATGGTTTACTCTCAGATTTATTTCAGGGAATTATTATAATCTTATCTCCTTGGTGGTATTTTAATTATTTTGATATTGTATTGATGGTCATGTGACCATCATATGCTCACTTTTTGATAATCAACATAGGGTAATGCATTTTTTCGATCTTCAGATCAATGAATTCAAAGTCACCTCATAGACTGAGATAAAAAAAAATTATTTATACATATTCCAACCTCCCAATAAGATCTACTCTTCCATAATCTTCAATATTCTATCTAACTGGACTATAGCTAAGAACAGGTCATCCAATGGCCTCCCATGTGGACTGAGGAATCATATTCACTATGCTTCCAAAATCAAAGATAACATTTAGTACTTCATACCCAACCAATGAAGTACCCATATGGGAATCAACATCCCATGGCTTCTTAGTGTTTACATACCAAACCTCCCTTTAGTTTTCTCATGTCCCCTTTTTCACGGTCTAATAGATTATGAAACACATTGGTGATGTTCTATGATATACCTTCATTACGCAAAGTGTTTACCAATTTTAATAGGTCTGTCAAAGTTGTCACTACTCCATCATGCCACTATTAGGTTAATTGATCCAACATTAATTTATGTTTATGTTTTTATTTACTTATGTTTTTTAAAATAAATTGTGTTGGTTTACAATTTGGATCCCATAACCACCTCGTGAAAAGTTTATAAAGCTTTTCACCTTCTTTGTAAAGAACACCTTGAAATAATATAAAGTTATATTTTGTGTAAAATACTTTGTTTGAGATATAAATTCCACCTAATTTCTAGGATGATAGTGGTATCAGAGCCACATATAAGGAGAAAAGAGGATTAAAATACCTAGTTGAGAGTTTGGTGTAATCTTCCTCAATCTGTATGGCACTTCAAGACAATGCTCTACTAAATTACATGGTCTTTGCATCAACCACAATTATTTGCTATAATTTTCCAGTGTCAACCTCTGCCAAGAGAGACATGCATACGTTTTTTGATGTATGGCATAAAAAACATTCCAAATAAGGCAACACTTTTGATTCACATTCCCAAAAAAAAAACGTATTTGATTTCCCCGATCATTGATTTCTCATGCAATTTCTGACACACGTGCAAGTTAGTTTAGAATTTTGATTATTTTTTTAGCATCCCAAGTGCAATAAAAAAAGTGCAAACCTTTTATTTTTGTCACTGTAATCTTTATTTTTATTCATCACCACCTAGCTTAATAGGGTTCAGGTTGTGGTGTTTGTGTGGAATTAAATGGGATGGAGCCACCAACTGCATTGACAACAACAAGAGTCCACCATGAACATTAGTACAAATGTGCCTTATGTTATATAATATGAGGTAATTCCTCCCCAAAATCACATTATAATGGGATAACAATTGATCGTAATAATAGGTATAAGATCAGTATTTCTCAAAGACAGATCAAGGCAATTTTTATTCTCCTTCAAAAGTATGGTGCAGAAGTTTAATCTTTGATTTTTATAATAATATGTCATTATGGGTCCCATAGATAGAGAAATGTAGTCCTTTTTACACATGAGTAAAACCTGTCAGTGAATTGATCTCACATTTGCTTATATATATATAATTTACTGTGAAAATTAGAAAACTCAAGTTTATTTAGAATATTATTCCTTTATATTTTAAACTTGTGTGAAGAGGGATTTGGAAATGCAATTTTTGTAGTCACTTGCTTAAGAGAAGGTCATGTGTTCAAAACCTATATTATAGATAAATTTTGTTTTACATTTGATTTATTGGAATATTCCTCTTTGAAAAGGGAATATTTTATTTTCCAAGGCTTTATAAAGAAAAACAAATGATATAAGTGTGTTTTGAAGCTTCCCTCTATATGGTTTTTAAAAAAAATGTATTTAATGATGTATAAAGGTGCATTTTTAGTAGAAACCAACACCTTCAAAATGAAAATCTTCATAATACCACCTCATGCTTGTGTTGTCGACAAACATAATGTCCTTTACAGGTCTCTCAAGATCCTTGTGATTGACATAGTCTAAGTATCACATTGGAGGTTGGAGGATTTTTTGGAGGCTAGAGGACTATTTTCCTTCTCTAGTTAGTTATTCACTCAGAGTTTGGGTTAAATATTTGAATGGCAATTTTGGTAGCATTAGTATACTTATTTTAGTTTTAGTTTTAGTTTTAGTTTTATTCACTCCATTGATATTCATGATGAGGAGAAAACATAGTAGTTTTGATTTAGTTTTTTACTCCAAGGGATTTTTACCTCTCTCCTAATGGGGGGAAGATATTTCATGGCCTTCGATTAGTTATTAGTGGCATTATGAGTTGATAGGGGTTTCTATCAATAGCAGTGTTGAGTATTGGTCATCAACATTTTTTTGAAATTAGGGAGATGTGCCATACACAGTATAGGTTGGTCACTTGGATGATCTTATAGGTGGAGCCTTATGTGGATCGATGTGGTTGAACATGCCTTGATCATGTTCTACTATAGCACGATATGATGATCATGGGGGATGAGAAGGCCTTGATCGTGTTCACCAACCTTTATGCCACAACTCATAAGGTGACCTTCTACATGGAGTGGCATTGGTTTTGGTTAATACCAAAATGTACAACATGATAAACATATACTTTTGATGAATTCATAGTCATAATTCTAGATCACCTTCTATACCCCTTGTCAGATCAAGGGTTTTTTTAGGTTAGTTAATCTGAGTTTAATTTATGTTTAAGTTTTTATTTTCTAATGTTTTGTTAAATAAAGTTTGTTGGTTTATGGGAATTAGTTGGATCCTATAACCACCCCATGAAAAGCTTGTAAAGCATTTCACCTTTTTTGTAAAGAACACTTTGAAATAATACAAAGTTATATTCTGTGTAAAATACTTTATTCGCGATGTAAATTCTGACAATAGCCACAATATGTGAATAATTTGCCCATACATATATGCATCTATGATTGTAGCATCCCCTTTATAAGTATTATAGTTTTAGATATTTTTTAGTAACTATGCAGCTTTAGACAACAAAACCTTTTCCTTCGAAATATCTAGGTACCTATTCTATTGGAAATTTATGATCAAGGGTTCATTGGGAATATCTAATGGTGGTAGTCTTTGTTCTATGTATTGGTTTTGAGTGAAAAATTATAGACACATAAGGTCTCTAGGTTGTACATTTACCATATTAACATTGTGCACTAGTTTCTTCTTTCTCTATTTCTCTAATACTCGGTAATCCTATGTTTGGTATTTCCTATATATTTTAAAATAAACATAATATATTTTCCTCTATGGGTTGCATGAATAGTTTCATGTGAAGTGGTTGTATTCATTGCACATTTATCAAATAATAGGTTGTTTTCCTTGTTTATTGTCTTTCTCATGATTTTGATTTCCTCCATGATATCCTCCTCTATAGCCTCCTTGATATCCACCTCTAGAACCCCATTCTTGTTGATGTTGTCCTTTGTATCCCCCATACTACATTTGAGAGGAAGGTGGAGTTCATCCAGACTATTGTGGTGGTGACACATAATTCTAAGGTTTCTAGTGATATGGGGATGGAGGTGTCCATCCTAGCTAATATTGAGGTGGTTGTGATGTCCATCTTATAAAAACCTTGAGGCTATTACTACGGAGTATGTGGAGGTGTGTAATGAGGAGCTTGAGGTATCCACCTAGGAGTAGGCTACGTAGATGACATCATTTCTATATCCGGACTTGGAATTGTTGGTTTCATAGCTATAATCTATTGCACAGTGATTGCGAAGACATTTTTGGTGAAATTGTTTAACCCTTAAATGGTGTCTAGATTTGGGTTATCTAGATATTAAATGGGTATATAGAAAAGAAATGGCACAAGGGTGATAATCAGATCTATAACAGGGCACTCAGATATAAGTATACTCTAAATTTATTATGTTGAGATAGTCTAAATATATAAAGTAAAACTATGATAGATATAAAAATGACAAAGAAGTGAAGTAATTACCTTGTTTATATGTTAATGAAGTTATGGATCTAGAATAGGCCGAAATCTGGTGGGAAAGAGAGTATTAAACAATCATTAAATTCTTTATTTCATGCTTTTGACTCTCTAAATAGTAATGTCAGCCTAGGACGGTTGCATTGATCTACTATCTAGGTTTGATACTAGTGTCCTATATGGAATGTCCACTAAAACATGATGCAACCACCTAAATGCTTCTAGGTTTTGCTTTTCCTTCATTCTAGTGCATTTAGATCTAGGTCATGAATCATCACTCTTTATGTAATGAAAAAACCCTAGCTTTCCATATTCAATGTGATCTTGAGAAAAAATGGGTTAGTGGTCACATAGTGTCGAGTTAACCCCAATGACCCCACTATCAAAGGATGTTTCCTACATAACAAATAATCTGAAGAGAGCCTTAGACTAATGTAGCTCTCCCCTACATGTTGGCTTGTGTGTGAATCATACAATGTGTGCAAAGTAAGTATAATAATGACTTGACAAATTGGGCTCTTAGGTTGCTCTTTTAGTACTTTAGACCTATAGATGTGCTTTACCTATAGCTGGTATGTAAATATGAAATCTTTATTCAATTGAATGCTTGATAGAGTGCTTTTGATAAGTGCCTTGGTTTTTTTTGGTATTTTTATAGGTAAAGAATGAATGAGTGTTGATATTTTATACAATCCCTTTGGAGTAATAACTTACATTAAATCACTTAGGCCAACCATTAGAATACATTTCATTTTTAAATTAGATGACTTTATGGCACTGGACACTTACATCGAGACAAGAAAATAATATTGACACTACTATTTGACCCAGACATTAGTGTCCAGGGAGTAGGAAAATAGGTATAGGTTTATAACTTATATAAATGGAAGCTATATACATTTTAAATATTTTGGTCAAGATAGAATACCTAGGTCATCAATATAATACTGGTTAGACTAAGAGAGATAGGCAAAGTGGTACAAAGATAAAGCATATGTGAGACTTGCAAGAGTGGGAAAAGTAGAGAATTGAGAGGAACAACCAAGGTCTAAGTTTGCCAATTGTACAATACTGAGATGCTATATAATCATAAAATATCTACATCCCCCCTTTAATCTAGTAATAAAATTTTTAGTTTAAAATAAATGAATGTGTACTTGGGTGTGTATGCACACCTTGTATTTATGTGTGCCCAACTTGAGTACTTTGATGGTAACTGAAATGCAACCAAGATCATGTTACAGTATAAAATAAGTGCATATAATTTGGATTGAAAGTACTTGAAATAGATTTAAATTGAAAGATCAAGGTTTAGGATTACACTTATGTGTTGATGTAACAACCTTTCCTATTGGAAAGTTATTTTGAAAAAGATGTATCATTGTAAAGCTCTAAAACTAAGATTAGGATAAATATAGATAAAATATTTAAAGTGCATATATCCAAGGGGGAAAGAGAGAGAGGCACTTGCCCCCAAATTTAAAGCAAAATTGAGTTGCCACTTGGTAGTTGAGATTAGCTCAATCATGTAACCCAATGGCACTTATAACTTGGTGAGGCTGGATGATCAAGTCCAACCTAAAAACTTAGAAATATTGATTGATTTGATCACCTTAACCATACTAAAATGAGAAGCAAATACTGTAGTAGATTGGCTCAATAAAGTCCATAAAAGTCTCTAGGGTTTCATTACAAATAATGTCCATGTTATGGTAACAATCAATAAAAAAGTTTTAGAATTTGAAACAGATTTGGATTTTGCAATATTAAGCACATGCTACATAGCATATGCACCTTAGATATGTCTCATGTTGAAACTATGTATAACAATAGTACTAATGTATATAAGTCTTCCACAACTATGAATTTGAATCATATAACTATGTGCTTTGGCCAATTTACATAACCTTGTAAGTGTGGAGAACATTCTTCCAAAGCATACCCCCACTATATATGGATAAATTAAAAAACTGATATAAGTACCAATATAGAGGACATGTTTCTAAAACATGCCCCTAATGTAAATTAGAGATGTTAATTAATGAATAGTTATGGAGAACATGTTTCCAAAACATACACTCATTGAATCTGATAATTATGAATGTGTGGAATCCATGCCTATATGACATGCTTCTATTGAATCTAAAAATTGATATAAGTACCAATATGTTCAATTAGTGTGGATAACATGATTCCAAAGCATGCCCCCACTTAATTTGAAAATGGATATGAGTACCATATACTGAATGAGTGTAGAGAACATGCTTCCAAAGCATGCCCCCACTGAATCTAGAAACTATGACAAGTGTGGAGAACATGCCTCTATGACATGCCCCAAATAATATTCCTCCATTTTGAGGTTAGGGAAAAATATTAATTGGTAGTTACCTCACCCCAAAAGGATAAGACAACTATATACTCTGTGAACGTAACCATGTAGCATATAGAATTAAACATGTCTAGGTAAATGTATCATTGAATTACATAGAACCAATGTGGTCACATGTAGGCCTAATATGTATGATAAAGATCATGGTAATGTCTAGATAGTAATAATATAAGATCAACATAAAAATAAGCACACACACAAGGGCACTCAAAATCAAGTCAAAAGGAAATAATCTAAGGAGACCACAAACAAGGGGCATGTTCAAATGTCACACAATTGAAGGGATGTGACTTAGTCAAATGCCCATAAAAGACAGGATGACATATTAAAATGTCCATAAAATCATACATAGGCATAGAAGCTACAAAAAAAATAGCATATTCAAATGCTCGAAAAAGGAATACAAGACACTCAAATAAGTGCATAAAGTAAAGCATAAGAAACCAACACAAACATGTCATAGTGGCCCATGAATCCAATGTGTTAGGAAAAAATGTCAAGTGTATAGCATATGAAGTACCCTGTGTAAAATATAATCATGGATAATAGGCATGTGTAAGTACACATGTAATCTCAAACATGATAATGTAGAGTGATCATCAAACCATATAACATGTGTGTATCAAGTTCAAAGAAGCGGATTCCCCCAATGTCCATATGGCATGAGTAGAGGTAAAGTCCAACATCTAAAAAAGGAATGTATCATGTATCTATGTATGCTTATGTCACACTCAAGTATAAGTGTGACACATATGTGGATCTAGGAGTAACTAATAATTTCATACATCAAAATGGGGTAACACATGGATGCTAAAGAGCCAATAGAATATGTAAATGCCAAAAGTGTTTTTGGAATTTTGAATGTTTTTTATTTTTTTGGTATTTTTGGAATTTTTGAATAGGAAAGATCATCCTATGATGCCATTCAATGGATCATCATAAATATCTCCTCCATTATGAACATTAAAACATTAATTTAGATCTTTTACATTATTTGCATCATGATTGGATAAGTTGAAAAGGGATATATCATGCTTCTCTTCACATTTTTCATGTGTAGCAAAAGATGTAATGTTATCATTTGAAATATGTATTAATTTGATTTTATGAGCAAAGCAAATACTTTAATGATTTGGATCAATTTTTGATTTCATTTGGTATAGCCAAAGAGTTCATAGTGTAAATTCATATAGAGATGTGGTAGGCATAACCCAAACCTATGTTTGAATTACTTTAGGACCACAAGCAATTGGTATTATTATGTTTCCCAAGGAGTCTTTCCAAGTGACCTTCTTCTACAAGTCTTGTAGGTTAAAACCAAGCTACTAAAAATGTTTTATATGGCAAGTGGTTTTGGTTTGGGCAAGGTCAATATGTTTATTCCCAAAATAAGCACCACCCATGTATAATGTAATCATTAATTATTATTGGTGTGGATGATTTTTGGGTTGTTGTGAACCTAATTATTTTGGAGGATCCTTAGATATAATATTTTGGTCATCGATAAGATCTTAGATCTTATGTTTCAAGGTAAAACATATACTTGTATAATGTCTTGGTCCCTGATGATAATCACAATAATCATTTGCATCATATATTTTAGATAGAGGTTGACTCATATTAACCACAATATGATGAGGAAGAGATATAGGCTCATATTCTATTAACCATTAGAGTAATGAAGTTATAGACTCAGGTAAATGTGTAAATTATCCTTTGGTACTTTAGATAACATTGTTTGATTAGGTTCTTGTACTAGTGTGTCAATTTTGGACTCATATTCAGAGTGTTGTGGTTTAGTATTATCTATGTGTTGGGCCATTGCATAATGTTTGAAGGGATTAGGATACACTAGAAATGTGTAAAGGATTACCTAATGACAAAATTTTAAGCATGCATGCAATGTATAAGGAATCACATACATTTTATGTATCCAAGACAGTCCCAATAGATTGTTATGGTCAAGTCATTTGGCATAATTTGGCAAAATTTGGGTAATGTATGGGGACCCACAATAATATTCAATGTAATTTGATCAACCAAAAGGCTTTGTAAATTATCAAACCTTTTTATTTTCATAATTATTTTTTGAATAATATTTGGGTTAACACACATGGTGGTTAGGAACTTGATATGGGCAACAATTCAGGCGACAATTCGGGTGATAGTTCCACCCCAATTGATGACAGAACTTCTGGGAGCCATAACTTTTGCACCGTAGCTCCAATTGACTCACCGTTTGAATCGTTGGAAAGATAAGAATGAGGAGAACATGGTGAGATGGAATGAATATTTTACCAATAAATTTTGATCTTCAAATACTCAATGAAAGTGCCTCAAATTTCAATTTTAGTAGTGCAGTCTAAAAATAGTAATTCCTTAAATTCTGTATTGTTTTAAATCATGAAAGTCAAACCAATTCATCTCCCTCAATATTGGTGACCTTCCACATCCTCTAAATACTTTAAAAATGCGTATAAATGAATATGTAACCTGAAATGGAAATCAGACATCTCTTCCTAGAGATAAGCATATAGTTGTATTGTGATCTTGAGTAATAAAACATTTCCTCAGAGAATTCATTATTACTATATTATTTTTGTGTTCTTGAAATATTTTCCAACCAAAAATTTTGAGTTTTGGATTAGTGGTATTAGATTAGTTTGTCTTGAGAGTGTATGATCTCAAGGACGAGGTCAGGCTATAAGAAGCTTGGGTGGAAAACAACAAAGCTTCCAAACTATCCACCTATTCGCTCCAAACAACTTCAAATGATGGATGACACTGAGACATCTAATCCTTTCAAGGAAATGGTGAATGAATCTCTCTAATGGCAACAAGCATAGAAGCTACAACAACTTTCCCAAATTCTCCAACAATTCCTGATGGGAAATTTTGGCTCCTCATCTGCACTTCCTGGCTCCTCATCTATGGACCATCCTTTCAGTGCCCCAACACCCTTCAAGGTTCAGGTAAAATTTGATATTCCTACATTTGAAGGCAAAATCAATGCTGATGCAGTATAAAATTAGTTGGGTCAATTGTCTTCATACTTCTTTGTAAATAAGTTCACCAGTGGAGAAAAGATCAATTTTGCTCTTTTGAAAGCATCATTGCCCATGAAAAATTGGTGGGAAGTGTACAAAAAGAGGTTCAGTATAGATGACATTGGCCTTGAGGTGGAACCTACCTGGGATGATTTCATGGAAGTGGTAAAGGAAGAATACTATCCCATTGGATCATATGATGATCTATACATATAGTGGCAACAACTTTGCCAAGGTAAGGACCAATTTGTTCAAGATTACATAGACATTTTTCATTCTTTGTCTGCAAGATTGGGCATCTAAGAAAGTGAGAAACATAAGACTCTCAAATATCATGGTGGATTATAATGGTACATATGGGGGGAAATGAAACTCTTCAATTTGGAAACCCTTAGTGAGGCATACAAGTTTGCAGTGAAGATTGAGCAGAAGCATGGCAGAAAGAATATGAAGAGTCAAGCCTCAAAATGGAAAAATGATAAGGAAGGTCAAACACGAGGTCAAAATTGGAAGCAAAAGGAGTTTCAAGATAAGAAACCCCAGAAGGGAAAGGCTAAAAATTGGTGTGATTACCACAAAATTGGAACTCACTCCAAAGAAGAATGTCGAGCCATCAAGTCACTACTTTTTGAGTCACAATGCTTGACATCTACTATTCTGTCTCATACACAACCTACAGTCGAAGAGGATGAAGAAGAGATTGTAGATGTTGATCCTGACACCATCATCGCTTCATCACAGACTCGTGAGGAAAGGCCAAATGACAAGGAAAAATTGTTCCACTCTAAATTATGGGTAAAAGGTAAACCTCTGCATTTCATTCTTGATAGTGGTAGTCAAAATAATTTAATCTCTGCTAAAGTTGTGAAAAGTCTAAATCTATCCATGAAGCCTCACCCAAAGCCATACAGTATTGGATGGTTGAGCCCAGGGAGAGACCTTTGTGTCACCCATCAGTGTCTTCTTTCATATGCAATAAAACCTTTCCAAGATGAAGTCTTGTGTGATGTGGTCAATCTAGATGCTTGTGATGTACTCCTTGGTCAGTCATTCATGTACGATCAACATGGAATCTATGAATCACGAACCCAAAAAATCACCCTCACTCTTAGAACATGGCACTATAGGATACTAGAGGTACCAGCTCCCATATCTATCTCCCTGATCAGTGCCAAACAATGTAAGAGATTGGTAGAAAAGATAAAGCAATTCATTCTCGTTGTGGTCAAACCAAAAAAATCCAAGAAGGTCGATGTTGCAGTCCTGACTACAAAATTAACACAATAATAAAATATGATGGGACAAATCATAAGAGAATATGATGACTTATTCAAGTCACCCATAGGAGTTTTAATGCATTGTCAGGTAAAACATTCTAGCAATTTGATCCCAGTGTCACCTTTGCCTAACAATCCTGTGTATTACAGATCAGTTTTGGAGAATGATGAGATAAAAAGATAGATTCAAGAATTGATCCAAAAGGGTCACATCAAGCCAAGCTCTTCACCCTGTGGCAGCCCAATTGGCCTGGCACCAAAGAAAGATGGAACGTGGAGACTTTGCATTGACTATCAAGCTCTGAATAAAATCACTGTGAAGAATCGATACCCTCTCCCCAAGATTGATGACCTGCTGGACCAAATCCGTGGTGTGAAGTTCTTCACCAAAATTGATCTCAAATCTAGCTATCACCAAATTCCCATTGATCCCACTGATGTCTGAAAGACTACATTAAAATCTAAGGAGGGGCTCTTCGAATGGTTGGTTATGCCTTTTGGCTTAACTAATGCACCTGCAACCTTCATGAGGATGATGGATGACATCCTGCGACCCTTTACCAACTCATTCATGGTTGTCTACCTGGATGACATACTTATCTATAGTAGAACATAGAAGTAACATCTACAACATGTTTGTAAGGTGCTTTAAACTCTTCAGGAGCACAAGTTGTATGCAAATCTTGACAAATGCACATTCAGGATGACACCAATTCAGTACCTTGGGTACATTGTGAATGAAGAAGGGGTCCATGGTGATCCCAAAAAAGATTTAGGTTATTTGAGAATGGCCTACACCAAGGACCCTCACATAACTTCGTATCTTCTTGGGTCTTTCAAATTTCTATCGTAGGTTTGTTCTTGGATTTTCACATGTTGCTTGGTCACTAACCCAAGTAACTAAAGGAGGAGCTAAAGATAAATTTTAGTGGGGTGAAATACAAAAAAAGGCATTTGAGAATTTGAAGAATAGACTTTGCTCAACCTCTATTCTTACCTTGCCAGATTTTCATCAACCTTTTGATTTGATGATAGATGCATCTGAATATGCTATGGGAGCTATCATCATGCAACATGGCCATCTTATTGCATAATTTCACTAATACAGTCATGAAATATACAACATATGATAAGGAGATCTATGCCATTATGTAAGCCTACAAACAATGGAAACACTACATCTTGGGGAAAGAGACAGTCATCCACACTAACCATAGACTATTGGAATTCATCCAGACACAGAGCAAATTACAAAATGAGAGGCACCAAAATTGGGCCACATATCTTCAAAAATTCTATCTGATAATCAAACACAAAAAGGGGAGCTCAAATATATCTTCAGATTTTCTGAGCCACCCACCAATTACTGCACTCACAATAGTTCTTGACCTGTGCGGACATGAGACTGCCACTTGGGGTGCTCCGTATGAAGCATATCCTACCTTTGCCGATACATATCAGGTGCTTTAAAAAGGTAAACATGTTTTTGATTTATATTTCAAGATAATGTCCTCTGTCATATGGGGCACATCTATGTTCCAGCTATAGAGCAATAAAAGATGATATGGGAAGCACATTTCAGTAGGACAGTTGGACACTTTGGTGTAGAAAAGACATTGGTAGTTCTTTAGAAACACTTCTACTGGCCCCATATGTGAAAGAATATGGAAAGGTATCTCAAATATTGCACCCCATGTGTGATAGCCAAGCCAACAAATAAGAAGCAAGGATTGTACACACCATTGCCAGAACCAACCAAGCCTTGGGAATTTGTCTCAATGGATCTTCTCTCAGGTTTTCCCACTTCAAAACATGGCAAGGATTGTATTTTTGTTGTAGTTGATTGTTTTTAAAAAATGGCTATCATGATTGCTTGTAAGAAAAATATATCTACTAAAGAAACTTCTCAACTATATTTTAGTCATGTATGGATCCATTTTTGTCTCCCCAAGTCCATTGTCTTAGATCAAGACAACAGGTTCTTGAGCATCTTCTGGTCCACTCTATGGAAGATGATGGATATCAAGCTAATGAAGTCCACAGCCTTCCATCCATAAATTGATGGTTAACCAGAGGTGGTAATGATTCAGATGTATCATTCCAAACATCCACGCACATGGGATGACGGGCTTCTTTTCATACAACATGGATACAATCAGGCCCTGCATAACTTGACCAAACATAGTCCATTCCAAGTATGCTTCAGGTTCCAACCCATGGCACCAATTGATATTGCTATTCCATTCTCCACCATTGAATACACACCTCATGGAAGATATAAGGTAGCAAAAGAAACAAATTTCATTGAACAAATGCAACACATTCAACAACAAGTTCATGACATCTTGGAGAAGATGAATCAGAAGTATAAGCAATGCCATGACAAACATAGGATTACACACCATTTTATCGTGGGTGACAAGGTTTGGTTGTAGCTTTTGAAGGAATGAATTATAGGCCCACACATAAAAATTTGACCTCTATGATATGGTCCCTACACCATCACCAGAAAAGTTGGAGAAAATGCTTTTGAGTTGAACCTACCAGCCTACCTTGGTCTACATCCAATATTCAATATGGAGCTCCTCAAACCATATCATCCACCTTTGTTGGACACTTCAGTCATAGAAAAATAATTGGAAATTGATGATCTTGATCCATAAATTTTTGCTCCAGTGGAGGAGGATTAGATTGTGGACACTTGGACGAAGACAATAAGAGGATGCTCTATTCCACTTTATCAGGTGGTCAAAAGGGGCCAACTTAGCCACCAAGGTGAGTGGCTCACAGAGAATCAAATCAAGACACAACTACCACATCTGATGAGTAACATTGATGCAATTGGGACCATTTATTCTCAAGGAGGGAGGAATGATCCAGGAAATAATTCGGATGACAATTCGGGTGATGGTTCTACCCCAATTGATTACATAACTTCTGGGAGCCATAACTTTTACACCGTAGCTCCAATTGACTCGCCCTTTGAGCCGTTGGAAAGATAAGAATGAGGAAAAAGTGGTGAGATGTCATGGAGATTTTATTAATGAATTTTGACCCCCAAAAACCCAATGGAAGTGCCTCAAATTTCAATTTTAATAGTGTAGTCTAAAAATAGTAATTCCTCAAATTTTGTATTGTTTTAAATCATGGAAGTCAAACCAATTCATCTCCCTCAATATTGGTGACCTTCCACATCCTCCCCCTACTTTCAAAATGTGTATAAATAAATATGTAACCTGAAATGGAAATCAGACATCTCTTCCTAGAGATAAACATATAGTTATATTGCGATCTTGAGTAATAAACCATCTCTTCTCAGAGAATTCATTGTTACTGTGTTATTTTTGTGTTCTTGAAATATTTGTCAACCAAAACTTCTGAGTTTTGGATTAGTAACTATATGTTACAAATGTTTAGGTTTGATCCATTATTAATGAGCACTCTTTTAATACATTTACTTTGTATTATGACTTGTATGAACAAAGGAAATTTTTGGTCAATAATATCTTTGGATGGTATGTCTGTTGTAATCAAAGGTAATAAGTTTGTTATAGTTCTTGATAGTTTTCATGATATTCATAAAATAAGCAGGATCAATATTAGTTGGAACTTATGTCTCAAATAATGCATCATATAAAATATCCTTATAAAAAATATATTGCTTTATGAGTTCAAGGATTAAATATTTTTAAGGTGTATTACTTAATTGGTTGATAATGTCATTTCCCTTAGGTTCTGATTATGTGGCATTGCAAAAGGAATTTTTAAGAGAGGCTAAGTGTTACTTGTTTCTTATAACCCTCTTATTATAAACATTAGAATGAGGAGGATCTTGTAGGAATGCAAGTTTTGCATCCCTTATAGATCTGAATGAGTTAACTAGGCATGATATATAACAAGTAAAATCCACTATAGGTTATTGGACCATGAAATAATTAATAGATTTATCCATGGGAATCATGATTGTAAAATGTTTAACAATTTAGGGATCAACAATAGAATTAAAAAAAATCAAAAAGCCCTAAGTGACCTAGGGTTTGATGTTAAAATATTGGGTTTACCAAATATTTAACCCTAAAATGGTGTCTAGATTAGGGTTATATAGATATTAAAGGGGTATATAGAAATTAAATTGCACAAGAGTGATAATCAGATCTATAACATGCCAATTAGATTCTAAACTCAGATATAAGCATACATTGAATTTATTATGATGAGATAATGTAAATATAGAAAATACAACTATGATAGATATAGAAATGATAAAGAAGTGAAATACTTAGTTTATTATGATGCTAATATAGTTATGGATCTAGAATGGGCTGAAAGTAGGTGGGAAGGATATTCTAGAAAAATTGTCAAATTTTGGATTTAATGCTTCTAGCTCTCTGGATAATAACATTAGCCCAGGATGGTTCTGTCGATGCTACTATCTAAGTTCGATGCTAGTGTCTTATACAAAATCTACAATGAAATAGGATGCAATCACCTGGATGATTCTAGGTTTTTCTTTGCCTTTACTCTGGTGCATTTAGATCTAGGTCATGAACTATTACTCCTTATGTAATGGAAAAACCATAGATTTCCATCTTCAATGTGACCTTGGGGAAAATGGGTTAGTGGGAACATAGTTTTGAGCTAACCCTAATGACCTCATTGTCAAAGGACACTACTTACATAAAAAATACTTAGAAGAGGGCCTTAGACTGATGTTGTTCTCCCTTATGTGTTGGTTTGTGTGTGAATCATACAATGTGCACAAGCAAGTACAACAATGACCTAACTTGTAACTTAATAAATCGGGCTCTTGGGTTATTCCTTTAGTAATTCAGACCTATAGATGTTTTGTACCTATAGATGGTATGGAAATAGGGAATATTTATTCAATTAAATGCTTGATAGAGTGTTTTTGATAAGTGCCTTGGTCTCTTTGGTATTTTTCTAGGTGAAGAATGAATGAGGGTTGATCTTGTATTTATATCAATTCCTTGGTAGTGATAAATTTCATTGAATCACTTAAGCCAACCATTAGGATATGTTTTATTTGTAAATTAGATGACTTTAGAGCAACTTGCATTGGGACATTATAGTAATGTTGACACTACAGTTTGAACCAGACGTTAGTGACTAGGGAGAAAGAGAATAGGTACAGGTTTATAACTTGTGGAGATGGAAGATAAGTACATTTTAAGCATTTTGGAAAAGATAGAAGACCTAGGTCATCAATATAAGACCGGTAAAACTAATATATATAGGCTTAGTGGCATAAATATAGAGTAGATATGAGATTTGTAGAAGCAATAAAGCTAGAGAACTGAGAGAAACAACCAAGATCTAAGTTTTCAAAATGTACAAGATTAAAGTGCTATATAATCATAAAATATCATCTATAGATATCACCCTTTAGTGCTTAGATTGATTTGAATTTATTTTCATCATGATTATGAGATTTTAAAAAAGTACAATACATGTTATGTTTTTGTGTTATGTATTATTGTAAAAGATGGCATTTGGAAGTGGGGTGTCTTAGTATGCGAAAGATCTTACAATACCATGTCATCTTGAATTTTGGAAGATAATTTATATGATGTCATTCTTTACCAAATTTAGTTTACCATATGCCAATATGGACCTATTGGTTTCATGTAATTAATTTGGCTTTTGTACGACAACATCTCTCTTAGCATCTTTCTTTGTAGTAAGCCATGAACTTTTCACATAGTCTTTTATCTATTCAAATCAAATCACAATTGATCGAGCCTCAACCTTATAATGAAATTACATTTTTGTGATAGAAAACTAGATCATAATTATTATACCTTCTACAAACCACACAAATTTTTCCATGTATATGAATTGGAAAGTTACTTGGTTTATAACATCAAATAATATGCAATCATAATCCCAAACTGATTCACCTGGTTTCTATCAAATTTCCTTCAAGTCCTAAATCATTTGGCTTGGGCATTCTACGTCTTGAATTCCCCAATTAGTTTCTTATTGACATCTAGAAAACCCATTGCTTGAGTATTATATATATATATATATATATATATATATATATATATATATATATATATATATATATATAAACTCTAGAGCTCTGCTTGTCAAAACTCCTATAAGCTTTCACTTCCTTGCATCATCTGTTGTAACACTCTTAGCTTTACATTTCTTTTCACAAGTTAACAAATACTACTTAGGGTTAGTGGAACCATCATAAGGTGTCAAAGTTAAAAATATTATTGGATTTAGAGCCATATTCTTATGACTATAACTGGAACTATTGGTTGCTTTGTAACAAACTTTACTAGTGTCGTAAAACTTGATGCAACTTGAAAACTAGACTCCCTCAATTTATTCCTATCCAACACTTTCTTAGTGCCTTCACTAAGTCCTCAAAATTTATTTTTGAAATAGTCAAACCACTTACTATCCTTTCCCACTTCTAAACTTTTTATTCTTCTCTATGTTTATAAAATAGGCATAGGTGATGTGTATCCTTGAATGAATGATCCTTATCTGAAACTTTTTTCTCATCTGAAATTAAACCTGCTTTAATCATGTAACTTAGCACAACTTATTCAAAATATTGTTCATTCTCTTATCCAAACAATATTATCCCTTGTAATTGACCTAAAACTAACTTTTAACTACTCTACCTGCTCTTCTGTTATCTTTATACTCTCTTTCTCCTCACTCTCTTCCATCTCCTCTGAATCATTTTCCTAATATTTTTCTCTTTCAACATTATGATTTGTGACTTCTCCTCTTTTGGTCCCTCTCATCTCCTCATTTTCATATTCTCCATAATATCTAGCTCTTCTTTGTGATCCCATTCATTATTTATCTTCTAAACTTTATACTCTACTCCTACTGGTAACTACATATAAATTGTTCTATTTATTCCATATTCTCTATTGTCATAAGTCTCTATCTATCCCCATAATTCTCTTCTCATTATATTTCTCTATCATCCATATTCTAGGTTCAGGTTCAATTTTATCATCTTAGTTATTTATCATTCACTTCTTTATCACACACATCCACATAACATCTGGAATGACTACTCCATAATGACAGGGATAGGCATCATGACCTTTTGCACAACCAACATCTTTAGAAGAATTGGTAGTCGTTGCAAAAAATTTCTTTGATGCATCTTAAAAATACGTCCTACATATATTTGAATGCAATGTACCCTTGCATAAAAAACTCAATGATATATCCTTCACTAGTGATTTTTATCCAATGGTCTATTGCATGTGTCCACTCAGTGTCCAGGTTTCATAGTCTTTCTAAATTTTCTTTAGTCTAAATCAAGTGATTTGTTTCCCTTGGTATAAAGCAATATTATTCTAGTCTTGAAAACCATGCAACTAACAATTCAAGCAGCTTGCACCAGAAAACTTCATATATTTCACCATGATATGCTCAGTTATGATGTCTATAGTTTTATTTCCAATTCATCTGTTCTCTTCTTCCACAATTTTTTGGATTCTCTGATCCAATCACTTTTCCAAATCTCTCTCTGTCTAGGTAACCATATTAGCACATTTAAAAAAATAAATTCCATGCTCACCTCACCATTGTTAGTCGAGGCTCCTATAAAATCCATAATAACATGCTAATGTTTATTACTATGCAAATTAGAATAGAGTTATAAAATGCAGACAAAACTATGGAACAAGTCAAAAATTCATTTTGTTCATAGATAATAATTATCCATTCAAATGTAGACTTAATTTGTATAAAATATCCATTATTATTATAATATGATTAAATAGATTCAAACATAACATGATTCAAGCATGCACAAAACAAGTACAACAAACATTTGAAAAACCATGAATAAATCTATGTATTAATCTCTTATCATTCAAAACTTTTTTATTTACATGTGATAACTATTTATAGACTTACAATGCTCTTCTGCTTCACATTGTAACCTTTCATTGATTCATTTTAAGGAGGTTTTGCACATTCTATAGTCTTTTGAGATACATGCATAGGTTGAATACATATAAAATGATATACATTATACAAAAGACTATAAGTCACACAATTGTCATTCATATACATTGCAATTTTACAATCTTACTCTACTACCAACATAAAGAGAAAATTTAATGTGGATTTTGGTGGAGCTGGATAGGAAATGGTGGATTCAAGCCCACAAAATCATGGTGTAACAAGAAAATGGCACTTTGGAGGAGGGGGGTGGTCTATGAACTAGAAAGAGGATAGAAGTGGAAAATAAAAACATTAAAAAAAAATGTACGTGTACCTAGCTTGTTGAAAGGGAAAGCCAAGGCCATCATTCTCAATAGCCAAAATGGTGGTCCTGCCACCTATCCCAACTTTGTGAGCATGAGCTTACAATTTGTTAGTTGGGGTGTTTGATGCAGTAACATCCCAATAGTACAAGCAATCTTGCATCACCTAAAAATATTAGTAGTCGGGTACTTGGGTTTTTTTTTCAAAAATTTTGGTTCTCATGGAGACAAATTTTGGGTAAATCCAACTCTAAACCAGGAGGTTTATAATTTTTATTAATAGGGGTAGAATGATGTATGAGAACCATGAGTGGGACTTAGAACAAACAAAACTACATAAACTAAATGCACTCAGATCTTTTTGTAGAAATGTCATTTTGTAAAAGATGGATTTTTAACCATGAACAACATGATAAGACAACTTTTTTTATCTAGACCTACACATTTTTACTATGCATTTATTGTCGACCATTCCTCATCGAAGGTGGTTCTCAACTACACAATAAAAACTTACAAGAAACATCTAGAAGCCATATCGGCATTAATATGTGCACAAATCAATGAATGAAAAATAAATAGAATGTAGGCTTTTATATATAAAAAGAACAAAGAGGATAATTTGTTGAGAGAGTAGGTCAGAAGGAAGGAGAACTATCAAAAGAGGAGTTATAGATTGCTGCTAGTTGTTGTTGGAGAGCATACAAGCTCTATAAACTTAGTGTAAGCTAGTTTAGGTTGTTTGAGATTGTGTGAAATTTGAGAGCATATACATCTAGTAAAAGAGCATATAGATTGTGGTTAGATGATGGGTAAGCTTGGAAACCACCAAAACAAGCTTTAGGTAGCATATGACAACACTAGAGGGTTGGGGGAGGCTCATAAGGATGTATAACAATCTTGGATGAAAAATTTGAGGTATGTAGATGTTTTTTTTAATGTCTTAGAGGCTCTTGATAAAAGCCAAATTATGTTTTTAGATGTCGTATGGATTTTTAATTTGAATAAAAGTCTTTTAAGATTTATGTGTGTGTTTTTTAACTTATGAATGTCTAACTATATGTTTTAATAATAGAATGTGTGTGTAAGTCCTCTAAGAGAAGAGTGTACAACTATGTGTGGGTGTCTAGCCTACCAATAGAGAGTGATTTGTGGGTAGGTTGAATTGGTAAGGATAAACTATGTTGGGAATACCTTAACTAGGACCCGCATACTTGGTTGCATCATCCAACATGGAGCCAACTCATAATGTTTCAATATACTTAACTCAAATGTCCATTTGAGTTGAGTATTTAAAGTTGAAATATTTCTCTATTTCTATTACGCTTGTAGTGTAGAAAATAAATATCCTTTCCTCCCACACTTATTTAAGAGTTATTCATTTGTCCATCTTACTTATGAATATGTGATAACTAGTCCTTATTTGTATTATAAATATCTTCTCCCTCCATTATATGCTATTTCACAATATCCATAAATCAAATTAAATTCTATAATATAATTTTGTCTTTTCATAATTATGCTCTTTCTTTTCATAATTATTTTGAACCTTTCATTATCCAACCTTTCTTTCAATTTAAACCTTTCTTACTCCATAATAAACCCAAAGTTTTAAACTCCCAAGGTAACCATCAAAATCCTTCTCTAATGACTTAGTATAAACGTGATAAATAATGGGTAATCTACTAAAAAAAGAATATGATAGTATATGAGTATAGGTAATCAAGATTGTGGCATTGACCTATGGCCCATGGGTTTATCATCATGTCCCCAACTTGTAAGACACTCCTCCCTCCACCACCAAGTAACAACCTTCATTACCAAAGTGTCCAACTTAGTGGTAATTTCAATCAAATTTTAGAATAACATAGGTGGGTGTCAGTGTGTCACATCACTGTGGAGATTCATTAGCTCATTAGTATACGTATTATTTTAATCTCTTAGTTATTAATTGAGATAATAATTTATTATTTCAGTAATTTAACATCAAACAAGATAAATATGGTATATTTCTATTTGTTGGCAATTTCATGTCATGCAAGCTAAATAGGCAAGCAACATGGTTTTCATTGTGGTGTTTTTTTTTCTCTTTTTTACTATATAATTATGAATATCTTGTAATTTACATATATGGAGTTGGGAAAGAGTGTAGATTTACATTAAATTTGGATGGAGCTTGTGAGTGATTTTGATGGAGTAAAGAGGAAATTTTATAATTTATCATAAATTATGATGTTTTCTCAATTTTCATCATAAGCCATTATATCTTTGCTGCCAAGCCATAGAACAAAAGATACAGGATTTCCCCCTTCAGTTGTCTCACAACAATGTCTCCAACCTCTCATCCTCTCCCCCTAAGCCCTCTTCTAAAGCTAGCAAAAAACTAGTTGAGGATGGATGGACTACAGTAGGGAAGAAGAACAACAGTTTCAAAGCTAAAATCTTAACTTCTACTCCCAAAGGAAGAAATATATCATCAAGCAATGGCCCATAGGAGCAGGCTCCTATTGAGAAAGAGCCTTCTCAAGCCGAAGCCCCAAAATTGGTAGAAAAGCCTAGGGTATTTAACACCCCTCTTGCTGCTAACGTGTTGTCTTAAGGTTTCAAGGCCGTTGTGCCCAATTTTTTTAGATTTTTAGACTCACATCCAACACTCTTCCACTTCCTACTCAGTGGGATATGCCCAAACGCTCTCGCAGCCCTCCGCGAAGGAGTGATGAGGTGGAGGAAGGAGAGTACTAGGTTGACCCTGCTATGAGGAAACAATTTGATGATTTTTTAAGTGCCAATAGTGGGCACTTTTTGTAGAATCAATATGATGCCTTGGAAGGTATAGACTCAGAGGACATGTCCCTCAACACTTGTCATCTATGAATTATTTTTCATGGAATGTTCAGGGTCTCATAGACCCAAAACTCAAGTTTGTTGTGCATGATTTCAGAAAGAAGTTTCTCAAGATGGACATTCTTTGTCTGCAAGAAGTCAAGGTGGTGGCTTTTTTATTGATGGTTGTCAGTAATTCCATCTGGCACAACAAAATAATTTTACATAACAATCATGATGTAGGATGTGGAGGGTTGATCACATTCATATATCCAAGGTGGTAGCTGCACTTAGTGCAATTTGGCATGGAACCCACCAACTAGTTACTATGGGCCCTTTTAGCATTGAAAGCCACTCTTTTGGTTTTATTAACATTTATGCCTCAAATGACACCTTGGAGCATACCCATTTATAGTGGTGGATAGTGGATGATCTACCTGATGCCCATTGGGTCTTATGTCGTGACTTTAATATTGTGGCATCTCCCAAGGACAAAGTGGGCCACTTGCCTATGAGGTGAGCAGTGGGTGAAAGGGAGGCATGGTTTTACATGTGCACTAAATGGGGATTTTATGACCCCAATTTAACTTGTTAGCTTGTAGATGGAGTTTGGTACACCTGAAATAATCTCAGGGAAGGCCCCACTCAGATTCTAAAGCACCTAGACAGGGAAATGATATCCACCCAATTGTACTTATCCTTTGATAATGATTTTTACCCTCCAGTGTAGGTGCTATTATATTTTAGGCTTTCTGACCACTACCTTATTTGGTTCAGAGTGACATGGCAGTTTATGAAACCCAAATTCCATAAAATGCAATTCTTCCTTAACACTTCTTTGCTCAAACATGGGCCTATGATGGTGCACATTATGAGAGTTTGGAATTTGGATCCACATCTTTCCCAAGAATTTGGATGGATTATTTGGTGGGATGATTTCATCAGAAGGACCTCTCACTTTCTACGTATCTATGGCTATCAACTTGATAAAATTTGGAGACACTCTTAGTCTACTACTTCCTCAGAGCTGAGTCATGTGACTTTGGACCTAGAAAAGGATACCTTCAATGAGATTTTATAGGTTAGAATATCCTCCTTGTAGCATTGCATTCAAATTGTATACAATTACAATGCTAGGGAAGCCCAAGTTAAATCCAGGCTTCATTGGCTCAAGATAGGAGATAAAGCTTCAAAGGAGTTCTTCTAAATGCTGTGAACCAAGAACTTGAAGCAATAAATACAAGTCATCTCTGAGGCTAGAAATAAACTCACAAAGACCTCACATATTATTCAAGACTTTATCCACCATTATCAACAAGTGTTCAAAGCTCAAGCATCCTCAACTGAGCATGAATTTTACCTTTAGCAATGTCTCACAGTGGTGCCATACAATCTCAGTCTCACCCAATGGGTGGATTGTGATAGGCCCCTCACTGTTGATGATTTGCATGATGTAGTGTCCCACATGGCTAATGATAAATATCCTAGCATTGATGGATTCCCCTTTGAATTATATAAAACCCTTTGGGACCTTGTGGGCAGTGACTTGCATAATATTTATCAAGAAGTGTTTCACTTGCATTCACTGGGTAAAAATATTAATAAAGGAAATATTAAATTCATACCTAAGTAGGGAGATCCTGAGTTAATTTACAAATAGAAACCCATCACCCTCCTGAATGTCTCCTATAAACTCATTGTCAAGGCTCTAGCAATCTAGTTACACAATATACTACCTCTCATCATGTACCCTGAACAAACATGTTTCATTAAAAGCCGTTATATCTTGGATAACATTATAGTAGTCTGGGAAGGAATGGACTGGGCCAGAAGGTCTAAGAAACAAGCTATGTTCATTAAAATTGACTTTGAAAAAGCTTATGACTACATCGAATATCCATTCATACTAGCTATGCTTCTTGCACTGGGCTTCAAGCCCATCTTCATCTAAACCATCTAGATGATTTTTGTAGATGCCTCGGCCATTATTTCCATTAATGGAGTCACCTTTGATTAGTTTGTCTTGTTTTACTCCATTCATCAAGGGTGCCTATTGGCTCCCACCTTATATGTGCTTGTAGCTGAGGGTTTTTTGATATCTTCTTAGCATGCCCGAACTAGGTGCCTTATTAAGGGAATTTATCTCCCTCAAGATGCCAAGAACCCATAAGAATATATGCAATTGCTTAATGGTCACTTTACAAAACACTCCTTCCTTATGCTCATTAAGGATGAGTCCAATGTGGATAACGCCTTGTAGTGTCTTGAAATCTTCTGCTTGGACTCTGGCTTTAGCATCCAATGGTAGAAAACTCATTGCTATAGGTAATCTTACCTCCCTCTATCGGTGTGGGCTGATAAATATGATTGGAAGTGGATCCAACATGATGAAATCTTCAAATTTATTGGCATCCCCTTTGATTTTGATGCTTCACCACCTTTGTTGTGGAAATATGTTGTTGATAGAGTTGCTAAGAAGCTAGAATACTGGGTGACCAAGTCTCTTTCATTAGCAAGAAAATTAAAAAATTGCTCAAAAATTCTTGTGACCACCCATGTGTACTACTCTTCATGTTGGGTGCCTTCAAAGAAATCTTACCAGAAGTTGGAGAAATTGCTCAAAGATTTCCTTTGGACCAATTCCCCCCAAGGTAAAGGATTCCACAGGGTGGCCTAGGAATATTGCTACCTCACATGGGATGATGGAGGAATGGGGCTCATTGACATAGCCCAATAAGGAACTACCTTATGTGCCAAATAGTTTGTGTGGGTCATTGAGGGCCAAGAAGCTTGGAAGGCATTGTTCAGACACTGCATCTCCTTAGGCTTGCCTAAAGGCAAGAAAGCCTAGAAAGGACTCAGCTTCCCCAATTTACTTTTTATTATGTCTCCCATCTAAATCATAAGGTCCTTTATGGCTAAAAGCATCTGGAAGGCATGGGAAAAGATTAAACCATGGCTTCTCTGGAATGGTTCAAGATTTTTTAATGGGTTATCTGTTAACACCCACTCAATCTGGCAGTCTCTTGTTTTTAATATCAATGAAGTACCCCTAGCAGAGGTCCCTTGGATCAATGGTCTCAATTTTTTTTGAAGGGGAATTCATACTATCCTGGATATCTACTACAGGTGATCTCTCTCTTAGCTATACTGGGAAGAGATGAAAGCCAAATTTTAGTTAGCCAATGTAGACCATGAATCCTACTAGGAGATACTTAATGCAGTGTCACCCTCCATGCTCCAAAAAATATCTGTCCACTCCACTTATCCATGGTGGAAGGACTATAAGTGGTATGTAGAGACCCCCTTTCACAATTACATTCCTCAGCTTGGCTTTGGATGGCTCACCCCCCATTTACCCATGATGGACAAGCTTATTGCCCATTGGGGGATGCATTCATTTATTTTTATGTGGAACTTTCACTTCAACACTATCTGAGTGGCTTGTGTGGAGCCCAAGTTTGCTCATTTTGCTTGGTGTATACTACACCAAGGATTACCTATTGGCAGATGACTCATTCAGCTAAGAGTTCCCTTTCCTACTAGCCCTTTCTGTGGCCACCTTGAGATGCTTCCTCATCTTTTTTGGTACTGTTCTAAAGCTCAAAGGATCTATATTTGGATCCATGATCTCTTCAAGTCTTTCTAGCCCAAATTCTTTCTTTGACAACACATCCTCCTTAGAGAGAAACCCATGATTCCCGTTAAATAGACACAATTCTGGCATTCTTTCAAAGTGGAATTTTTCTTTTGGCTTTGGAAAGAAAGAGATAATTCTGTGTTTAATAATGCTTCTATTGATTATAATGTCTTTGCTTTAAGAAAGTCCTCTATCATCTCTAATATTCTTTTGCAGATTCAAGTTCAAACTAATAAAGTGGCTATGGGGCTTGGGCACCTTTAGGATCACCTCTCTCATTAGGGAGATGTTCTTTGTGCAATGGCTCAGGTTCCACCACTCCGCTCAGGGATCCCAAACTAAAGGATAGAATTTCTCTACCGCCTCATGGTGGGCATCATCATAGTCATTCCTGGTGCCACTCTCACAGTGGCACCTCGTACCAGTACATTAACTCTCCTAGGCAACAGTGTGGGTGGCAACCACCACCTCTTTCTTTAACTGGGTAGGATGGCTGGGACACTCCTCGTCCTCCTCTGTGACCAAATGCTTGGAGGGTGCCATTTGGAGGCCGATCAGATGTGCTAGACAATTTCCCCAGACTTTCTCTAGCCATTTCTCGCACTCAAACATAGGAAGAAGAAGATGTCAGGGACACTGCTCAAGCTACTGGTTGGAAGCCTATTTCAAATGGTAATGACTTGCCAGGCTCAAGCTGGGGTCTTGATGATATGAATCCTCTGCCTTCTGGCCTTGCTCTTGCTACTTAAAATTATCTTTTATTATGGCTTTGTGACTTGTTTCTAAGCTTTGCCTAGTTGTTAGTGGTGCTTTTGTTTTT
Organism: Torreya grandis; assembly: GCA_037957365.1. Lineage (NCBI taxonomy): Eukaryota > Viridiplantae > Streptophyta > Pinopsida > Cupressales > Taxaceae > Torreya > Torreya grandis. Next base: position 3,803,690 of record JARHVA010000767.1, on the reverse strand, counting down.
CTCCTAAGCTTTGTCTAGTGTGACGTGACGTGCTCTCATACTGCCTATATTTTTTTTTGAGTTATTTGTATATTTTTATTAAGTTAATATATAGATATATTTCATTAATAATAATAATAATAATAATAATAATAATAAAAAATATTTAAATAACATAAAAAAATATTGAATTATATATATATATATATATATATATATATATATATAAGCATACATTTAAATTGGTGAGTTCTTTAGTTAAGTATAGTAAGTTCTTTGGCTAAATAATTATGATTAAAGGATATTTATACTCTCAAAATCATGTAGGACACAATCTTACACCTTAACCACTTAATTCTTTGTATGAGTATTTAAAAATATTTATACTTTAGTAGATAGATATAAACAACAATCATCCTCACCAATTAAATTACAACCCTATATAAATAAGAGCTTATATAAACCAACAACAAATACATTATGAAAAAGATAAAGAAGAAGTGATATATATATATATATATATATATATATATATATATATATATATATATATATATATATATATATATATATATATATATATATAATACCAACAACAAATATATTATGACAAAGAAAAGGTGATATATACATTACCAACAACAAATTAATCAATGAAAGTAAACTTCTCGATTATGTAATATCAATTTTATTAATAAAAATTATATATATATATATATATATATATATATATATATATATATATATATATATATAAACAATGTTAAGAAACATAAAATATTTATTTTAAATTTATTATATATTAAATTAATTAAATATTTAAAATGAACTTCAAATTTTAAATAGATAATACTATTAATCTAAAGAAAATATATATTTTTTTAATATAAAAATTAAATGGATGTCAATATAAATCTTGAAATAATTAATAAAGTAAAAAGAAAATTAAAAATTAAAAAACATTTTGAAAAAATAGAATTTATGATGAAACAAGAGTTACGTTGTAGCTATAGTATTTGTCGTGTTGTAAGGTAGAAGATTGGAGGTGGTATATGTATTTGGTTAGGTATTAACTAAATATGGTTTCATTTTTGGTGAGAATATTATTGAGATAAAGTGGTGGCCATTTGCTATCCGTATGACAATTTTCATTATTAAATGAACATAGGTAATTGTTGTACGTTTATCAACTACGCTTGATTTTTTTGCTCTACGATTTATTTCATAATTATATATTTTTTATAAATAGTATAAAAATTGTAAAATAAATAATAAATTTATAAATGCATACATTTTTGCACATCTATTTGATTCTATATTTACATGTTCTGTTTGCGCATTAAAAATAATTAGTGATAAATTTATGTTTTTCACTCTACAATTTCTAATATCACATTGCTATATTACATATTTTATGCTATATATTATATCAATACTACAATATAATATTAATGTGTAATATTATATTTGTACCATTTCCTAAGGCTTCATTGAAGTCAAGAATGGGTACACCTTTTTCATCACAGAATATACAATCGGCTTCAGTGCAATGAAAGTTGATACCTTGAGTAGGTGTCCAACCAACCTGTAAATTGCGTCTTCTAATTTTGCCAACCCTTATATTAGGGATATATAATAATAATATTGTAATTAATAGATTTTATTATTTACAAATTCATTATTGTTGATTTGGAAGAAATTTTGCTGTGTAATCCGTGTCTGGTACAACTTTATTGTTGTTGTTGAAAATATGAAGAGTTTTTTAGGTCACACTATCACTGCTTCTGACCATCACCACCCAACTCACTTTGAAAATTTTCATCGCTTACATGTTTTGTATGGGTTTGCATTTCCCAACCTCTTCCTCATTTATCAAGCTCAATGTGAAACTAATGTCACCCCCTAACACCTAATTTTCCACCATCACCTCCACCGGGATTATAAGATTATTTTTGCTTAAGGCTTTATGTATAAAAGGTGAGACAAGGTCATCGATAATAGGTTTTAAGTGAGATATGATTTTCAATTTAAACAATTTTGTTTGACAAAACCTCGCTTTACAAAACAAGTGTCATGATGTAGCTTTAGTACATGCTACTAAGAGGAATATTTAGAGTTCATTAGTGTTAAGAATTTGATTATAGCCACGAATATTAATAGATCCCACGAGTCCACAAAGACAATTAAAGTGACTGTGTGGGGTGCTGTCATTTTATTTTAAAACATCTAAATATAAAAATTATTGTTAATACATAGGTTATGGAAAAATATTATAGTTATGATAACAATTATGATAAATATATGAGGTCTTTTGATATATATACTCAGTTGATGGAGCACATTTCTCCTTCATTATTAGTGAATTCAATTTCCTAGTTATAGAACAAAACAAGAAGTTGAAGTGTTCTATAACTAGGAAATTGAATTCACTAATAATGAAGGAGAAATGTGCTCCATCAACTAATATTCTCATAACACAATCATATGACTCTCAAATTTTCTTGTTGTTTTAACAATATAATGTTCATAGAAAAATAATATATATATATATATATATATATATATATATATATATATATATATATATATATATATATATATATATATATTGAATTTAGCTAGAATGTTATGTTTTATACCCTATATTTAATATGTATTGCATGTAAAAGAGAAATCTATGTAAATATAAAAGTACTCTAAAATTAATTAGATGAAAAATTGAAAAGGCTTCTTCAATGAAACCACAAACATTGTCAATTTTGGGTAGTCCGTTAGTCCTGGTTACGAATCCACACCAATCTCTACATATTCTCTTCAAGCATTTTTGTAGTTTGATGTATCTCAAATTAAGCAAGACCCTGATTGTTATAGTTTCCTTTGTGGAGGTTGCAACTATCATATTGAAGAACATAAGTTACACTGAAAAGGATGTAAGTTTTTATTTTGGTTAGAGAGGGTTTGTAAATCGAAAGAGTGTAAATTGACAATTGTACTTCAATGTAAACTTATTACTGTTGATCCTATCTCACTTTTTGTGCATGAAGTATTAAGCAACAATAATATGATATTCATTTTAATAATCTTTCCAAAACATCTTTTTCTTGACGAGTAATCTATTTGATTTTATATTTTTTTTCTATACAAATATATAAGATGCTTATGGAGACAAGCACCAACTTCAATTGTCCAAATTTTCTTCCAAAGTTTGAATATGATGTTTTAATATATTTTTATCCTTATTGTAATTGCTCTAGGGGTCAATATATTTATAACATAGATGAACATAAGTTACAAAATACATACCGGGACTTCAAAGTCTTGTTTCAATATCAACAATATTACAATATTGATTCAAGCTTCACATCAAACGTAAATCCATCTCACAACTAAATTAACACTCATGATAACCTTATCCAACCTTTATAATTAAAAAACACCCAATCAAAGATGTCACCACTCTATAAAATTATTAGATGGATGATGAAAAAATCTGTCAAAAAAAACTAATAAAACTAAAGCAAAAATAAAACACCCGTTATCTTCTTTCCCTCATTTTCCAGTACAGGGTGCTGAAGAAATATCAGTTTTAATTCAGATAAAGTGTTAATAAGAGTTAAAATGGTGTCTGGTCTTGGAAAAGAGGAATTCATTTCTGGTTAATACCACGGAAATAGGCGGCTTCTTGACCTAGAACGAAAGCTGCACTGGTGGCAGGTGTGGCGAAGAAAAATATGGTCGGAATGCGCAGCTTGGCGGCAATGCCTGAAGCGTAGTATTGCATCATATCGTGGACTTTAAAATCGGGTGAAATCCATTGCAGCAGCTCCTCGAATGGCTTCTCCCAACCGTCCATGGCTTGCGCGAGAAGCTGAAATGTGCTTCCCACTTTAACGCGTCACTCCCTGCGGCCACCCAGCTGTCACCCATACCAGCTGTCACACATCTAAAACAGCATCAAAAGATCCGTCAGACGAATCTATGCATAGTTCCTCTAGGGTAATAATTGGCAATTTTAAGGAAATGGTTTTTTTTCCATCAGGAAGAGATGGGATCAGAGTTCCTGCACATAGGATAGTTTTAATCTTGGGTGATTTTGATGAAAATATATGTGAAAGTTGATAAGTTTGAAAGCCTAAAAGATCAATTCATACTTTGCCCCATGTTTATCATTTGTGTATTGAATTTATTGATGTGTATGGGATTCGATAATGTCAATGTGGGTTACATATTAGCCTGCAATGAATGCTCAAGCTGAAGAAATAGTTTGTTAGGAAAGCCCACCTCACAGACATGGCAACTGAGTCTTGGTATGGGCACAACTACTGTCACGTAAAAGCTCCATGGGAGAGAGATGTACTGTCTGACAGCAATTCTTATGGCATGGAGCTCCATGGCTTTCAGACAACATGGAACTCCTCACAGTATTCTATGAATTCTATTGATGTTGGTGCAGTGCAATGTTCTTACCATAGTTTGTCATGCCCTGCTGCTGATAGTGGTGTTGATTATTCAAGGCAGTTGTTACTCTTCTCTGGAGCTGTTCCTTCCACCAATCCATATTTTGGAGATCCAGACTTGAAGTACACAGTCTATGGCTCATTCTATGGGCGTCCAGAGAAGGGAAGAGTTCACATTCCACCTCCATGGGAAGATAATATTAATCATGCAAACAATATCCATCATCTCACAAATCCTTATCTACATGACCATCACAATTATAATGATGGGTGCAATGAGTATTCCTTCGAAAACAATTCTAGCATCATAAGTTCCTACATAGGAAGAAGGCAGTTTGAATCATTCTTGAGTGAAGCCAAAGCTAAAAATGCAGCATTATATGGTAATGGAGTTAAGAGCAAGGACGGAAGGTCCCCAAGCAGGAGTGTCAGTGACAAAAGGATGCCCCCATCAGAAGCTCCAAAGCAGCTCTTTATGAGAAGTCTGTCATTTGACAGTGTCATCAACCATCGGGACACCATTCCCCAATACACAAAGGCTAGATCATTGGTTGAGGAAGTGATTGAGAATGTTGTGAAAAAATTGGTTTGTGCTCAAAGCAGAGCCAACAGGGTGCCTGATATGATTTTTAATCCATCTGGTCTGTGTGGGCCAAATGCTCCAATTGATGATGGTGCTTGTTTCTCAAGGAAGTTGATGCAGAGAATTCTCCTACTTCAGATCAGAGAATTGGGTCCCAAGCTAATGGTCTTAGCTTTGAATGAAACAGAGTTTAAGAGCCAGAGTTGGGCTCTGAATGGGAAAATGGGACAAAACTATCCCAATTCTGGACTCAGGCTTCTCTTGCTTCAACAAAAATTCATGGAGATTGGTATGGAAGCTTTTGAAGTCCTAACAAAGCTTAGGAGCCAAATTCCTCACATGGCATCTTCAGATGGTTGCCAAGGCACTGGGATTCTGAGAATTGCAGTCATGGCAGGGAACCCTGGTTGCAGTGCCTTGGGATCGCATCTATTTTTCCTCCAGCATTTCCCATCATTAGAAATACAAACAGACTTGGTGATAGGCCATGCAGGTTGGGATGGGATTCTGGAGGCTATATATTTTAAGGGTCTAGGGATGCTATCCTTTTCTTTCATGGAAGTTATAAAGCATCCAACCTGTTTGAGGTCTTACAGGATTATCTTCTTCATGAATTCCCTTGGAGAAAATTTGCAGACGCAGGAAGAAGAAGAAGAATCAGCAGTTGGCCTATGGGATTTTTTCTGGAATAACTTGTACCAAAACACTAGTGCCATGGTACTGGTAGTCATCTACGATACCTGTTTAGTGTGGGATGAAATAAAACCAAGGAAAGGGCTTTGGTGGTTCAGCGCTGTGCCTGATGAAGAGTATGTTCAACTTCATATTGTGAGAAAAGTCTGATCAGATCAGCATTGTTGATCATCAAAGTTTGCTTGATATAGTGTGATGTTTGTTATGCAGTACAGTTTCAGAAAATCAGTTACATTGTTTTAGGGTGTTTACATGATTTATTGTACAGAGCCTAGAATTGTCTAAAAAATGTGTTTTACTGGTTTTGCAGATTTATATAATTTTATTATCTGGTCCAGATTGTCCTGATTCTCATTGTCTGCTATTTTCTGATTATATTCAACTACTCTAGTATTGCCTACCTAAGCACCATTTTAATATATGGTGTAATTCGACATGTAAGTATATTTATACATGTGGTTCTTTTTCAATATAACTTAGTTTCGAGTGAGTCTATATTGATCTATAATTCATGAGTAACTTATATATATTTTGTATTTATGTTGTGGTTCTTTTCCATATAATTTAGTTTCTAGTGAGTTTATATTGATTTATAATGCATCTATGATTTATAATTTATAAAAATTTATTTAATTACTTTGAAATTATATAATTAAATTTCTAAATCATATTAAATAATATAAATATATTATTAAAATATTATATTTAAACTGAGTTTGATCTTATTTTTTAATATCCTAAAGGTAGCTATATATCCATTTTACTTATCATGTATCTGAATGCAGATGTTATATATTTTTCATTTAGATAAACAATATTAAATTTAAATAGATCCACATTAAAACAAAACTAAAAAAATCTTATTCTAATTAAATTTGATACTATTTTTTAATATCCTTTACTATTATAAAATGGTAGTCATGTATCTATTTTAATTACCATATATTTGAATGCAGATCTCATTTTTCCTTTCATTTGGATAAACAATATTAAACCCAAATGGATCAACATTAAAGCAAAACCAGGAAACTCCCAAATTTATTATGATTGAAAGAGACACATTGATCAAGGAATAAACTGGGGTGTGTAGATTGTTGGCAGTATGTGTAGTTATACTGTTTTCAGTGCAATATTATTATCCATTTAATCTTATTTATGTATACCCAGTAAAATTATAAAATTCAACTTATGAGGCACCCACTGCAATTGCAATGATTTGCAGTAAAATGTTATGATTAAAGCTGCTGTGTTGGAGTTGATTAATGAGATGCAAGATAATTGTGGGGCACCACAAAAGATCCATATATAATTAGACATTGTCAATTATGGTCCTTGTGATTTGATGTAGCCTGAAAAAGAAATTTACCGTGACTCCAGTACTCAGTACTAAAAGGTATTGTGTTTTTTTTGGGGTTTGATGCTACTGTTGTAGGGAAAAATGGAGACAAACATGACCGTGACTAAGGACTCATTAGGTGGAGAATTTCAATGGTGGTTGAACCATCTCTTTAATTAGTCTTCTTTTTTCAAAGCATGTACCTGAGGTATGCCCGGAGTTGGATTCACTGGGTTAAATATAAATTAAGGATTGAACTCAATAACCCTTATGTAAATTGACAAAAAAGAAAAAAATTAACTAACTTTTATTTAATTTGTAATTTGTATGTATTTTAATATATATTTTTAATTAAATATTTTTTATATAAAAAATTTAAAAAACAATTACACTTGTTTCATGGTAAATATCTGTGTATTTTATTTATTTTTCAATTAAAAATTCACATTTCTACATAGAAATTATAAATGTGAGAATGATTTGAAAATATTTATACAATACAAATTTGTATAAGATTAATAAAAATATTGTTAAATATTTTGTACATTTTCTACTTGATAAAGGAGACGAATCATAATAAATAAAATAATAGTATAAAAAATAACAAAAAAAACTTTAATTTATGTAAAAACCATGCTAAATTGCTCTAATATAACATACAAGTACCTTATTGCTCTTAAGCACGTATAAGACTTCCCTACACAACTCACATCTTTCATAAATAACTTTGAATGTTTGAATATTGATTCCCATGTGAGAAAGAATGAAGTATTTATAGAAAAACCTTAGGAAGCCTAGAAATGATCTTATTGGCTAGAGGACCTCACACTCACCCTTGATTGCTTGGATTGTTTCCTTGAATTCTATTGGATTGCTTATTCATAACCCATTTTTTTAGTTTCTAAGTATCAAAATATGAATAATAGAAATATTATAAACTTAGGCTAAAATTACTATCCCAAGTAAACCTCAACTCATGGTGAAAATAACATCCGACACTAACACCAACCCTTAAGTGTAACTTATGAGGTGTTTATAAAAACGAACTTGAAACCTTTGCATACATGTCCCGACACTACACCTAATGAGTTACCCATATACAATGAAAACTCAATGTTGATAGCCACCTATAAGTTGTGTCCTTATGGTTGACATTCCATCTTGTCAAACTACATGGGTGTCGAACCTTCGTAATTGCAAAGTCAAAGCATAAACAAGGTTCAATATGAGGATCATTCTAAAGATGCATAATCTCAAACAAAGTGACAAGTGTTGGGGTTGCCATTATTGCTCCACAAGAGAAAGCATACAATATGTTTGTAAGAACAAGAAATCCACAAAAAATAAATTTGCACGAGTGGTCTAAATCCACTTCTCAAACAAAAAAAAACTAGGAGATGCTTGGGATACCAAAAGTCGCTCACCACAAGGTGATGATCATATTGTCAATTGCATAAAAAATGCAATACTAATGATAGTGAATTGAAGTTTCTCCATAAAACAAGACTGTCAAGGCATGAATGCACTAATCCATCAAAGTGCCAAGAAGGATGCATTAATCCATCATTGAAAAGTGTCAAAAAGATGCATTGCACCAAAGACATAGTACGCAAATGCTAAATAACCCCACTGTATGTTGAATTGGAGTGATGCCTTAAGGGAATACAAGGGTGATGCTGAAGGAATTTGGATTTCATGCAAAATAAAGCTTGAACAAAGAAGGTGATGGTCATCTTTATAAAATAACTTTGTGCATGGACTAAAAATTCCATCATTAGATGAACTATGAAAAGAAGGATAATTCACCAAGAAGCATCCAACAAACAACAACAAGGAACACTCACAAAAACTTTGTATGAATGGACTAACACCATCACTAATTAGATGCATAAGAACATAACTAGGAGGTTGTTTTGTTATAATTTGTTTGCAGCAAAATATCTCTTAATATAGTGGATTAGGTGTTAACCTGCATCCTCAAGCAATGTGAAACAACCAAAAAAGGAGACTAGTGTAAAAGAGGAACCACAAGTGTGCCTAAAGTTACACACAAAAGAAAGAAACACAACAAAGCCAATATGCCCCAAGAAAAAGCTAGACACAAAGCTCAAGATTATCTTAGATGTCCCAAAATAAGGCACAAAGAAAAATAATGTCAAAAAGACGTCAATAAGGCATAAAATAAGGGTGTTTTGTATACTAATGTTCTAAAAACAAACAAGTTACAAAAACATGTTCCAAAATAGTGTCCCCTACAAATGTGGTAATTTATAATTGAGTGCATTACAACAAGTTTGCCCTTAAAAAACTACTTATAACATTGGAGTCTGTACCAAAAAAAAGCCTAAAATACATTTTTGCTAAAAATGGGAAACGAAAAAATTGATGTTTTTGTAGAATATGAATAAAATCTCATTAAATATCTATATTTTTCTCAAAAAAATATGCACTTTCAAAGAAAAGAGACATAAAGCCATGCTATTGATAAAATATTATGGTCATTGGAAGAATTAGATCTTAAAGGGGGTTAAAGAGGCCATTAACAAAAAAAACTAGTCTATGTAAGGGACGTGATCTCTTGTCACACCAAAATCACCCTCTAATATTCAACATCGCAGAAAGTTACCTTTTAATTTTCTTGGGACCCATGGTTGGATTTGACATGAAAACAGTGCCCCTGGAGACTTGTGCATTAAAGCAACACATAAAAAAAGGGATTATGCTAGGCAAGCTTGGGCCAATGAACAAGGGAACTAAGTGGAGTGTTTGAAGGGAGAGTTTAGTGGATTTTGAGGAAATATAGGTAGAATGAGGGTGTGTTGGGGTTTTTAAAGTGCTCTCATAACCAACCTGCACCACTTACATGAGCCCAATGAATAACACCCACTTTTTATGCCTACCTATAAATCACGATTCCATTTGAGCTCTCACCTAAAGCGTAAAGAGAGATTATTGAGTCTCATTAAGTTGGGGATGAAGAACATAACATATGGCAACCATTAATGAAATTGAAAAATAGTTAATATATACCAAGTAAATCCAAAACTACTATAAAACATAAAGAACAATCACACACATGTCACCATTCAATAATAAACATGATTCTCCATAACATAGTCCACTTCATTCATAATAGTAACTCAAAATACAACACCATACAAATAGTTACAATGTTCGGTCAAACTTCACTAATGGCATCTTCATAATGATGATAAAATTCTAACCAACACACTATCTAACTAATACCATCAAAACATATCCAACAAAAACAACCTAATAATCAAAGCCTTTCACAAATCACAAGGCATGATTTTATAAACAAAATTTGCCTTGATCTCAATGACAACTCATAACTGTAAAAGCTCAATGGATTTCCTTACCTGATCCTTGTTTTATAGCTCCTTCCCTTGCACTAAATAACTTTCCTCATTTTGTGATTCCACTGAGATGTCATCGTTTAGATAACGATCATCTTTTGCGTACCTTTTATGTATGAGTGCCATATGGTGCTCTAATTTTGTGCAGTTATTCATTATGGCGTGACCTGACTTGGCCAAAATCCCAAGTTCCTTTAAGGTTACACTCACATGTGGATATAATTGCCCGTGACTCCATCTAATATATTTGTATGCATGTGACTTTATTTAGAAAAATGCAGCTTATTCTGTTGTTTGTTTTTTCTCGTAGTGAATTTCCCTTTGTAAAATTTAGAGGGTCAGCATCTCTTCAAACTAAATATATTGTCCACTTAAACTTCCAAAAATTTGGGCCCTTGCTGTTGAATCTCTTTTTAAAGTCAGTGTAGCACTTTATGGCGGTCTTGTGCAATTTTAGATGGCATGTCACCAAAGAAATCCCGTATTGACACAATCTTCTTACCGCATTCAATCTACTTTTTTTAACTTGCAGGAATTCTATGGAGTGGCCATTATGTGCCTCATGCAACGACATATTCTTTATCATTTGGTTTCAATTGTAGGCACTTAAATGTTTTTTCTAATTCCTTACATTTATCCTCAAAATCCACTCAATATCATCCTTTCTCTCCATAGTTTAGTTAAGTTTTATTTTCCTTCCAATCTTGTCCTTGAATTTTAAAAACCTTAGCCTCAAGCTCCCTCAACTTTTTCCCCTCTTGCTAAATTCTCATGCTGGTTATTTGTGTGGTCTGTGCAAACTTCTGAAAAACTAATTCAACTACTTTGTCTTAGCCTACAAGGAGTTCACTAAATCGTCCAAAGCCTCAATGGTCCTTTTTAACTATGCCACCTTCTTTGTAAGTACTTTCTCCTCAATCTCTTCCCTTAGGGATCACTCCTTTGTGTTTTTCATATGAAATAGATAGCTCACCAAAAGATCAAGGCGATCAATGGGCTTCATATTGGTTGTTAGTGTGTCAACAATAAATATTGGTTTTTCCATGTCTAGCTTCAAGAATACATTGGTTATCTTGGTTTTCACCAACATGATATGTATCTCGGCCAATGCAAGCTCTTTTTAATTAGTATCTAGTTGTTTCTTACAAGATTGTCCACTCGTGATGTTTAGTATATTCTCATGCACCACCTCCATTACTAAACACATCAAATTTAGCCTTGAATGTTCTTTTGGTAACCTCCTAATCCCAATATAAGCCAACCATTATCAAATGCATTAATTCCACAAATTACTCCATTATCCTAATATATTGGACCCATATAACTAACTAAGGGGATGTGTGTCACATGTCGGCATCTCTATCAACCCATATATATTAATATATCATATTCCTAAGTACATAGCAGTGGGACAATGACCATGGTGCTTTCCTTCACCTCCTATGCTGATGGTTCTTTTGGGTTGAGGCACTTGGATGGCACCTTAAATGGTGAATTTTCACTATCGGAATCAAGCCTACAAGAGAGATGCCTTTAAATGGTTGTCAAATCATTCTCCTCTCATATTACCTTTTATTCATATCGATTATCTTCTCCTTGTTCCTCACCCATCTATTTATATTTTTATTAAACAAATGCATCTTCCTCCTCAATATTATCCATATAGGGCTCACATTATTTAGATTCTTTAGACTCCTTATCTTGATCAAAGAATGTTTTTGCTTAGTCTCCTCCTCGTCCTACTTATCTATTTTATCCCCTTTTAACTTACTCTTCTTCTTCACATGCCCCTACATCACATGCATGTTATTCATTTTCTTTTTCATCATGCATTTATCCCTCATGGTCTTGTTTGTTATGAGCATATTCATCTCTACAAGTTTATTTATTTCCTCGGTCCACATCAACCTTATTTTTTTCCTTTAACCTTTCTTCATGTGTAGCTTCTACACTTACTTATTTTTGTTGCGTGTTTACTTTGTGAGCATATGACTTGCATGTAATACTCCCATTTGTTGGCCCCTTAGTCCCTACTATTAGGATTCCTTGAAAATTTTCCTTTTTTGGCTCTTGTGTAGGTATAGATTGAACTTGTGGAAGCATTTGTGTGGGATCTTCATAGGGTGGCAAACTTTTTATAAGATAATCCTTCCTTATGTTGTTCCCGACTTGTATTTCCCCATCAACTCCTTTTTTGACACCCCTTATTATTGTTGGTGTTTTTACCTTGATCTATAGATTGACATGCACCTCACCCTAATTTTGTGTTTGTGCGAGAGTGTTTAGATTCCCGCTACCTTGTGTGTTTCCTCCTCCTTGGGTTTCAATGCATTTTCCATCCCCACTTTCTACTTCCATCTCTATTTGAGCCTACTCTTTTTCTCTTGGGCTTTGATGTCATTTACACAAGCTTTCATGTCTTCTTTTGGTTTGGAGGGGTCCCACATAGTATTTTGGCTCCTTTTCCTCATCTTGTGTAGACCTTTGCCTTTTTTCACATAAGAAGTCATTGTTGTAAAAAAGCAGGTGTTTCAGTCATGTGCTTCTATAGTTGTCCAGGTCGGATTCAGGCTAGTTCCATCGAGTCATAGGCCTTGACTAACCCTATAGCTCTCAACATTTAGCACTTGACTACACTGGCATCAATTTACTTAAGGCACATGCCTTATGTCCTCACTCGAAGTGTAGTGGAGAAGGGACTAGGGCTTGTATTGGGCTAGTTATGCCATGGCGCAACTCTATCCTTTGGGGCCTTTGGTTAGTGCAATGAAGGTTGTGCATTCCTAGGCACAAGCCTTTGGGGAACCTTGGCTTAATAGCATTCAAGCACTTTACGGGCAACTAGGGATCTGGTTGAGGGACTTAGGCGTAGGTTTGCACTTAGTTACAGGTATCATTGCAAGGTAGAGGGTCTTAACCATACCTATGACACTTCTTATCTCAGGTGCGGGGATCCTCATTAACTATAGGCATACCATATAAGTATTAGATTAGAAGCTCACGAGATCGCAACATACATATGCCAGAATAAGGCATTCAATCCATAAAACAATTGCACAAAGCTTTCATCATTAACAAAGTTTAACAAAAATACAAATATAAGTCAATAGAAATTGAGCATATGCTTGAATTAAACTGCTAAAGGCTTAGAGGTTCATAGGTGAGCTTGGGAATTAAAAAAGGGAGCATCAAAAGCATCTTGAACTACTCCTAACTCTAATGACAACCATATAGGATCAATTCACCAAAGCTTCGCTACTCCAATTTTTCTCTCATTCTAACTGGGCCCAACTTCCTTTTATAGAGCTTTAGAGTGTCTTAGGATCATGGGGAATGGAGAACGTCGATCATTGAATTGACACTAGAGGTACACATCCTACCATCTCCACTACCCTTGTCTTTAATGATCACTCATTATCTCATGTGCCCACTTCCCAATGTTGATTGATTTAAAAAGGAGTTGTTAGCCACCTACCAGCTAGTGCCACTCCATGATAAAATAACACTTATCCACTATGATTGCCTCACACCTAGGTGTTCACTGAGTTGGTGTGGGTCCACTACTTAGGTTGAAAAAGGGCCCAACATTAACCCATATAAAAATGTTAGTCTGCCTTCAGAATAGACTTCCAGTGCCTTAGCTGTGCAAAACTTGGGTGTGATTTGCTATAGTTTTGCTTTGAAGTCCTCGAAGCCCTGAATTACAAGCTTGATTTCTTTAATGGCACCATCAATATTTGTAAAGGCAGCCTTGAGTGTGAGCACATTAGTTTTGTTCAATTCTTTTGTAAAGGCATCTAGCCTTTCCTTCGCTTTTCTGACCCAACAATCTAGGATGGCTCCTTGCTCGCTTGCATTTGTTTAAAAGGCATGAAAGAGTTCTTCTAGGTCTTGATCCTAGGTTTTCAGTTGGGCGCTCAAGGTGTTGACCTATGCCATAATTTGTATGCACTTGGCCCTGCTAATAGTGAATTCTTACTTCATTAAGGCATCCTTTTCCCCTTTCACCTTTTGGAGGTGCATGTTGATGACTGATTCTTGGGTGGAGAAATTACAAAAGATAACATCAACATCTTCTGTGCCCTCTTCCAACTTTGCAAAGAGTTCTTCTACCTCATCAATCTTCTTGTTAAGGTCTTTCTTGATGGCATCGCAAGGGTCTTCCTTCTCTTCTAGCACTGAATTCATTCATGGGAGAATCTACTCCAGTAGTGCACATACCTTATCAACCTTTGAAAATTTAGAAGTGTCAATACCATCCAAAAGGGATGGCTCTATTTCTTCCACATGCTTGGCCAATTATTAGAGCTTGAGATTCATGGCGTTAATCTATTCCCCTACCTCTAGCACTATATTCTTCTATTTTGTGGTGTCAACATCATTAACAATGTTCTTACATGCTACCTCGAAGGCCATTCGAAGAAGGGCATTAGTTGACCTTACTGGGTTCATTTCCCAAGGGTTGACAAGTTGGTAGTCATGCCCCTCCTCTAGTTTTTTGATGCTTTGGATTGCTTTCATTGGCACCTCAAAGTGAGGCTCATCTAATTAGTAATCAAGTGCAAAGGACACTTGGTGGCACATCATCATCGTGGTAGCCCGGGGGGCCATGTATTTCAACATGTAAAAATCCTTATCCTGGGTGCACCTCTTTTGCACCTTCTTTCTATAGTTCAACTCAAATTCTTCTTTTTTGATGGCCAGTTTTGTTTGCTCATGTTCCTCTCTATTAGTGTTGGTGCTTTCTTCAGTGCCTTCTACTTCTTCTTCCTCCTATAGGGGTTCTTCTTCTTCAAAATTTTCCACTTTGTCTGCTTCTTCTTCCTATTCAGTGCTAGCTTCACCATCTTATTCCTATAGGGGTTCTTTTTTGGACTTGTCCCCTTTGTCCATTTCTCCTTTCTATGGATCCTTAGTGTAAACCTCCTTAGGTTCCTTCTCAACACTAGCCTATTCTTTCCTTGCACTCTCCATTTGTTCCTTTAAGGTTCCAACATCACCTTCTTTGTTTCCAGGCACCCCTTCAGTATTAGGGCACACCTATTCTACAACTTCCTCTACTTGGCTAGTGTGGGCACTAGGCACCTCTTTTGATGCTTTTTATTTCATAGGTTCCACACTAGCGGGAACCTACTTCTCTTTCTCTTTTCTGGCCCTTTCCTCCTAGGCCACCTTCTTTTCTACTTTCCTTTTCTTAGCATGTGCCTTGCACTTTTCTTCTTCTGTCTTATGCTCCTCAGCCTCGACTCTCTCAATTCCTTCCTTTGTCATGCCAACCTTCATCATTTTTTCTCTTCTCTTCTCTAGCTCCTACATCTTCTTAATATCTGCATCACTAAGGCCAATATTCTTCCATACTTGTTCCTTCCTTGCCTCTTCACTTTGAGGTGGTGAGGGATTTCTCTCACTAGATGAGGAGTCATCTTGTTTGGGTACAATGTGCATGCCTTTCCCAAATCCTACCTCCTTCTCCATATCTTCTTACTCCTTTTGTACCTCTTACACCTCTATGTCTACCAGGATGATGGTGGGCATCACAACAAGAAACTTTGGCTTTTGTTTCTTATCTTTTGAGAAAAGAGAAGTCCTTGACATGTACTTCATGTGCTTCTTTGTAGGGGCTGATGGAGAGGATTCATTTATAGAGGTGATATTTAACTTAATTCACTCCTCTATCTCCTTAAGTGTCTCCCCCTTCTTCTTGGGAGACTTATTTTCAGTTGGTGCCAACATTCCTTCATTGCTGATCTTGATAGGGGGCATCAATCTTCTCGACATTGGGGCCCTTCTTCCTTAAATTCATCTCATAGTATAACTTATGGATGTGCCCAATTATGGTTTCATCTTGAAGGGGGTGGATGTCTATGTGATCTAAATCATCCTCTTCATCTTTGGTTACTTTTCTCCTTAGGTGCATAAACTGGAACCACAATTTATTCCTGTCCATGTCTAATTCCCTTATTGGAACATCTAATTTTTGTGCATTTGGGATCCTTTAGAGTGCATCCCTGAAGTATTTGGTTTAGAAGATATATGAGAGCTTTAACTAGCCTGACTTGTTACCATCAATCAGTGCCAAGCACATTATGCAGAAGTTTTGCATAAAGGTAAAGGTCATTGTTCCATACATGCTCTTGGGGAGTTCCTAGGGGATGCACCACTCTAGCCTAAATGCTTCTATGTACTTCTTGCACCAACCCATCCCTCAAGTTTTGTACTTTGCAAAGAAGGAAAGGGGACAAGTGAAATCCTTATACTTCTATGCTGGGGAGTCATTGTGCTCTGGGAAAAGCTAGAGATTGTCTTCATCCCCATCTGGTACTCTGATCTCCTCCATGACTATTAAGATTATAATGGAGCCCCACCTAAAGGTCCCCTTTGCTATGTGGCAATCTAGCGCATTATTTATAAACTCCTCTGCTATAAATTTTATAATATTAAACTTTATGCCCTATGCCATATGATATGTGATTCATAAGCAAGTTTTGGTGATGTCGGTCCACTGACCATTGGGGCAAAGTTTCAAATTATGAGGTGCACTACCACCCACATACTAGGGTCCTTACAGTATTTAATAGGGAATGTGAATCCCCCTTGTAATAATTCAAGAGCTTCATAACATGCTTCACCTCTTCATCATCACTCATCATCTGGTGAATATCTTTTTAGCATCTAGAAGCCCAATTATCCTTCCTATTAGGCATGCCAAAATCATCATGTGCCTCCCAGAAAAACATATGCGGTCTCCATGGACTCACAAAAGAAGGAACTACATGAGTTCCTCCAACTTTCCAAAGCATGACAACTCATAAAGCTGAGTTGCATTGGAGGTCATCAGTCTATCTCAAATTGAGACATCAAATAATGTTACACCCTACTCCATTTTATTTCCTGTATCAACCATCCAGTCTAGTGTTAGGTCTTGCATATAGCTTGAGGTATGGTGGTTAAACTCCTTCAACTAGAAGGTGTGTGAAAAATAATTCCAATATTCCCCTATTAAGACTTCTATGGGAAATTACATCACCTGGGAGGACATCTTCATCAGTGCCTCGATGTTAACTTGTGCAATGCCGACTCCTTATACTAGCGGCATTGTTGTTCTTGTAATGGCTACTTCAGATACTATACACACCTACTTTGGATCTTATTGCTCATGCTGTGAACTCAATCCATTATGATTTTTCCTATTCTAAATTTGCTAGTGTTGAAGCATAGTAGGTTTGGTTTGCCAAAGCCTTTAATGGTTGTTGTCACTTTATAGTCATGAGGTCCGTGATTACCTTTGATTTTCAAGCTTTGCACACTATTAATGGTGGCTTAATTATCAAATCTCTTTTTTTCTAACTAGTTCTTGAAAAAAATTTCTCCCCACACCTCTTTACACTAGTTTCAATATGAACACAATTTCTCCTGCTTCATAGTCATTCACTTTTGGTATCTATAGGTGCTCAAATTCTCACTCTAGTAGGGTTTTTGTGCTTCAACTCTCTAGTTTGCTAGTTTCACTCTAGTTTGCTCTAAGTCTCAAGGTCTTACAAAGTCTGTAACCTCACCTAGTTAGCTGCTTATTATTTTATACCCTACCTTCAACTACCATCTTTAATGCAGGTGTTTTAAAGGGGTGGTGGTGCCTAGATTTCTTGAAAAATGCAAAATTCCATGAAATCCACAAAAATACTCTGCCACCAATGCATTTAATATGAATCTTTGTGCCTCCACCATTACCTCATTCAATGCTCCTAATGATATTTTGGTGAAGTGACATGTAGTTCAAATGATCCCTTCCAGCTCAATTTTGGGTGGATGCCAACTATCTTTAATGATTATCCTTCTGTGCTTTGTTCACTTGGCATGACCTTCACCTTTCTTGTGGTAACCTAGGTGTAGCACCTCACATGCACATGATTCAGCCTCCTTGGGTTCCATTTTCTCTTCTTTCTATGCTTCTATTTCAAGTGCACTTTTCTATCTTGGTTGGTTTCTTGTACTTTGTCTTACCTTGGCCTATCCTACCCCATATAAATCCCTTGCACTGACCCTTGAGCACTTGATTCTCTTCTTTTGGTTCTCTTGCACACGATCATGTTGTGCATCTTCACTTTTTCTATTTCACATGATCATGTTGTGTCTATTCACTTTCTTCTTTTGACCTATAGCATGTGAGTAATTGATGCACCTTTTTTTGGTCTCTAAATTCTTGTGCACTAGCATCTTGTGTATCTTTGTCACATGGATATTATTTCTTCTAAGTTTGGTAACCTCATCATGCCTAAAATTTAGGTGTCTATCCCTATGTGCTTAGAAAGAAAATGGGTTCAACTCACCTTACTGGCATTATGTGTGGAAATATCAGAGTAGTTCTTCCTTGGGCCTCCAAATGCCCTATAATATGTATCTTGCACACATGGATCTTATGCATCTTCCTCTTGAGTTTGGTGAGTTTCATGTACCCACCACTTAGATGTCTAGCCTGAGGCACTTTAGAAAGTGCAAGGGCTTGACTCACCTAGTTGGAATTATGCATGAAAGGCCAAATGAACTTCTACTTGGGGGCTCAAAAGTGCCCTGCATCTAGGATCTAGCACATGGGGGTCTGGTGCACTCTCTTTATCTTAAGTTGGCAATCCTCACTTGCCTAGAAACTTAGGTGTCTAGCCTCAGGAAATTAGAGAGTGAAAGTGCTCAACTCACCCAACTACAATGATTCATGAAGTGCTAGTAGATTTTCTCGATGGGCTTCAAAGTGTTGCTTCTTTACTCTTTACATTACTGCCCAAAGAATAAAACAAAATAAAAGGAATCGTTTGGCTTGTGACAAATGTTATTTTGGTCATCTCAACTCAAACTTACTAGTAACCAAGAAGTTGGTGTTCTCATGGTGCAAAAACCATCCTATTACCAATATGGATTCAACTTGTTGTCATTGAAATGGCCAAGGATGATTTTTTCAATCAACATGTGTAAATTGCATGAAACTATCTCTAATATGTGGTGGATGACATAGAGGTCCATCCACCTTATCTATAGTTTAACTAGGTGCCTAATATACATAGAGTCGTAGATAAAAATGAATTCTCCTTCTATGAGCACCTTGTTCTTTATATGCTTGTCATGTTAGAGCTTCTAGTGTGCTTTTTCTATCTACTGGCTCTACTTTGCTTAGGCATGCATCTCATCTAAGCACTCCAAGTCCTTCATCCTTGCATTCAATGACTCTTGGTCATATAAACAACCGATGCACATGATGTGCAATGATGGTACCAATAACTCCATTGGTAGGACCACCTTAGTACCAAACACCAGTTGAAATGGTGTAGCCTTGTTCAGGCACTTGTAGGTTGTGTGATATGCCCATAACACTATCAACACTCGATCATCCTAATCCTTATGACCCACATCACATATCTTTGTGAGGCATGTCCCTAGAATTTTGTTGAATGCTTTAGTTGTGTTATTTTATTGGGGATGGTAATGCATTGTATTGTGATGCACCGCTATGTACTCTGTTAGAAGGATCTACATAGTGTCATTAATGAAGTATGTGACCCTATTATTAGTCAAGTTGAGTGGGCACCCATACCAACTTATGATGTTTTCCCATATGAATCTTGTGGTTGTGGTAGCTATGTAGTTATTGGTTGGTGTAGCCTCAACCCATTTGGTGAAATAGTTAGTGGTCACTAGAATATACCTCATGCCTATGCACCTTGCTATGGGGGTAATGGGCCCAACAAAGTCAATGGGCCAGTTATCGAATGGAGCTTAGGAAAGAATGGGGACGAGAGGATTCTCATCCTGATGATTGGGCTTCCCTATATGCTGGCATATGTTGCATGCCTTAGTGTAATACTTCACATCTTGAAACAAACCTAGCCACCAGAAGCCTAATTGTAACACCTTACATGCCATTACATCTTGTATGCAATGGCCTCCTGCTATCCTTTCATGCACCTCATGAAGGATGGATTCCCTTTCATGCTCCAAGATACATTGGTGTAGAACTTCATCTTGACCCAATTTGTATAGTTCACTATTAATGAGCTAAAAAGGAGTGACATGAATTATGAGCTATTTCTTTTCTTTTATTGTCATTATTTGGGGTACAAATCCAAATTTTAAAAAGGTAGCTATCTCCACCAAGTCCTCAAGGGAACACTAGATTATATATAGTTTCACATCTAGGATATCATCTTCAATTGGCACTGCTGCATCACCAAAGTCTATACAGAATAAATGGTCTGGCCTCAAGTTCTATTTTCTAAGCTTGATGACAATGGAGAACTAGAATTCTTGAAATAGAAAAATCCATCTACAATGCAACCATGGATAATGGGATTATTCACAATGTATTTTATCACCTCGTGATGTATGAAAAAGATGAATGGAGTTTCCAATAGATATTGTCCAAATGTTTTTAGGGCATAGACCATGGAGAGAGCCTCACACTCGATTGTAGTATAGTTATGATCTACCTTTGTTAATATTTATCTTGCTAAGGAAATGGGTTGATCCATTTTGCCTTTGCCTGACTATGTCAGGATTATGCCAATCACATATCCATAAGTGTCAACATGGACATGGAATATGGTTATCTAATCAAGAAATTTTATGAGAGGCACACTAGCCAATCTAAGCTTTAGGGTCTCAAAGGCAACCTATGGTGATCTACCCTAGTAGAATGGTCCATCCTTTCACAAGAGCTCTTCTAATAGCACCATAATATTTGCATAGTTCCTTATAAATTTTATATAATATCCATAGTGGCCAAAAAAGCATAAATGTCTTTCTATGTGGAAGGATTCTAGAGCTGAATGATGATGGTGATCTTCACTAGATCAATGAGAAAACCAACCTTACAGATAATGTGCCTGAGTAGGGTTCTAAATGGTGTTACAAAGATGCACTTTTTAGGTTCAAGGATAGCTAAAGTTTCCTACACCTCTCAAACATTAGGTGTAGGTTATCACAATGGTCCTTGATGAGGCTATACACTATTCAATCATCTAGATAAAATTAGAGGAACCCATGGATGAAATTTTTGAACATGATGATCACCGCTCTATAGAACATGGTTAGTATATTATCTAGTCCAAAGGGAATCACATTTTAATCAAATAGCCCCACTCATCCACAAAGGTTATTTTGGGCTTGTCCTCTTCCTTAATCTAGACTTGGTGATATACAGAGAACCCACCAGTGAAGGTCTAGATCTTGCAACCTATGATTCCTTCTAGGGCTTCTTAAATGAATGGAGTCAAGAGGGGGTCATTGACATAGGTGGTATTTAAAATTTTGTAATAAATGTAAATATGAATGCACCCATCCTTCTTGATGCTTATCACCATTAGGCTCACCCATTCAAACTCTTGCACATGTTAGATGACCCTTACAGCGAACATTACATCAATCTCTATTTTAACCTTGGCATGGACGTTGGGATTCATCCTATAGGGGTTTTTTTTGACTGGTCTTGCATATTTAATTATATTTATGCTAATATTACCAAAACATGAGTGGGTTCCCTTCATATCCTGCTAAGTCTTGGGGAACAAGTTTTGGAACTCCTTCAAGAGGTCTATGATGTGTGGCAGCTCTGTGTCAGACCAATAGGCACTTAGAGTAGCAATCTTTGGTTCTCCTTATATGTTGATGTCCACTTTGATGGTATTTAATGGTGCATGGTATGGATCATTCTTTTCCTGATGTGAGTCCTCAACTTTCTGAGTTCCCTCTGTTATTTCTACATGAAGATGAGTGGGGTCCTCTTTGCTGGGAGTGCTATCATCTACTTGATGCATGAGCTTTCTTCTAGAGGTTAATGTTTTCCAATAACAATCCTTCCAAGTTTCATCATCTTATTTTCTTGAGTCATTGTTGAGCATCTATTTCTCAAAGAAATTTAGGAGTGTCAACCCTTTTTACCTGAACATGTCTTTTAGGCACTCATTAAGGATGGTGGTATCCTCCAACACTACCCTCCAAACTAATTGCAGTGGCTTGACCAATTCCAAGTTCTATGAATAAAAGGAGAAGGTGTGCATAAAATTCTCCTTAAGGGCCTCCCAATTGGTTATCTCTCATTGTATCTCATTGAGCACATACCATGCTCGCACCCATGTCTTTAGAGTCCTATAAAAGGTATGCACTCATAAGTTCTTTGAGGCAATCATGCCATAGTTAGTCCATGTCTCTTCACATAGGTTCACATGTACCATAGGATTAGAGTCATCAGAGTATGCTAAGATATTTGAGTCCTCATTACTCCTCTTGAATCTAGTACAATTGGTTGCATTTACCTCTATATAGGTTAGCAAGCTAGACCTTTATGCTACCCACCAATGTGCAGTAGTGCTTCTCAAGGTATACACTAATGTGCCCATTCTATCTATCTCTTTGGGGACACAAGCTTCAAGGTCATGGACATACCTATCCATTGG
Source organism: Torreya grandis (assembly GCA_037957365.1). Taxonomy (NCBI): domain Eukaryota; kingdom Viridiplantae; phylum Streptophyta; class Pinopsida; order Cupressales; family Taxaceae; genus Torreya; species Torreya grandis. Next base: position 3,780,825 of record JARHVA010000767.1, on the reverse strand, counting down.
GTTTCTCCCTTTAAATTTTGGGAGTACTGTAAGCTTGACTTTGGTCATCTAGAGTACCCTCTTTCATTTCTCCTCATGGTATGGGACCCATCATTTTGAAGCACTACCAATCTAGACCCAACCCATCCTCACAGGCTTTAGCACCTTTGCATGCACCAAGAAAAATTTATGACAAATATCCTCATAAGCCTATTCAACCCATAATTCACAAATGACATTGGTGGTGTCTAAGGATGACTACCCATCCTCCCAAAAAAACACTCCTTGATCAGAAGGGTGGAGATCCTCAATGCCTTGTATCATGATGTTATATATATGGTTGATCTCATCCTCCAAATCAATGCTCTCCACATTGGGGGGTCCTTGGTCACTTGAAAGGGGGATCACTACCCTCTCCTTTCAATTTTTGAAGTTTATATATGACTTCTTAAAGTGCATAGCTACATTGTTGGCATAACACCAAGGCCTTCCTAGAAGTGCTGGGTAGTTATCCTATTCATCCAACTTGATAACCTTAAAGTTAGCATGGAATTTGGAACCTATAATATCTACAATGGTGCCCTTTAGAATTCCAATCAACTATGTTCAGGTCTTGTTAGCCATGAAGAGTACATGGGGAGAAGGCATCAAAGCTAGCCTACCCATATTTTCCCATGCATTCTCAGTCAGGATATTGACCTTAACATCAGTGTCGATCAACACCTCACAGACAGACCATCCATTGATGGTGGCATTCACTAATATTTCTTGGTCATACTCCATGTTCTATATATGCTTGACCTCTTGCACTCTTTCCATGCATGGCATGAAAAATTCAAATGATTTCTATCCTACATGTTCTATAAGTAGGTTCTTTAATAGGGGTAACATCCCTTCTATTTATAATAGGTGCAAGATATTTGTTAACTCTTGAACTTTAGCCTCTTGTCCATCCTAATATTTGTAAGAGGTAACAGCCTACACCTCTAGGTCTCATGCCACTTGGAACTCTCCTTATAGATTATGGATCACATTCATGGCTTGCTACGGTATATCCATTTGGCATGTAAGGATAGATAAGGCATGAATTTGGGTTCTAACTATGTAATGTGCTCAATACATCTTGGCATCCTATATTTTAGGTGTAACTCTAGTATTGGCATAACTAGTGGTTGAGTGGTGAGTCCACTCTAAGTAGTTGTCTAAACTTTAATTAACTCTATGCATGCTGGCTATACCTTTGGAGCCAATTTCACCTCTTTAGGCATGTGCTTGATCATCCCTATGCCTTTTTCAGTGCCTAACTTACCTTAGGTCATATTTTTGTATAAGTTAGGGTATTTCTCAACTAGATGTGGTCCTTGACAATACCCACATGTTGGATGCATCAAGCAGTCATGCTAATAGTGCTTGGTCAACTCACACTTGTAATATGATCATGGTGGGAATATTCCTCCATCACATCCTCCACCTCACCCTCTAGCACCTCTTTGGCTCACATGGCCATAACCCTCATTTCCTTGGTTTGCCTACCCTCCAACTATTGTAGTGGCTTGTTGTGTACCTCTATCCATGTTTTGGTGCATCTCATCAATTACTCAGTAGTCGCCTACGGTATGAGTGTAGGCATAGAAAAAATTACAATAGAGGGTTGTGATGACCTAACTGACACATTTTAACAAAGGAAATTTATGAACATCATGCACTGTGTGACACACTTTAAGCTAAGAAGCATTATGCACACATTCCTTCAAAGGCAATTGTTTTTATTATGACCCTCCATCTCACAATCAATGCACCACAACCCACTTCAAGCATCTTGAAATAAACTAGCAATTATTTTCTATAGTTGGGTGGCCATAGATGTAATTTTTAGCTCTATGAAGGGGTTGATTCTTGTATTAGTATTCCCAACCACCTCGACTCTGAGCATGGCTTTAAGTGCTTTCTAAGGGTCTGTGAATGTTTTCATGGATAGTACCCTTCTGAAAGGTATTAGAAATCCTCCAAGGAACCATTTCACATATTGGGAAGGGTGAATATCATAAGGTAACTTAAAAAGGAGAGTCTTAAATCTAGTGTCGTACAAGTGTATGCTCTTTGATAATCCCTAGTTGATCTCTTTTAGCATAGTGATGCTCTACTGCTCAAAATTAAGTATATTGAATTCCTTAAAGAATGCTTCCTTTAGGGCGTCATAATCAACCATATCTTGGTTAGGATAAAACTTCTTATACCTAGTATAGGCATGATCAATCAAGGTTGTCACAAACTGGATTGCATTGTGCTCAAACTAGGTTATTTCCTGAGCACACCATTATAATTCACACTTGAGTACATGCTCTATAATGTTTTCCATGCCTCAATAATTGGGTAGGCACATGGCCATCTCATAATAAATATAGGACTAGGGAGAAAATAATGTTTGAGGTGATTATCCTCCTAGTAATTTTCCTAGCATTGGTCCTCCAAGGCCTTTGACCACTAGGCTAGGTGCTAGCCCCATGGTTACTGCTGGTACTATAGAAGATGATGGCATTGTACTACTAATTAGTGGCATAGGGCCACTCCCTATGAGCTAGTGTTTAGGCTGCACAACTAACATTTTATGAACTAGGGTGCTTTCTCTCACATTCTATCTAGTTGGGCTAGTGCCTTGAGGTCTAGAGGTATCTTCACTTACCTCCTCAAATGGGATAACTTGTTTAATCACAAAGTTTTAGTCTAAATTTGAAAAATAATCAAAATCTATGTTCATAATGAGGTCAGTTGTTAATCTTGTATTTTCCTATTGGGAATCCAATGCATGATATCATGTCACAAGTTAAAATGGGCTAAGTGCATTTGAAGCATCTCTAATGGTCAATTCTTGTAGGGACCCTGAGCATTCACTGATCAACTAGGCAGCTTATTCTATGGCTTCAAAGATCCTTCCTCTAGGTGCTACTACCATTCAATAGATCCTTCTCCATGCCTTTCCCACTCACCATGGGTCATTTTGACACTTTCAAGTTCTATATCTTCCATCATTCTGCACTTCCTCTTATTATAATCTTGTCTCCTAAGCTCTCGATCATCAATATGCTTATCCCCTTCCATTGTGCCTCACCTACACATCCCCTTCTTCCCCATTGTGTTTCTCATACATGAGAGGACTTTAGCCTTCCATACTCACTTTTTCAAAACCATAATCCACCATCAACTTCTTGAGTTCAGTGATGATTTATTTCACAAATGTGCTTCAGGGCTCACACAAAAACTAATATTCTACCTTTTTAGGGTAGGAGTACGTTGATACTATAAAATCAAGCATGTAGTTGTTCAATGCCCCTTACCACCATTTATATATGACTCTAGTCCAAGTGGAATCTAGGTTCTCAATCCTCTCTAGGTTCTCTTCCATCCACTTGAGGCACTATCCATAGCTTTGACTTCTATGTGTCGCCTATGTAGCCAACTATCGGTACACTTGCTTTAGTAGTTCACAAAATAAAACCTCATACAGGGCATCATATAAGTGGTTCTTAACCCACTTCCTTATGTTCCTCCCTTTACAAGTTTGATGCCTTAACACAAAGCTATCTTCCACTCATTCTATCTAGGACTCAATGTTCTTGAGGGAGAGCTAGTGCATTATCTTGATACGCCATTACATCAACATAATTCAACATGTCTCGATAATGGAATGAAAATGTTCTAGAAAAGTAGGTGTTTTGGTCATGCACTTATATATCTATCTAAGTCTGATTCAAGCTAGTTCTAATGGGGCACAAGCCTTGACTAACCTTATGGTACTCAACATTTAGCACTCGAATGGGCTGACATCACTTTACATAAGGTGCATGCCTTATGTTCTCATCTAAAGTAAAGCAGATAAGGGATCGAGGTATGTGTAGGGATAGTTTTTCCATGGCACAACTCTAACCTTTGGGGCCTTTGGTTAGTACAATGATGGTTATGCATTCATGTGCACAAGCCTTTGGAGAACCTTGGCTTAATAGTATTCAGGCACTTGAGGGGCAACTAGGGATCTAGTTGAGAGAATTAGGTGTAGGTTTATGCTTAGTTATAGGTATCATTATAGGGCACAAGGTATTAACCATACTTATGACACTTCCTATCTCAGGTGTGAAGATCCTCATTAACTATAGGCATGCCATAAAATTAGTAGATTAAAAACTCATGAGAGATCAACATACATACGCTAGAATAAGGCATTTGATCTATAAAGTATTTGCACAAAGCTTTCATTAGTAATAGAGTTTAAAAACAATACAAATATAAGTCAATAGAAATTAATCATATGATCAATTTGAACTACTAAAGGACCAAAGGCTCATAGGTGAGCTTGGGCATTACAAAGGGAAGTATCAAAAGCATCCCAAACTACTTCTAACTCTAATGGCAACCATCTAGGATCAATTCACTAGAACTTTGATACTCTATTTTTTATCTCTCACTAACTAGACTTAGCTTCCTTTTATAGAGCTTTAGATCATCTTAATATCATGGGTAACAGAGCAGGCTGATCGATCTAGAATTAGAGGTACACATCTTACCATATCTGCTATGCTTGTCTTTAATGAGTAGTCACTATCTCATACACCTACTTCCCAATGTTGATTGATTTAAAAAGGAGTTGTTAACCCCTTCCAACTAACACCAATAGATGAAAAAACAACAATCATCCACCATGATTACCTTGTGCTTAGGTGTTTACTAAGTTGGCATGGGTCTACTACTTAAGTTGAAAAGGGGCCCAAAAGTCATTTTTCTTCTTCTTCATCCTTTAAATTTCATTGTCACACATCATTATATCTAGGGTATTCTCATTGGTTATTTCTTGTGATTCTTCCTTACACTTTCTCTTGATGGGTTTAAGCATGTAAATTAACTTAAACTTAACTCCCTTAAATATATCTAGTCAGGTTGTATCATGACCTTATCATCCTTTGAGTCTTCATCCTCATTATGAGGTTATGTTCATCAATTTTCACAACATCCACTTTCAAATGTAGAGTCTCATGTATCTTGTTTAATCCCCTTTACACATGCTTATCCATAGCTTCATATGGTAATTTGAGCCATACAATCATTTTCTCCACATCCTTTATCTTCACATTCATTAATGTGTGATAGATCATCATGATTTTTTTTGAAAATACTTTATAGGCCTCAAGTATGGCCTTTGTAATTATCCACTCATTATGTATCATGATGTTTAGTGTTTCATACCATCGATCCATCTTATTTTAATAAGGTGAGATTATATGTATGGGATATGGGCTTACTTTGTATCTTTACATGGGAGAGTTGTTCCAAATAAGGGATAGGAAAGGTTACTCTAGCATCCCATTAGGAGTCTCAATTTTATCACATATTAAAAATATAAGTATTGAAACCCACCTAAACATGCAACCATTGAAATTTACCTCTTTAGATTGTAGGTTCACTTCTTCGGCAATGTAGTACATGAAATTTTATTGCACCCCTTGAGGGTAATTTGGTGCATAATGTACACTAATTATTTGGAAGTAGAGTTCTATCAAGCCATTATGGTCAAATTTTCATTGATTATATGGGTGGTTTTATGCATAACTCAATCCTCTAGTTAATCAGTCACCATAATGCATCTACCCTTATGTTACTTTAATTAAATGGCTACCCCATCTACCTAATTTCTCATGGAATCCAACCACATCTCCTTTATATTTCAACTTAGTAGTTATTGTGATACACTTAATTGTGATTGCCATCATATTTAATACAAAGTGGAACCTCTTTTCATGCATGCATGAAAGCAAAAAATTAACCAATTTTTTTGATTTATCTAAGAAGGGAATTAATGTTATCCTCTAGCTACATTTTGATGGTGTATATGAGAGGGTAAGTGTAAAGAGTTGGGAGACAATTATATGGAAAATTTCATGAAGTTTTCCAAAATGCATACACACTATATTTTATAGGTTTGGTAAACACCAATCCTAGATCATGTATGCATTTTAATCATATAAAAAATGCATGCATTTTAAGCATATAAAACACATATGTGCTATAACACATATGCATTCCTAAAAGTATTAAAGTGAAAAACATTAGAATGTATAAAGGTGAGAAATTAAACAGTGGGGAGGGGGTGGTTTAATAAAATAAATTTTACGTACAATGTCAACTTATGCTTTAAATTTATTTTAATAAATATAAGCAATTAGGGTCACTCTGCATCTTCTAGAATTGGTCTCACAACTGCATGACTTACGATTTGGGAGATAATTTTTCAAAATCCAATATTGTTAGTACATAGTCAATTTCAAGATCTCAGTATTGAACCTATGGATTTCATGGCATAAAATTTGCAATTGATGTCAATTTTGGGTAAAAATATAGTCATTTGTTAGGTTTTGGAGCCTTCTATATTGCTTGTAGACATTTTTAGGTGTTCTTGGTTTGTCAAAACTAGAGTTACAAACCAATGCACACTTAACCACTCCTTTATGTTAATTTTAATTTTGATTAGGTCCCTTATAGGAAAAAATCAACACAACACCATAATGATTTACAACCATGGTAAATAGGGACAATTTGGGCCACTTTTTTGGCTAGTCACCCCAATTAAAATTGAATTCATGCTAAAGTGGCATGCATGAGGAAACATAGGTTGCATTGGTGACCCATGCACACCAACCACCTATTTATGCCAATTTTACTTTCAATTAGGTCCCTTATTGGCCAAAAGAGACATAAAAACCATATCTAGTTATAACCAAGGTAAATGCAAACAATTTTAGGCACATTTGTTTACGATCACCCCATTTCTCTCCAATTCATGAAAAAATGTGTGATTGTGGAAATGTAAGTTTTATTGTGATTTTAATTTGATTAGCTCCATTATATGCAAAAAGTGACACAAAAACACCATATCCACTTATAACATGTAAATATGAATAATTTTTAGCACATGTATGCATAATAACCCTAATTCACTTTGAATTCAAGCCAAAGTGGTGTGATTAAGATAATATAAGTTATACTGATGACCTACACATACCAATCCACCACTTTATGTTGATTTCACTTAAAATTAAGTCCCTCATGTGCTAAAATCCACACAATAACACCATATCCATTTATGACTGAGAAAAATGCTAATGATTTGGGGCACATATATGTGTGATCACCCAATTCACTTTGAAATCAAGCCAAAGTGTTATGATTGGGGAAACTTATGTCACATCAATGACCTGTGCATACAAAACCACCCATTTATGTCATTTTTACTTGAGATTATGGGTATTATAGGCCAAAATCAATCTAACAACACTACATCCATTTATGACCAAAAAAATTCATGCACATGCACATTCATGCATTCTCCCTAGCCACATGCATATTTATTCTTATTTAATTGAGATAGTGTACCAACAAGACTATCTCTAGAACTTGTATAAATCTAATGCTGATTACTATTTAGGACATTGATGATATGATTTGTGAAATGTTCTTGGAGCTTGACTATACTACCTTGACTCCCCTCTTTTCAATCTAACTTTAAATTTAAATCAACTGAGCCCCTCCATTATTTATATAGAGGCATTAAGAAGCTTGGGTATGGTTTGTGTACTCTACATTAAACAAATCATCTGTGCATCACTCCCTTTTTATTCTTGATAATCATTTATGTTCTTCTCAACAATCATTGGCATTCTTATAAAATAGAATAGAGTGATTGATATAATCTATTAAATTTATGTAAAATAATGCAATATAACTTGGTGAATCTTTGACTTGAGATGGGTATGGGTGCCCATCAATCACTTCTCGATCACATAGTCACCCTTCTGTATTGATTGTCATCATTCAATTCAGTGAATCAATCAAGTGTGGTCTCATCCCTTAATTCATCAATATATTATCTATGCCCTATATAAATATAATGGAAACTTTTCACATCGCACACTAGAATGCAAGCCCGTCAATTTACCCTATATATAGCTATGCCAATCAAGCCCCCCAAATATATATGTGGTGCCCTCACCAAATAGATATATAGGATCAATCATCAATCAAGTGCCCCTCATCTATTATGGGACCTCTCTCTTGGCCTCAACTATAAATGGTCAGTTTATATGTAGGTGTGCCTCATATATATAGATATAGAGGGGATAGACACCACCTAATAGTGTGCCCACTATATTATATATGCCCTATACATATCTTAAATAGATAGAAGTGCATAAAGGAAACTATCTGAGCATCACTCATGCATCAATCAGTGATGACTGATGCTATATATTTGATATTAATAAATATATAAGGGAGAGGTGCCATTCGATATATACGGGCAATGAACACTCGATTTGTAAACCAATATAGGGCCCATATATATATATATAATAGGGCCCATATATATATAGATATTAATAAATATATAAGGGAGAGGTGCCATTAGATATATACGGTCAATGAACACTCGATTTGTAAACCAATATAGGGCCCATATATATATATATATGGGCCCATATATATATATATATATATATATATATATATATATATATATATATATATGGGCCCTATATTGGTTTACAAATCAAGTGTTCATTGATATATATATATATATATATATATATATATATATATATCAATGAACACTTGATTTGTAAACCAATATAGGGCCCATATATATATATGGGCTCTATATTGGTTTACAAATCGAGTGTTCATTGACTGTTTATATCTAATGGCACCTCTCCCTTGTATATTTATTAATATCAAATATATAGCATCAGTCATCACTGATTGATGCATGAGTGATGCTCATATAGTTTCCTTTACGACCTTCTATCTATTTAAGATATGTATATGGCATATATAATATAGTGGGCACACTATTGGGTGGTGTCTATCCCCTCTCTATCTATATGTATGAGCACTTGGCCACTCCTATCTATATATGCAAAGGATGAGGCCCCATATCTATAGATGAAGACTCAATTAATTTATTATATTAATTGAGGGCCCATATCTATATATGGGCACTCACCTATCCCTATATATATTTGAGGAGGGAGAGGGGTGATAATACTATAGGGTTTAAATTTATAGTATTCAAATAATGGGCCTAATGAGCTAACCAACTACTCCACCCTACTTCGTCAGATATGGGTATGGCCATAATGAATCAATGCCATATCCATATCACATATCTATATAGGGTAGGTCCCCATCAAGTGAATGAATAAATGTGAATCATATTACATACATAATATGATCAGATCATTTGATTGTAACAAATAGGAATAAATTATACAAAAACACCATATTTCATTAATGAACAATGACACAATGATGAGACCACCCTCAATGTATAGATATAGAGTTTCATTGGCATTGGCACAATATATAGTTCAATTAACACAATATATATTGGCATCCCAACCCTACATATGGATTTAAATATAGATTTATAATGAATAGATATAGGGGCCAAGGTCTATTAATGCTACTGGCTTATCTAATTCACTCTATCTATTGAACAAGCCTATCAATGATTGAACAAGTCTATCAATGATCAATGATACCAAATTACATATGCAATATGTATGGTATGACCAAAGTGTCCTAATGTGCATAATGCTCAACATGAAATGAATGATTTATTTGATGTAGTACATATCCATATAATAGAATAGACTGATGTCATATTTATATGTAACATGATGTTGATGTGATAGATAATGGAATGGGTGTGGGTCACATGATGTGATGGATAATGCCTACCCTATTGATACGTTAATTTGTTTTAACTACTTAATATATACACACAATATTTTAAAATTTTATCAATTATTAATGCTTTCTCTCGTACACTAACTCATCAAATCTCAATCTCTCTAAATTCATGCCTTAAAAGGTGCACTGGGAAAGGGATTGGTAGACATTTGGTGCTTCAAAATATTTTTGGCCCCTATACCACCTCTTAAAACCAATACAATTAATCCTATCCATTTTACTAATATTTTAAACCCCGCTTATACACTTACCTAAGCATCTCACTGCCCAAAATATACCCTACCTAAGTAAAAACCCCTTTTTACCATATTTCCTACTACATAGACTATGTCGACCCCATTTTATGTTTAATGTACGTTAGGAACTATGTCAGCGTAAGCCAAATGTAGTTTGAGACTTAATGACTCTATTTCCCACCTAACGAGATAAATCAGGCTGACTATGTCACCTAAATTCTTAGGAGCATTTAGGGTCAATCCATGGATATATATACCCCCTTTCATTTCATTTCTAAGATAGTATCATTTAATTGCACATCATGACTACTCATAAATCTGCTTATATAATCAATAAAAGGTTTCATTACTTAGGTTTTTGCCTTGGATAAGTAACACTTGTCTTGTGGAGGTCTTGGATGCATAGGAGAAGTCTTGTAGCCTAGATATGATTGATCCTTGTGATCCTTACAATCCCACAACAACCTCTTAAAAAACACCATTGGCCAAGGGAGAGATCGAGGCATGAAGGGTTCACTCAAACAAAGTAAATATATTCCTAGCTCTTTATATTTCAATAAGTAGATGTTGTAGAACTAATGAATTGAATTGTATCTCTCCTTGATTAGATCATTTCTATGTTATATTAGATAAATTTGTCTTTGCATGTTTATTATCTTCCCCATTTATGCCACAATATTTGGTGAACACTAGATTAGCTTGCATATGAATTTACTATATTATATTACACAATTATTTAATAGATTATCTTTCTTAATATTGTTTACAATCATAAGATCTATGTAGGTTTATCACAAGATGGCATTTGAATAGAGGCCTTGGAAGCTTGTAAACCTCTCCTTTGCCATTGTATGATAAGTGATCCCTTAGTGTAGGTTTAGCAGATACATTATTGGTCATGACCCCAATTTAAATGTATTACCAAGTATACTTGTTAGTTGATTACCTTATTTGAGATTGAATATTATTGAGTAGGATAAGTTAGAGAGATATCTAGTTTCACTTGCATACATTCTTGTGAACCCAATGTGAATCTAACTCTTGTAGATTTTTAATTTTTCTCTATAGATAACTGGATTGACCCTATGGACCTAATTTAACACTCTTTCCTTAGGTTTTTATTCTCAATCAACTCTGTTGACTCAGTTTGGATTTGTGTGTAGGTTTTTATAGTTTCATCGACCCGATCGACTTAGTTAGTATATCTTTTTATAGGTTTTCCAATTAAGGTGAGCCTATCTATTTTATTCAAAATTTTATGCATAAAATTTATATTATGGACAACTAGATCTATCCAATCGATATAGTTTATTTTACCACTCTTAAAAAATTTAATTAAATCTGTCTTCTCGATTCCTTTATTCTTTACATTTTCTTTTTTAATAACTAGGTCAATCTGATCAACATAGTTTTATTTATTTTATCATTTACCAGTTTTATCTATACTTAGTCAACCATATCAACTTTATATAAATATGCTCTCTTTTGCCTCTATAAGTTCAAAATTCCATCTAGACAACACAATTTACAACATCAACTCAACATCTTCAAGAAAATTACTAGATCACCCTGTTTGACTCTGTATAATTTACCAGGTTCACTCTAACCAAATCAATAATTTATTTTTGTCAAATTTTAAGTAATTTCATTTTCTCACTATTTTTCAAAATTTAAATTTTAGTATTATTTTTACCATTTTTTTTAGTTTTGGAAAACTCTACCTTTACAGTCAACTAAGTCGATTGGCTTGACTTAGCTATGTATCTACTTTTTGTTTAGAAAACTAAGTTGACTAGTTTGATTGTGTTATTTTTGTACTCTATTTCAATAGACTGAGTCAATCAACTCGACTCTATTATGTTATGTTTGTCCAACTAAGTCAACCATCTCGAATTTATCCCATTTTCCTCCTAATTCAAGCAAAGGGAATTAACTTACATTTATAGTAATTAAACTCACTTTAATTTTTAGTTAGTTGCTTGTTTATTTACTTTCCAAAAAACATAAATTTTCTCTAAAAATTTGATTTTTGCTCTTGTTTTTCACTTTGCTTGGTTTTACCTAGAAAATGTGTACCAACATATTTCAAACTACTTAGCTACTGTCATGAAGGGATACTCAATACTATATTTATGGTCTTTGTCTATCATTTACAAATATCGTGGGTGAGGGGCTTGCACCAATACTCATAGCCATAATACAGAGCTAAACACAAGATTTAATTTTAATGTACCTCAAGGTATTTTGGAAATACCTAGTATTTCCTTCTTTATTGAACATTAGGAATCCATCCACCCATTTTTTTGTGTGGTACATTAGTTAGTGGTTAGAGATGAAAAGTCTCTTCTTGCTTACCCTTGAAATCAATTTTAGTGGGCTATGGGAATGATAATTATTTCATAGTTAGTGCTCTAAAATATTGGGCTGACACTATCTGATAGAAAAAAAAATATCATCGAGAACTTACATTTTCAATAAAAACTTTTTGTATAATTTTATGATATTTTTTTGGATCAATTAGTTAGATTTTAAATTTTACCATTAATGCTTACTATTTTCTATTCTAAGTTGTATCACAAATTTGTATTAGCTAGTATTGATATAAGGTTTGTGCCATGTGCTATAACTAGATCAACCAACTCAACCTATTTACCTCTATGTTTAGTTCTATTTCTTATAACTAAAACTAAATCATCCAAACTCATACAATTTTAAATTTTTATTTGATTACAAAATTAAGTGGACCTGCTTGACCTAGTCTTTTACAGACTATTCTATTTTTCTTTCCTATAGAACTAAGTCAACCTATTCAACCTAGTCTTTTACAAACTATTATGTTTTTATTTCCTATAGAACTAAGTCAACTTGTATGACCCAATATTTTACATACTATTCTATTTTTATTTCTATAGATCTAAGTCAACCTACTTGACCTAGTCTTTTACAGACTATTATGTTTTTTTCCTACAAAACTAAGTCAACCTATTCGACCCAGTCTTTTACATTTTATTTTGTTTTCCTTATTATAGAACTAAGCTAACCTATTTGACCCACCCAACCTTTTATATATTGTTCTATTTTCCATCCTACATTACTAAGTCGAGTAGCTTAATCCAATATATTATAAATTGTCTTATTTTTTAGTAAGCATTTAAACTCAATTTTTTCATCATGAAACATCTATTTGACTATGATATAGAGAAAAAACAAACTAACATGATGAGTTTCACTAATCCTAATAAATTTCCCAAAACACATTTTACGGTGACTAACCCGAATTAAAGTAATATCCATGTTGCCACTAGAAATACCAACTATGGGACTCCTCCCTATTCCACAAATCTTAACCCTTTATTCATACAAATGATATAATTTGAAAGTGACTTTGAATACATGACTTAAATGATCTTATTCATCAATGAAAATCCTCAACATAAAGGTAAGGATACTACAATCATCTATAACCTCATGATGGGACCATATATAGGATAACCTCATTCATCTTCACCTAGCTTTTCCATAGTATTTGGGGTAAGTCATTTCATGAATTACACCATACCTTTACCCTCTATAATTTATCCTTATAATAGTATGATGTCATCCTCCATGTCTTTGTTCACCTCCATGCCAAGTATTTATACAAACATGATAGGCGTGACTTTTAGTGAGTCTACTCAAAACACCCACACTAATACCCAATTCCATACAACTCATAATACATCTACTATTGCTTGTTCTTCTCATGCCACTAATGCATCTTATGCTACTAGTGAATCTCAAACCCTTAATACCTCACATAATAATAATACATTAAATGATTATTATACTAGCCAAAATATTATTTAAACTAATCAATTATTGTTATAAAATCTTAATCAAATGGATAATTTTTAAACTAATAATGCCAATAGATGATGCAAATGTAGAACCAGTTATTGCATGAATGCAAAATCCTAATGCACCCCCACCTACACTTAGAGATGCACATGGTAACCTTATACCATGACCCCCACTTATTAAAATAACTATTAAACACTTACAAAATGAACCTGCCATTCCTTAAATTGTAAACATTGACATAGGGGGTATAGTTCCCACTATCACTTATAATTGATCCATGGATCCAAATTTGCATTTGAAAACATTTAAAAATATATATAAAGACTGGGTTAAACTTAATATTTTTGCTGCCACCAAAATCTTAGCCAAAACCTTTTTAGGTGATGCTTTATATCGGTATAACCAACTTAAAACTCATATCATCAATAGCTTAGGGGACTTAGTCAATGATTTAGTCTGAGAATTCCAAACTAGTGATCTTATGGAAAATAATTTAGCCCACTTTATCAAATGCAAAAAATTAGAATCTGAAATGACACAAGTATTCATTAAATGATGGAAAATTTGTATTAAAAATCTAAGCATAATATATCAAATGAGAACCTTTTCCATTTATTCACTAATTTTATTCATCCTAAATTATAATATCATGTTAGGAACCTTTCTCCAAAATCCTTGGAAGAGGCTCTCGACCAAGTTAAATGTCAATATTTCCTTATACATCAATTTGAGCCTCCACACCCTTCCACATGAACTTGAATTCTTGTGAAAGTTAAGAATAGACATGAAACAGATGATGGTGTTATAGATACTTATGATTCCATACCCACTATCCAAGCCATTTCTCCAAACAACATCATGGAGCATAATCCTCTAAGGCCAAATAATAATAATTCTCATCCTAGTTCTACATTTTCTCAAGGGCATAATATGGATGTGCATAAACCTCTTATAAGAATTCAAAATCATCTTCCACAACCTTCCCCATGAGATTTTGATCCTACATTCTCTATTAAACACTAGTATGATACCCATAGATTTTGTTGGTTTCATGTAAGTTGGGGCCATTCTCATGAAACTTGTTGCTAATTACGAATTACTATGGTTTATCTCCTTGGACCCAAATTTGATCATGAGTCACTTATACATAAATTCCAACAAGATTATTAAAAATTAACTAAGGATCATGAAACTAAAACCAAAAAATAAGTTTTAAATCAAGCTAGTTCTTACTCAATCATTTACAAGGAACCCCTTCTTAACCATAAAGATAAAACTAATCAACCTCATATAACCAACAATGTTGAAAGTAATATAGATCCTAATATCGATAAAGTGAATGTTGTCAACATGAAGAACATGAGGAGAGTAGTTTATTATATTGATTAACACATAGCCTCTAATCATAATAATTTTCCAAAGTTCTGCATTGTTCAAGATTCTTACCCATCCCATCTCATAGAATTGGAATATGTGGAACCAACAAATAGGCAAGTATCAAATCTAAAAATGCAAATTGATAATACCTCTCCTACCATTGATACAATTTCTACTCCCATTAACAATAAGATACCTTAAGTGGATGCCTAAAAAATGTCAATTGGTATTTCTTCAACTCAAACACAAGAAATTACCAAAAATACAACCACATCACCTAAGATAACATAAGTACCTACAAATAGTCAACCCATCTTAACCAAACCTAAAACAAACATACCTTATCAACATAAATTTCAATGCAATTCTGACCCATCTTTAAAGGATTTATTCCAACATTATGCACCTTTATCCAATAATACTCTAATAGGTTATGATGAATGGGATCCTATAGCATAAATTTCACATATTTTATCCCAAATTCATCTCTTAGAAGTTATGAGAAATTCTCCTCATCATCACAATCTACTAATGCAATTATTATTTGAAATGAACAACCATTTTCCTCCACCTGTGGGGAAAGATGCTACCTTATCAGGATCTAAAGATAACATCCTTTAATAGTTTGAATAAATGTCTATCCATGTTGATGAAATAGTAGACACTTATTTTTCACTCAAATTTTCTATCTCTTCTATGATTCTCGATGAGATATTGCTTCATGTGGTTTGTTGTTCCCAAAATCCATCACTTGTTTTTATGGATAACATATCGACCATTTTGGTCCTGTAGGCCAAAATGATCTCTTCCTTTCTCAAAAAATGTTTTGAGCAGTCAAGTTTTTTAGTTACTTAAGCCTTTTCAACTAAGGAAATTGTAGGTTCAACAGGTGGGCTTTCACAAGGAAAATTTCAAAACACTTAAGGCATTTCCTAAAAGTTACAAGGATGGTTCACCACTGAGGTTCAATCAAAATGTTCATCAGAGGGTTTCAAAGAGTTGGAATGAATCATTGAACTATTGAATTGATGAACCATTGAACTCTACTTGAACGAGTTCAAAGGGTTCAAAAGAGTTTGATAATTTGGAACGAATCACCAAACCATTGAACCATTGAACTGATGAACCATTGAACCCCACTTTAAAGGTTCAAAGTGGTTCAAAGGTTTAAAAGAGTTCAATGCTTCAACAAGTTCTGTGAGTTCAAAGTTTGAAGTTCAAGTGGAAGATTCTAGAAGACATTTCAAGTGGAAGATTCCAAAAAAATGGTTCAAACAATTGGTTCAAAAATACATTGAACTCCTAAAGAAGACTAAACAAACCCAACTCTTTGTAAAATATTGAACCACCGAACCAAAGAACTTTGAACCATTGAACCATTGAACTGGTGCACTCTGAGAGGTTCAAAGGTTCAAGGTTCAAAGTGGTTCAAGTGACCAATGATGTCCCTATGGATGTCAAAATTAGGGTAATGAAATAACCTTTGATTTTCAAAGATGTAGACCTAGGAACAAACTCAATAGAAAGTGAAAAGAGAGCATGAGAGCTCAAAACACTAGGAAGAGACAAAATGTAGCAAGGAAAGAGGGAAAGTTACACAACATCTAGAAATATCTGCAAGAGAGTTATTCCAGTAAGTGGAAAAGTCCACTAGGTGGACATCATAGAGCACAAGCATTCAAAGGTGCAGCCTATTTTTCTTCATTGAGTAAAGGCGAATGGACAACCATGTAAGCATCATAAAAAGGACCAGTCATCCCATGCTTTGGAGGAGACATTTGAGATGATTAGAATGCCAAAGTCTAGGCTGGTAATCTACTCCAGCATGGTCCCTTCATAGAATCTTTAATGCATTGAATGCATCATGGGCCATTTCATGGAAACAAGTGCCAAAGTCTTTCTTTGGTTGCTATATATTGTAATCTCTCAGTTTGTAGAAAAAGAGATCTCTCTACTATCAAAAGCAAAACTCTGCCCAAATTGAACTTCATTCTTGAGACTTTGAGCTCAGATTGTTAATAATATTTTATTAAATGAATGAGAAAACAAGTGACCTTTCAGACTTTGTGTTGAAATAGCTTGTGTCTTTTAGGAAATTGTTCTTATGTCTTTTTCCTAAATACAGTCTTGTCCATTTAATCAAATAAGCAGAACTAGTAGAAATAATTTGGAAGATGTCCTAAAGTTGATTGTGGGAGACTTTGTGCTGCCATAATTGTCTTTAGTTTGTGTGTTTTTTGTTTTAGTGTAAAGGATATTGGAGAGACTTTGAGTTCCCCTTATCCTTTGTAATATTTTACTCTGTTGTAGTTTCAAGTGGAGACTTTGGGCTGCACTTAATCCTACTGTGTTACTTTGTCCTAAATTAGTAGGGGAAATAATGAAAGACTTTGTGCTTTTATGGGTTTATTGTGGTTACAGTTACTACCCAGGAGGTTTTCCTATTGTTTGCTGAACATCATTTTTGAAAGAAGAGAAATGCCTTCAATAGTTACACAAGAATTTTCCTTTACTTTGTGAACATCATCTCTAAAAAAAGAGAGATGGATGGTATGATTTCACCCCTGAGTCTATTTTCAGTTTATATTAGTATATAGTAGTTTATAGGGTACCTCCCCTTGATGAGAGGAGAGATTTATCTCATTATGTTGTGGTAAACCTACACATTTTGCTGATTTTATGCTGAGGTTGATATACTATTTTGCCGTCAGTTAGTTGGTGACAAAATATTCACCCAACATAAATGACACACTATTATTCATTAGTTTAAAAATATGATATATCTAATTCAAACATGCTTTAATCAATGAAGGATCAAGCACTTGTGTTGCTTCATTGAATTTTATCAAAACACTTGGATACTACAAATGTAATATTAAATCCATGTAAAGTACATGTTAAGGATATGACTAAAGATAAATTATTTTGTTAGGTTGTGTTTGAATTTATATCATGGCTCCCCTAGTTAAAGTACATGTTAAAGTCATATTGTTTAAATTTCCACTCTCTTACAATATCTTGCTTGATTGACCTTGGACACACCGTATGAGAGCAGTTTCCTCATCATCATGCCAAGGTGGTAAATTTCACTATAATAGTGATATATACAAGATTCAAGGAGACACAAATCCTTATAATTTCAAATAATTCTAATAAAGAGGTGTTTTTAAAATACTCAGTCTTGAACCCTTACCTATCATCCCATTTCATGAATCACAATGTTTTAATTATCTCATCAACTCTACTAGAGGTTATAAGGGTCATCCTAAATTAATAGGAAATATACCATGTAACCTTATAGATTCAGATAATGATAAACCATATGAGATAAGTTTAAAAACCAAAACTTATTATCTCTCTCCTACCATAATCTCCCAATTACCTCCTTATTGATAACCTATATCTCATCAAAACCCATGTGATGAAATTTTATTTACCTAACAAAAATAAATAATTCTATTCACCATGCTTCTTCGACTAATAAAATCACTGACATATGTACTATTGACCTTTATACTCCTAATTATGATGATGGCCATTATTTAGATCCATTTTTATCTCTATTTTCTCAAGCTAAAGATGTAGAAATACTTAGATATCATTCTTCTTTACAACATTCTCTTAGTTCTATTCTTGTAGTTCCTTCTATTGCTATAGTACTTGATATTAGTTCTTCATTTAATGTTCATAGGTTTGAGATGGAACACACATAAATACTCCTCTAGTCACTACTAAGCCTCTTTTAAGTATGATTATGGACTATTCCATAAACCTTACCAGTTTGCTAGATTTCATGATCCATATAATGTACTTCCTCCATATATGTCAGCTACATTAATTTGACTCACTATGAGTTCATCCCTTCATATGGTACAACCTAATGTTGATCCTATTATGAGTCCTCCTATTGGTGATGGCACACTACCTTTGCCTAAGATTGATCTTCTAATAACATGATGGGTAGATGAGTCTCATTATGAGATCCATAAAGTTTCCAATCATTGAGCCAAATATTGTAGTGCATACCAGTAATAACATGCCTCTTCTTTTACTACCACATATATTCAACCTTCACCATATGTTACTATATGTACTTTTTGATATCATGGTATATGTAAGAATTATACTAAATATTGATAGCTCAAGTAAAACATTGATACACTTAATCTATCCATAACACAACTAAAATACAAGAGTCTAAGACCTCCTAAGGTCCCCCCTCTATATAAATAGGATAAACCATCCATTTGGGATCCCTATATTATAATTATATAGGGATAGGGATATGGATATATACCTCAATATGGGGAGGTTTATTTTATTTGGAATCAGTGAAATACACACCATATTGATAGATGCTAAGTGTTTTATCAATAATTTTAGGATTTTCCACAACCTACACCTTCACCAGCTTAGCCTCATGATCTAGATCATTCACAAAAAAGTCTCCTCCTTCTCTATAGCCTACACATTTACATATATTGACATATACCATTAATATTTTGACAAATTTTCCTTGCATTGAGTAGACCATACAAGAGGTACCTCAGGAGCATCATGCTGATTCTAGCATACCTACCTTCTCTATAGAGGTGATATGATAAGAAGTATTTTCATGACTCTTGTAGAGATTGATGAGACTCTAATTAACATCAGAATTTAGTTACACAATGATGCATTATATATTATCAATGATATTTGTGATGAGATTTATTAGTATATTTGAACACATCATGGTGTTCATTACATTATTTATCACACTATTATATGATTTGGATTTGATTTAAGAGTATATATGGATATTATGTTTTTATTATTTAATATGTCTCATGTGTTATTTTATTTTCTATTTAAAATATTTTGATGAATATATCATGCATTAATCTTATGGTTTAAATTATTTTGATGCTGTAATTTTTCTTAAAATTCTTTGTCTTATGCTCGTTTTATCATTTCAAAGTAAGATAGTTAGTATTCTGACATGGTTCTTAAACCCACATGCCTTGATTATCCTATATTTACCATATGATCATTTAACAAACATACTTATCATTATATCACTACATACATATATCTCTTTTGATCTTCAACTATTATCCTTTATCCCCTTTTTCATACTAAGCACACATAAGGTCAAGACTTGAGATCACATGATGGTTTTTAGACAAGCCTAATTGTTTATCAATAAATATCAATATATCGAGGTATTTTATTTCCTATAACCAAAGCCTACATCTCATTTGTGTTTTTCATTTTTATCAGTCATGATTGGTTATTTAAAATCTATATGGAGGAGGACTTGAAAAATTTATAAATAGTTAAAATCCAAATCATTTACATAAAAGGCAATGATTAAAAGGTAAATATGAACATTCAAAATTTAAATTCACACTGTAAGATGTGATTCATATCTAAGGACATCTCTTATTTCTAATAAAGGCTCAAACTCCACAATTGAACTCAAAATAGAGATGAGGTCCATTGGGGTGTGGTAGGCCAGTAGATTAGGATAGGAGATTTCAAAATTATATATAATGCTACCTACTTTTTCACATAAGTATCCAATCTTTACAGTAGATCGATGACTCTATAAAGGGTCCTAAGGAATGAGTAACATGATGTGGGAAGGCAGGTCCATTTTATTTTCTTGCATAATTAAATTTCATGAACTTATCCTAGTAATATACCTATCTACCCTTAAAATTTTGTGCTTATTGTGAAAAAATACCTTTTGCATTTTACATGCACTAGACTGTTAGTGTGTTCCTATTTACCTAGTATGCCTCATGTCTAATAAGTTTTTATTACAAACACCCATGTCATGATTTTTACACTCTTTAATTCATTACAACAATCCCAATATTCCTTCTTGATAAACATGTTTTGTTAACTAATCTTACCCCTAGGGTTTCATTTTGTGAGTTTTAGTATAAGACCTTAGATAGGACCAAACATTACTCACAAGAATTTCCTTATTTCCTAAAAAAATTCACAATATTATCATTTAGCTCATTGGTTTCTCTTTTGTGAGTTATAATGTAAGACCTTGGATAGGACTAGGCCTTCCTCACAATACATTCCTAACACCCCTATACCATGAATAGTCATAATAATAACTATCAATCTTGATATTTACATCTTAATTTCATTCATTTTGTGTTACATAATTAAATATTTGATTTAGTGTGTGTCTTACATTTTTTATTTAATAGATCAGGTGCATATTTCCCATCATGATTTAGTATGTTTTATGTTTTCTTATCTATCTTCATTTTTCATGCTTTATTCTGAATATTTGTTTGAGTGTGTTTTACATTGTGTTAGTTATTTTACATACTTTCAATTTGATTTAATATGTTTTATGTTATTTATTTTCAAAAATTTACATTGTACACATTCCTCAACTTTATTTAATGTGTCTTATACCAATTACATTTATAATACAACCTTTTAAAATATTGACTTAAGTGTATTTTAAAAATTATTTCCTTTATTTATGTTTTACACATTTCCCATCATGATTTAGTGTGTACTACATTTTATTAATATTTTTATTTAATACATCCTTTTTACACATTTGACATTGCATTTTCTTCTACCATTCTTTTTAACCATGCATTTGTTCACAAATTTCTAGAATAGAATCCAACATAGATCACATATTTTCTCATAGCATATAACATAAACTAAAACACATGTACTATAAATAAAATATACATCCATAGAAATCCATGATAAATATAATAAAAACAAATTTAGAACCATATATATATCCATAGATTAAATTTTTGATACAATAAAAATATGATAAAAATACAATACTATCAATAACTCTAAGGTTGTGCTCCATCATGTCTATTTGGTGGACGAGCCACACTACCCATAGATGCCTATGAATATCCCCTTTGAATAGTCTTCTACAATGAATTCATATATGATCGGAGGCCATCAATCTATCCCTATAGATTGGTTACCTAGGCCTATACCTATGCCAGTTACCACACTATCTCCAAATAAACAACTTGCTCCTTGGCTACTATCTACCATGCCCATAGCTCTCCATATCCTACTCCAATTGGTAACTGTGTGGCATCTCCTTATGTCTATAGCTCTCGTTCTACCTCACCATCCAATTGAAACCAACTAGGATACTCTAGAGTAAATGATATAATAAGACCAATCATAACTATGGTATCATGATGCTCTAGTACATCATCCAAAATATCATGATAGATAACTTACACTATAACACCCCGTCTATACTCCTCATCGATAATATCTTAAAAAAAAAAAACTAGTTATACATTATATCTCACATATATACAAAAACTCCTATCATATAACTAATCTCCAACAATAGTCTCTTCATCAGCACATCCTCCAAGTACCTCCATAGTAGAAAGTCTCTTATGTGCTACAAAACCAAGAGCAAGAAATAAATTTTTTTGTGATCCCCTCCATATTTGATGCTCTATTAATTAAATTTGTGATACTTAGGCTATGGGATTTCCTACTCAGCTACCTCCTTCTATGTATCCACTACCACTTGTCACTGTCTTCATCATCATGGTGCTCATATTGGTAACTATAAAACATGATGTGGTGCTCAATAATAGACACATTTACATCCTCAACATTAGATATAACCATTTCCACATCTGTAACTAATTCCTCTTCAATAATATCTCTTTTTATTCTTGGCTATCATTGCTGACTAATCTAAGGTTTCGATCATTATGGCTAAATCATAGGAGCATTAACAAGTACTCATATGCCCCCACTACCTCCTGGATGTCTAGTATGATGTGCCCAATACTAAGGCACTACTATTAGAGCCACTAAATGTGGAAAGCCAAATTGTATGGGTAGGTGAGAAATAAACTATGGATCCACCCATAATGTATAGTGTCCATTAATATGAACATGAGCTAATACAAGAGAAACTATAGGCCAAATCAGCCAACTAACCATAATATTTGCATAGGACTTCCATAAAATGTCACCATGAGTAAAAGTTTGGAGTGCTAGAGTATGTGGTACAACATGTATCATATGGTCCTACCACCATTTGAGAACACAAGGTATACTATCATTGATATCATGGGGCAACCCAACTAGTTAATACATGGGAAATATCTCATAAATCCAACTACACAACAAAATAATGGGGCCCATAGTTTTATGCCCATGAGATAGAATTCCATACATGTCATGGACTAACTACACCCAAATCACCGACCCTAGTTGTATAAAGTACCCTAATCCAAAATTGATTGATATAAGGAGATGACATATGACACCTTACCATTTGACTTATGATAAATCACACGTGATGTCATAAGACCTATAATGACCTTTTGGATATTTAAAATGGTAGATATATACACATCAAACAATCACACATGTAACCCCTAAAATTACCTCTTAGAGTCAGTCATGCATAAGGATAGGGATCATCTCACCAACTCTACCTCATGAGTAATACGAACATAAGCTAATCTAAGAGAAACTATAGGCCAAGTCAGCCAACAAACCATAATATTTGCATAGGACTTCCATACAATGTCACCATGAGTAACAATTTGTAGTGCTAGAGTATGTGGTACAACATGTATCATATAGTCCTATCACCATCTGAGAATACATGGTATACTATCATTGATAGCATGGGACAACCCAACTAGTTGATACATGGGAAATATCTCATATATCCAACTACACAAAAAAATAATGGGGCCCATAGTTTTATGCCCATGAGATAGAATTCCATACATGTCATGGATAAACTACACCCAAATCATTGATCCTAGTTATATAAAGTACCCTAATCCAAAATTGATTGATATAAGGTGATGGCATATAACACATTCCCATTTAACTTATGATAAATCACACGTGATGTCATAATACCTATAATGACCTTTTAGATATTTAGAATGGTAGATATATACACATCAAACAATCACACATGAAACCCCTAAAATTATCCCTTAGAGTCAGTCATGCATAAGGCTAGGGCTCATCTCTCTAACTTGTTGTCCCCAAAAATAAGTTTCTCATTTTTGGGACAACATATGAGCTATTTTGGTCCTGCAAGACCAAAATTATCTCTTTCCTTTTCAAAATTTGTTCTGTGCATTCAAATTCTCCTTTCTTCAAAGCTTTTTAGAAATCTACAGACTATGTAGGCTCATTTCTATGGAATCTATAGGTTAGTTTCTATGGAATCCACATGAAAGAAATGGGTTCAACGGGTTCAACAGGTTCAATCGGCTCAAAAGAGTGCTCAACAAAAAGAAGCTCGTAAGTGGAGCATGCCAAGTGTCGTCTACCGGGACACAGTTTCTAATTAAGTTTCAAAGTAGTAGAACATGCCATGTATCCCATTATAGCTAAGTAGAATGTGACAAGTGTCGGCATCCACATTTCAGACTTCTTATTAGTTTCAAAAGCTTCTTTTAATAAGCTTCTCTCAGGGTCCCGTGGAAAGCACCAAGTGGAAGGTTGTAATCTATTTCTAAGAAGCTACAGAAGTTGCCACGTTTCCTTGGTAAAACTCAATGGAAGCCATCAAGTGTCGACATCCATAGTTATTAAGGACTGTGGTGGGCCCCAGGTGAGTCACAAGAACAAGCAAAATGCACCAAGTGTCATCATCCGCGTGAATCCAAATGAGTCATGAATGTTTCTGTAGTGTTTCTAAAGCTCAATGAAAGCCACCATGTGTCATCTTCCATAGGACTCTTAAAGGTTTCTAAAGCTCCTATAAGTTAGGTGGATACTGCCAAGTGTCCTCACTTGTTCCACTAGAAGATGCCACATGTCACTTGTCAAAAGCAATAGAACGTGCCACATGTCAAAGACGGAGCACTCCCAATACAAAGACATAGAGCCAAGGAAAGTTTTCCTTTGGAAAAATCATTTGAAGGAATTCCTTCAGACATTTTGTCTGAAGGAAATAATGGAACAATAGCCTGCTGAAGAATGAAAGCCCAGAGGCCACCCGAAGGATCCCAAAGGGTAGATACCCTTGTGGAAGGCTCTCACAGAAGGAAAATAGGCCTTTCTCAAGACCCTAAAGGGATTCTTCTCCTTCAGGAAGGACAAAATGAGAATGTTGAAGGAACTACCAAGGAGATTGATGAGCCCACAAACATCAAATTCATGGCAATGAAATAGCCGTTGATCCTTGTAGACTTAAAGGCAGACCAAAATGCATTCAAAGGCTGGAAGACCAAAGCCAAAAGGGAAGACCCACTGATGATAGAGTTGAAAGAGCCAGCAAAGGGGAAAAGGTAGCCCAAAGACTCAAATCACAACAGGAAGAGACAAAGAGGGAAATATTTGTAGTAGTTATTTTAGTAGCTGGAACAAAGTGCAAAAATAGATATTTGAGCCCTTAAACATTAAAGATGCCTCTTGTCTATCCCCCTTGGAGTAAAGACAAAGTGGGAAGCTGCGCAGACAAGAGGAGACAAACAAGATGACTTAGGCCTCGGAGGAGACATTTGAGATGAATCAACATGCCACAATTAAGGCAGCCACCCAGTTCCAGCATGGCCCTCCTTGACAAAACTAGAAATGCATTCAAGGCATTAAATGCAGCATGGGCCATTCCATCAAGCAAAGTGCCAAACCTTTCTTGGATGCTATATAATGTAATATCTTTGTTTGTTTTAAAGGAGATATTTTTGTTAATAGAAGCAAAACTCTGCCCAAATTTAAAGGCATTACTAAGACTTTGAGCTCAGATTATTCATCATATTTCTTTGTTTGAATCAAAAAGCAAGTTACTTTTAGACTTTGTGCTGTTATAGCTTGTATCATTCTAGGAGATTGTTCTTATCTCTATTTCCTAAATGTATTCTTATTTATGCAATTTAACAAGTAGAACTAGTGGAAGTGACAAGGAAGGTGTCTTGAAACCAGTTACTTTTAGACTTTGTGCTGACATAATTATTTTCAGTGTGTGTTTTTAGTTTCTTTCTGTGTAAAGGACATTGGGATGACTTTGTGCCCCCATTATTCTTCATATTTCACTCTTGGGTAGTCAAGGTGGAGACTTTGTGCTACATCTTAGATTGGTGGTTACTCTGTATCCTGTTACCAGTCACTGTCACTACCTAAAAGAACTTCTGCTATTTCCTACAAGAATATTTTTGAAAGAAGAGAAGTGCCTTTAGTGTTTTCACGAAGATTTTCTCCTCTATTTGTTAACATCATCTCTAAAAGAAGAGAGATGGATGGTGTATTCTACCCCTAAGTGTTATTTTTAGCTTATATATATAGTATATAACACCTTTATACCTATAGGGAACCTACCCTTAATGAGAGGAGAGATTTGTCCCCTTTGGATGTGGTAAACCTGCGAATTTGGATGACCAATCTCCCTATGCTGTGGTTGAAGAGACCTATTTTGCTCACCAGTTATCTGGTTGACAAAATAATTTCATTCTTCCATAGTGAAATACATGGATAAAGTTTATAATGATAATGGGTAAGACACAGGTGATGTTTCAATCAGAAACTTGAGGTTCCAAATTGCACAAAATTACTGTCCTTAATGGAGTCACCAAAAACTATGTTTTTGGCTACTCTGCTAGGGTTGAACGTGTAGTCTGAAGCCTCAAGTTTCAGATTGAAGTAGTCCCTACCCTTATCCATTATAGAATCTAGTGACTCCATTCTGTCTTACCCACTATCATTATAACCTTACCATCTTCCTCCATATCCATTATATTATAATCTGGTCTACAAACCAGATCCATTGGGATAGAACATGCAGTTTGAAGCCTCAAGCTTCAAGCTAAAGTGGGGTTAGTTCTTTCTCATTTTTTATTCTACAATCAAAACATGTGCTAGACTGGACCAGTAGAATAGCAAGCTATGGTAGTGGACCATACTGCTGCACTCCAAAGTCATCAAAAGGAACTCTTCACCAAGAGAGCAAAGAGTTATGGTTTTTAGATTAAAGACCACGTCTTGCCATGGGGCAAGAAGAGAGAACCAAAAGGAGTGCACAAGAAATGTGATTCTTGGTGGAGAGTTCCATTTGCCCATCACCGATTCTAGGGACAAAATGGTTTCTTGCTGGTATATCAAGATGGCACACTCTTTTCTCTACCTTACAATGGGCAGCATCTAAAGCACTTCAACTATTGAAGTATTAGATGAGTTTCCTGTACATATGTATATTTATATAGCCTTTGTTTCTATTATGTGATTTTCATTTTCATTTTTTGGGGCCTTTCTTTTTGGGTAGCATGACTCCATAGCCCAATGGCATACTTCAAGGCACTGGAGATTTTGGTTTTTACTCCCCTTAGCTATTCCAAGTTTTCATTTGAAGGAAGTTCCCCAACTGGAGCCAACTGTTGTCCCCAAAAACAACTTTCTCATTTTTAGGACAACATATGAACTATTTTGGTCCTACAAGACCAAAATTGTCTCTTCCATTAAAAAATTTATTCTGTGCATTCAAATTCTCCTTTCTTCAAAGCTTTTCAAAAATCTACAGACTCTGCAGGGTCATTTATACGGACTCTACAAGTTAGTTTCTACAGACTATGCATGAAAGAAATGGGTTCAAGGAGTTCAATCAGTTTAAAGGAGTGCCCAAAAGAAAGAAGCCTATAAGTAGAGTGTGCCAAGTATCATCTACTGAGACATAGTTTCTAATTATGTTTCAAAGCAATGAAATGTGCCATGTATGCCATTATAGCTAACCAGAACATGACAAGTATTGGCATCCACATTTTAGGCTTCTTATAAGTTTCAAAATCTTCTTTCAATAAGCTTCTCTCAGGGTCCCATGAAAAGCATGAAGTGGCAACCGCGGAAGGTTGTAATCTATTTCTAAGAAGCTATGGAAGTTGCCACATGTCCCTGGTAAAACTCGATGGAAGCCATCGAGTGTCAACATCTGCAGTTATTAAGGATTGTGGTGGACCCTGGGTAAGTCACAAGAACAAGTGAAATTCACATAGTGTCATCATCCACGTGAATCCAAATGAGTCCCAAATGTTTTTGTAGTGTTTCTAAAGCTCAATGGAAGCCACCATGTGTCATCTTCTACAGGACTCTCAAAGGTTTCTAAAGCTCCTATAAGTTAGGTGGATACTCCCAAGTGTCCTCACTTGTTCCAGTGGAAGATGCCACGTGTCACTTGTTAAAATTAGTGGAACATGCCACGTGTCAAAGATGGAGAACTCCTAATACAAAGACATAGAGCCAAGGAAGGTTTTCCTTTAGACAAATCATTTGAAGGAATTTATTCAGACATTTTGTCTGAAGGAAATAATGGAACAATAGCCCGCTAAAGAATGAAATCTTAGAGGCCACCCGAAGGATCTCAAAGGGTAGATACCCTTGCGAGAGGCTCTCACCGAAGGAAAATAGGCCTTTCTCAAGACTGAAGGGATTCTTCCCCTTTGGGAAGGACAAAATGAGAATGCTGAAGGAACTATTGAGGAGATTGATGGGCCCGCAGATGTCAAATTTGTGGCAATGAAATAGCTGTTGATATTTACAGAATTAAAGGTAGACCTAAATGCATTCAAAGGCCCGAAGACCAAAGACAAAAGGGAAGACCCGCTGATGATAGAGATGAAAGAGCTAGCAAAGGGGAAAAAGTAGCCCGAAGGCTCAAATCACAGTAGGAAGAGAAAAAGAGGGAAATATCTACAGTAGTTATTTTAGTAGCTAGAATAGTGTGTAAAAATAGGTATTTGAGCCCTTAAACATTGAAGATGCTGCCTATCTATCCCCCTTGGAGTAAAGACAAAGTGGGTAACTATGCAGACAAGAGGAGATAGATGAGATGACTTAGACCCAGGAGGAGACATTTGAAATGAATCAACACACCATAGTTAAGGCAGCCACCTGGTTCCAGCATGGCCCTCCTTGAAAAAACTAAAAATGTATTCAAGGCATTGAATGCAACATGGGCCACTCCATGGAATAAAGTGCCAGACCTTTCTTGGCTACTATATAATGTAATCTCTTTGTTTGTTTTAAAGGAGATCTTCCCGTTACTAGAAGCAAAACTCTGCCCAAATTAAAAGGCATTACTGAGACTTTGAGCTTAGATTGTTCATCATATTTCTTTGTTTGAATCAAAAAGCAAGTTACTTTTATACTTTGTGCTGTTATAGCTTGTATCATTCTAGGAGATTGTTCTTATGTATATTTCCTAAATGTATTCTTGTTTATGCAATTTAACAAGTAGAACTAGTGGAAGTGACAAGGAAGGTGTCCTGAAACTAGTTACTTTCAGACTTTGTGATGACATAATTGTTTTTAGTGTGTGTTTTAGTTTATTTCTATGTAAAGGACCTTGGGATGACTTTGTGTCCCATTGTTCTTCGTATTTCACTCTTGGGCAGTCAAGGTGGAGACTTTGTGCTACATCTTAGATTGCTGGTTACTCTGTACCCTATTACCAGTCACTATCACTACCTGAAAGAACTCCTACTATTTCCTACAAGAACACTTCTGAAAGAAGAGTAGTGCCTTCAGTGTTTTCACTAGGATTTTCTCCTCTATTTGTTAACATCATCTCTAAAATAAGAGAGATGGATGGTATATCCTACCCCTGAGTGTTATTTTTAGCTTATATATATAGTATATAGTGCCTTTATACCTATAGGGAACCTCCCCTTGATGAGAGGAGAGATTTTTCCCCTTTGGATGTGGTAAACCTACAACTTTGGATGACCAATCTCCCTATGCTATGGTTGAAGAGACTTGTTTTGCTCACAAGTTAGCTGGTTGACAAAATATTTACCCAACACAACTTTAACTCACAAGTGTCATAGATAATAGGATTCCAAATAATAGGAAGTCCAAAAAAATCATAGACATTCTCTAAATTTATATAAACCTCTGTCATATCCCCATCTACCTCCCATAAAAAATTATTAGTTAGTCTCTCCCATGTTCCTAAGAACATCAAAACTAAGTCAACACTAAGGAACATCTTATGCATCTACATGGTATTACCAAAACCCAATGATGGTAAATGTGTATAGTCATATGCTATCAATCTATTTAATAAATAAGGTAACCATGCTACATCTATCAAGTTTTAGAATCTCCATCATCTCTATAAAATTCCAAACATTAAAAGATGTATTAGTCCTTGATATAATATAATCAAGAAAATAAATTTTAAAGTTAATTAAAAATATTCTTAATTCAAAAATTAACTACTTCATCAACCTATTTTTAAAAATTGCTACCAATTTATACTATGTCAAGCACATACTTCATTATGTTGGTCAAAAATAAAAAATATTATATTAAGTCAGTGAGGAGACAAACTATGCCAGACATTGTATCATCATTAAAGCTAAGTTAGCCCACTATTACATAGTCTACTAGATCACAAAACTAATTTGTCCCACTACTATGTGGTTGTCTATGTCCTTTTACTATGTCGACCACTTCATATGAAGTTGGACATTCTTTAAAAATTATGTCAACCACTTTCATACATTACTACATTGACCAATATATACATAGTTGGTCACTTAAAATCAACAAACTAAATTGGCCTTCTTATATGCAGTCAGTAACTTAAAATTAAACTACATTATCCATCTACTACATAGTCAGCCACTCTTTTATACCTTCACTTTCTGAACTAAGTCAACTTGGCCGACTCCATTCAAACTTTGTGATGACTTTTTACCTCTTTATCATTAATGCCTTAGGCATTAATGACTAATTATGGTACCTACCCATTGACCATCCTATCATCTACTCTACCCTAAACATTCTTGGGGAAAATTCTATAATACAAAATTTCCCCACCATTTAATTTTTCAAATTTACCATATTTTCCAATAAAAACTTGCAAAAATTCAAAATTTAAAGCATTACTTACCTGAGTTGTGCCTGTAGCTATTGCTATGTTTCCCCTAGCTTGCACTTGTCATCTCCAGGCCATAGTATTGCTCTTCACTCCTTTGGTCTCTCAAAGATCCTTTTTTCTCATAATAGTAGAATTACAAATGAATAGTTTAAAAGTCCTATCTATATTTGAATTTTCAAATTCTTTAACTACCAATTATTTTTTGACAAATTTTGATTTTTGCTCATAAATATGTTTCTACTAGCTCTTTTTATAAACCAAAAGATATTCCAAAATCCTAATATTGTAGAGAATTTTTCTAAATACAACATATATTTTTACAAAAAATTCAAAATTTCTCTTATTTTGTAGGTCTACCTAATGTCCCCTACATTAGACACCTTTTCACTTATCTTACATGACTTCTCTTCTACAAAAACAATATAAGTAGATGTATGCATTTTTGAATTCTTTCATTTCAATTAATTTTATGATTCAATACTACATTTTATTAGCTCAACATTGTGGGTTACTATGTTCTTTTCCTGAATTACCATCCCATATTACAACTCCATGACATGTGATGAGATTTGAGTGGGGCATATGCATACACACAATATTTTTAAACTTTATCAATTACTGATACTTTCTCTCTTATAGGAACCTGTGTACATAATATTTTCAAATTTTATCAAATACTCACACTTTACATCTTGCAAGAATCCATCAAGAGTCAATCTCTCTGAGTGAACACCTTAAAGGGTGCACCAGGAAAGGGGTGGGTAGACCATTGGTGCTTTGTAGGATTGTTGTCCTTTATTTACACATATTACCAATCAAACCAACTCCTAAAAAAAATCCCTAAGCTATTACTCTTCTATTAGACACTTCTCCAATATTTTCTCACTTTCTATCATTTTTTCCCTCACCTTAATCCCCTTTTTTTAGTCTGCTATACTAGGTTAACTGTGTCAACCATGTATAGTTTTGGATGATTTTCACTTAGGAACTAGTTTGGCCTTTGGCCAACCTAGCTCATGACCTAGTGAATAATTATCCAAAATTATGCTAGGTTGACTGAGTTGACCTTGTAATTTGGGGTTTTTGGAATGGTTTAGGGTCAAATCCACCTATATATACAAGATAAGTTCATCATTATTTCAATATGCAATCAAGAGTTATTATTCGCTCATGCTTATTTATAATTTTCTCTTCCACTATTCTACTTGAGGAGTCTTATCTTACAGTTTTTACTTAAATAATCTATTCTTATGGATAAGTATTAGATGTTTTGGCCTTTCTTAGTGATCCTTACAAACCAAAACAACCTTTTATGAAGCCACTTCTGCCAAGGGAGAGATTGAGTCTCAACGGGTTCATCATTCGAGTAAGTAATCTCTAACTTTGATCCTCTTTTTAGTAGATAGAAGTAGCATAAGTATTGGATTAAAATAATATTACTCTTTATATTCCATGTATTAGGGTATTACTCATAATTAGATTAATTGAGATTCTTCTATACATTTTTTGATTATTTACTAACCCCTCATATTTTTTCACAAGCCCTGGGGAGCACTAGATTAGATTTGCTTTAGTTGTTATTAGTTTAGGTGAAATATTAAAACTTATGACCCCTTACGGCTATTTCATGATTGTGTTAGAATGGAGGCTTTGGAACCCTCCCTAGCATAGTGTATTGCAATAAGAGATCCCCTAATTGGGTCTAGAGGATACCCATATTGGTCATGTTCTCACTTAACAAATGTGTCCCCAATCAGAAGTATATGGTATGATCTATCTTCATCGAGTTAGGATTGATTTATAGACATGATGCATTTTTGATTGCATACATTATGGTGAACCTAATGTGAATAAAACCCTTGTAGGTTTTTATTCACATATTTCATCATTTTATCAAATTATTATTTTTCATATATTTGTGATGCTGGGTTGATTATATCAACACAGTAATAAATTTTGTGTGTAGGTTTAACATACAATCATATTAAAAAGTCTTTGTTATATTTGTACATGTTTTTTAGACTTATAGTTTAGACTATTATGCTAACCCACTCGACCCTGTACACTTTTAGGCATCAAATTTAGCATACTAGATTGACCCAATTGACCCTGTATATTTTGAAGCTATTAGCAATAGGTTTTTATAAAGCTTGTTCGACCTAGCTGACATAATTAGCAGACTTTACAAGTAAAAATCAAGATTTTTCAATAGAAATCTTATTCCTCTATGAATCCTCTAATCCACCAAGGTTCCTTTCTATCCTTAAATATCATTTCTAGCATTTGTTACAATTCTATTTTTCATAGTTTATAGTCTTTAAAACTGCCCCTGTACAACCAACTAAGTCAACCCTGTCAATGTAAATCTATATTCTATGTGAATTATAAAAACCTAGGTTGAATTTGTTAACTTAGTTCACTTTTAGACCTTTTGCTTCTGAAGTATAGGGGTAACACTATTGAACATGTTCTATATTCTCTACATACAGTGTCAACTAAATCGACACTATACTATGTTTCAAAGTTAGAATTAACACTTATATGCTAGTAATTAGCTCACACTTTCATTTATTTTTGCTTTCATGCTTATAATAGATCACATATCTAATTAGGTGGTTTTCAATATACCATTTAGTTTCACTATTTTCTCTTTTATGAACACACTACCAAATCACAAAAATCTTAAAACACATTTTAACAATTACCTACCCTAGGCCTACCTACTTGGATTTCGTCACCAAGGGGGAAGCCAACTTGGTTTTATAGCCAGTTATAAACATGTGGTTAATGGTATATTTTACCTAAGCACCAAACACCCTTATCTCTATGGTGTGTGAAGTGAGGGGGTAGGCCCCAATACCAAGCCTGTACCATTGCCAATATAGATCCCTTTCATCCCAAAAGTCCTGAAACTATCCTTAGATTACTTTCTAGTTCCTTGATTACAACCAACTTCCTATCACATCTAAAATTATACTCTAATAATCTAACAACATTTAGGTTGAGCACTTAGTTAGCTTTTACTTTCCAAGTTAACTGCTTGCTCTTTGCTCAATTATATGTTGTATTGCAAAAACTTGCTTTAGCCAGCATTGGTGCAAGTTTTTTGTTGTGTGCCTAAATTAGATCAGCCTCATTGATCCCATTTATTGTGTGTTTCCTTTCATTTATTGATTTCATAATTACTTGTAAAATTTTTCTTGTCTCAATACACATTCATTTGTATCAACATAATGTCTTATAGAATGTCTATTTTTCCCTGTTTACTATGCTAGGTTGACCCAGTCAACCCTATATAATTTTTAGCCCCTATCTATTGTGTTAGGTTGGCCTAGTTGAATCTATACAATTTTCAAACCCTATTCTCTATGCTAGGTCAACCCAGTCAACTTTGTACTATTTTTTGCCTTTCCTAGTTACCAACCCAATTTTCTATTTATTCTTCTTAGCATTTTGTTCATTTCTCTAATGTCATCATGAAGTCTCATACCATAATATTCTTGGATAGATTGAATTCATTTATATAATATATGGGATGTTCATTTCTTCCTCTCTTTTCCTACCAAGAGCATCATCACTCTTGGGGCACCTATTCCCCTTCTTCATCTATTACTTGTAACATGGTGCAAATCACATCTCAAGATGATGTTAATGGGTCTAATCCTTTCTATACCTACCAAGATACTTTTCATATTCAAAATATTCAAAATAATGAGGGAGAAATTAACATAATTTGAATCAATAATCCCACTAATAATCTATCTTCTAATAACCCTCCCTTAACACAAATTCAGGGAACACTCCTACCAACACCAACCAACCTCCTAATATAACTTATTCATTTCTCTAATGTCATCATGAAGTCTCCTACCATAATATTCTTGGATATATTGAATTCATTTATATAATATATGGGATGTTGATTTCTTCGTCTCTTTTCCTGCCAAGAGCACCATCACTCTTGGGGCGCCTATTCCCCTCCTTCATCTATTACTTGTAACATGGTGCAAATCACATCTCAAGATGATGTTAATGGGTCTAATCCTTTCTATACCTACCAAGATACTTTTCATATTCAAAATATTCAAACTAATGTGGGAGAAATTGACATAAATTGAATCAATAATCCCACTAATAATCTATCTTCTAATAACCCTCCCTTAACACAAATTCAAGGAGCACTCCTACCAACACCAACTGACCTCTTAATATAACTCAACTTCTTTCCCAAGTTATCCATAAAATGAACATAATGCAAAACTCTAACACAAATTAAATGATGCAAATTTAACATCATTTGATTAATATGGATAATCAACCTCTGACTATCCATCCTCAAGATAATCCTAATTACATTCCTCCACCTCTTAGAGATGCCTCAGGCAATGTTATTACTCAACCCATAATGAATAATGAGATGCTTAAAACTATTGAAAATGAGCCTTTATATCCCTTCATTGTGTCCATTGATATTGTTAACATATCTCCAACTATCAAGTATGATGGGACTAAAGACCCAACCTCATTTCTCAAAGCCTTTGGAAACCTTTACAAAGAGTGGATCAAAACTAATACCTTTGCCACTACTAAAATTTTAGTCAAAACCTTCACTGGTGATGTATTATAATGGTAAAAGCAATTACCCCAATATTCTATTTGTCAACTTGAATATTTGGTTAATCTCTTAGCTAAAGAGTTTCAACATAATGATCTTCATAAAATTTGTCTTAGCCACTTCATTAATCCTAAGCAATCTCCCACTGAATCAACTCATGTATTTATTAAAATATGGAAATCATTGGCTCATAAAGCTAGCCATAACATGACTGATGATAACTTAATTAAACTCTTTATCACCATTTTAACTCCTATTCAATATAAGGTTTGAACCTTTTCTCCCCAAACACTTAATGATACTCTTGACAAAGATAAATGTCAATATTTTCTCATGAAACAATTCAAAGTCAATCCTAAACTCCTAAAAAGATATTTTAAAACATCTACCAATACTCTTACTAGTAATACTCTACAAACCAAACCAAGAGTTGCCAAAGCTGACATCAATTCATCTTCTC
The DNA here is from genome assembly GCA_037957365.1 of Torreya grandis. Classification (NCBI taxonomy): domain Eukaryota; kingdom Viridiplantae; phylum Streptophyta; class Pinopsida; order Cupressales; family Taxaceae; genus Torreya; species Torreya grandis. The sequence goes on along the minus strand of JARHVA010000767.1, from coordinate 3,744,652 downwards.
ACACACCACTTTTTATGCAACAAATGAAACAACTCTTACCACTCTCTAGACCTTTCACTTATCCTAACAATCCTCCTAAGTGATAGGAGCCTAATAAATTTTACTGATTCCATGAAAACATTGGTCATTCCCATGAATCTTTTAGAGGACTGACTAAATTTCATATCTCTTATATGCTTGGTGATTCATTTAATCACGAAGCCATGATCAACCTTCATCTTCAATAGAACATCACTACTTCTAAAAAATGACATGATTCTAGAGCTTCTACCTTAAATAACCGAAAATCATTTTCAAATAATCAACCAAATACCAAGGATGTTTGTGTCATTGATGTTGACTATGATCAATATTATAAAAATCCCCAATATGTTAACACTATTAAGGTCAATTATCATCATAAGTTGGCTCACAAAGATCCTATTACCAAACCTAAGAAGCCATATTTAGAATAAAAACTTGTCAAAGACACTACAACCACTAATATAGCTTTGGGAGCCCATGAGGATCCAATTTCTCCTTCCAAACCTCCAACCAAATCTATTCTTTCAAAATATAATTTACCTCCTAATACTTGTATTGTTTCTTCTTCGAAATCTCTTTGGAACTTTCCTGAAGAACTCAACTCTATGCCTTGTGAGATTCCACTTATGGAGTTGGTCAATACTTCACCCTATCATCACAAGTTACTTATGCAATAATTAAAAAAAATTGAAGGTCCATTCTTTATAGATGAAGAACCACTTTCTATTGAATCTCAACCTATCAACATAAATACCATTGAAACTATGTGTCCTCCTTCAAATCCTTTTATTGAACTTCTTGAAGAAGACATGATCAATGATGAAATTATTTTTCTTGCCGATGATCTGACACTCTTTATTAAAATAGCCATTAATACTACCCTCATTCGTAAATTTCTAGTTGATTAAGGGTCTAGTATTAATGTGACATCCTTGTGGATTATCCAACAACTCAGTTATACCAAGGATCATCTCAAGTAAACTCATCTTATCTATCATGGTTTTGATAAGATAAATCAAAATCCACTTGGTTGAATTTGGCTTCCATTAACCATTAGACCTAAGACTGTTTAAACTAAGCTTATGATCCTTGATTTACCCTTATCTTAAAATATACTCCTTGGTCACCCATGGAATCATAAAATGAGGGATATTACTTCTTCTGGTAGCCAATGCATTAAATTTTAACATAATGGCAAGTGATATAAACATGATGATGGTCCCAATCCATGGACTATTCATTCCTAATCCCAAATCTCAGTATCATATTCCTACCATTCTTAAGATCAATAACGATCCTTTACCTAAGTTTATTAACATGAATCTTGATTTACAAGTCACTATTTTAGATTTTAATGATGATGAACCTAATGGTTTGAAACATACTTGTAATACTACCAAGCTACCTCCATACATTTTGTAGTGGCTTCCTCCTTTATTACCTAGGGACCATATTATTCCTCTTATTCATGAGATTACTGACTTTCCTCCTCTATGCAATGCTTAGGAGCCTTCTTTACCTAAATATGCATTCACTTGTAATGATTTTGAAGTGGATAAATTATTTCAAGATCCTCTCATCATGTTTCCTTATACATTTAGTAATATTGGGATTTCACCTTCTAACACTCACCTTGACTCTCAAACATGTAAAATTTATCCAACATATGAAGATAATTACATAATGGCCCAAGCTCAATCTCAAGAATTAGATGTCCAACATTATCAAAAAACCTTAGCTCAAATTCATGATTTTAATTAGGATGTCCATACCATTTCTACAGATCATGATTTAGATCCCAAAGATGATATGCCTCTTATCAATTCTCCACTTCTTGATACCCTTGGGTGGTAGAGAAAATTATACCTTCTAAACCTTGAAAATTTCATACACCTCCTTTACCACCTATATATCCAATCATCACATCTAATCCTTCCCCTATCACCAAAACTAATGACACTCCAATCCCTTCTGATCCATCTACTTCTCTTACTCCTGAGATTACACTAGATGCCATGGCAATCAATGTTCATCACATACATTTTGAGCCTGATCTCCATGGTAATCAAATTTTAGATCTTGAAGTAGATGTTGAATATTATGTTCCTCTTCCCACCTTGCCTAGTGATGAAGCTATTCTTAAAATAATTCATGCCTAAGAACCTCAACTTCCTCGGTAACATCATAAACTTATGAATTTTAAAACTAAAACCCCTAGTTTTAAAAACTTCATCACTATCATTGATCCTAAAGCTAATGTAACATATTCTTTATGTAATCCACCATACCATTTACAAGATGGAAATGCCATGATTATTAAGGAAACCACTCGCATTGAGTATGGTACTCCATCCTATCCTTGACCAATTATAGTATCTTGTGAATTCTCACCTACCAAACATGATAATTTTAGCTTATTATTTTATAAGTATGATGGGGTTTTTTCCTAGTCCTATGAGGACATGCCTGATATTGACCCTATCATTATGGGGCATAAGATTATTACTTGTCTCGATGCTAAAATTGTGTGTCAAAATCAAAGGAAATTTCCACCTGAGGTTTCCACCTTATGTCACAAAGAAATCATCAAATTACTCATTGCTAAATTTATCAAACAAGTGGACTATTCTAAATGGGTTTTTAACATTGTTCCCATTTAGAAAAAGGTCATTATGGTCATTTACATTTGTATTGATTTACACAATCTTAACCTTGCTTGTCCCAAGGACAAATTCCCTTTACCTTTGATAGATGCCATCATTGATTTCATAACTAGTTATGAAATGTTATTTCTTATATATGGCTTCTCAGGCTCCAATCAGATTCACATTTCCCCTGAAGACCAATATAAGACTATTTTTACCATAGAATGGGGCACCTATTACTATGTTAAAATTCCATTTGACCTGAAAAATACTAGAGCCACTTACCAATCAGAAATGACTCACATATTTCATGATCTTATCCACAAAATTATTAAAACCTATGTGGATGACCTCATTACTAAATCCAAAAGTCTTAAAAATCATCTCTTACATCTTTCTATCAATTTTTACCACCTCCTCAAAAACCAAGTTAGACTAAATCCTTACAAATGTGTCTTTGGTATCACATATGGAAAATTGTTAGGATTCCTAGTCTCTTTCCATGACATCAATGTCAACCCAACCAAGATTAGTTCTATCATCAACATGCCCATTCCTTGATCTATTCCTAACATTTAAAATTACTTAGGCAAACTTGGGGTAATTAGATGATTCATTCCTGAAATGGCTTATCATATCCATTCCATCAATTCTTTTCTTAAGAAAGGGAATGCCTTAGAATGTATGGACCCATGTCAAAAATCCTTTGATAACATGAAAGAGTCATTACTTTATCCACCTATACTTCATCCTCTTTCTAATGATTGACCCTTGATTTTATATACTTCTTCCACACCTATATTAGTTGGGGCAATGTTTGCCCAACAAGATGATAATAGAAGAGAATATGCCATTTACTATATTAGTTGAGGCCTCATCGATTATGAAACACATTATACCAAAGTTGAACATGATTATATCACCATCTATTTTGTAGCTAAAAAGCTTCGACACTACATGATATACCAAACCACATATGTCATCATTCAATCTAACCCCCTTCATCATTTTTTCTCCAAAGACTTTCTTCTTAGAGATAAAATTGGCAAATGGATGGTCCTCCTTATGAAATTTTATCTCCGCATTATGACTCAAAAAGTTGTTAAAAGACAAGTCATATTTGATCAACTTTCCAAAGCTCTTGTGCCAGCTACCAATCACCTTCAAGATAGTCTTCCAGAAGATAATATAATCTATATTGAAGGTCTTAATCAAGCTATCTCTCTCAAAGATTACTTTCATACCTTTACCATTGATCTTGAGGCAATTAATATTTATGAATCTTCTATTCCCTCTAATACTGCTAAACCTAAAGTAATTATTGAGGAGCTTCCTAAAATTAATATTAACTTACATGAGGATACTTTGACCCTTCACTTTGATGGTGCTAAATGCCTTAAAGGAGCTAGGGAAGGTTGCATTATTATAAGTCCTCTTGGAAAAATCATACCTTTAGATTTTTGCTTCAACTTTGATGTCACCAACAATATGGCTGAATATGAAGCACTAATCTTAGGCATGAGAGCTGATCTTAATTTAGATATTCAATATCTGCATGTTTGAGGTGATTCTTAGCTTATTTACTATCAAATCAATGGTTATTTACCAATGTAAAAGTGAAAACCTCATTACCTATCATCAAATTGAAACTACTCTTGCTAAGGATTTAATCTCTTTCACTATTGAGCCTATCCCTAGAGATCAAAATTCCATTGCTAATTCCATAGCTTCTTCAGCTTCTCTCTTTCATCCCCACCAAGTTTTTTTTGATCCTACTTTTCTTATGAAAATAAGAAAATCTCCATCTTCTACCCAACCACCAGATTCACTTATCTACCACATCAAGGCTATTACCATTGAATAAATCCCATGGTATAAATAGATCATTAGATTTTTATAAAATCAAACTTATCCTCCTAACTTAGACTCTCATAAAATACACACATTCATAAAGAAGCTTTCAAGTATGTATTTAAATATAACATCCTTTATTATCATAATGTTGAAGGTACCTTACTTTTTTATGTTATGCAAGATGAGGTCCCTCCTCTTCTTGAACAAGAACATGGGGGAATTTGTGGTGGCCACTATAGCAGACATGCTATAGCCCACAAATACCTAAGTATGGGTTACTTTTGGTCCACTCTTAAAAAGGATGTAATCAAATTCATAAAAAATGTACTCCTTATCAAATTCATGATGATATAATTCATTCACCTCTAGATAAGATTCAAACTATTGAATCTCCTTGGCCATTATCCATGTGGGGATTATGTCTCATTGGTAAATTACCTTGCTCCTAAGATAGTCATGTTTTTATCATCACCACTACCATATATTTTACCAAATAGGTTGAAGCTATGCCCATTGTTAATGTAACTAGTAGCACCATTGCCAAATTTATTCTTAAAAAAATCATTTGTCACTTTAGTGTTCCCCATACCATCATTTTTGATAATGGTGGTAATTTAAAAAATAAGGAGATCAAAGAGCTTTTTCCTAAATTCAAGATCAATCACAAGTTTTCTATGCCTTATCATCCGTAATGCAATGGCCAAGCTGAGGCCACTAAAAAAATTATTAAAAAAATTATCCAAAATATAATTCATAAAACCCATATGGATTGGCACATTCACCTCTATTCTTCTCTTTAGGCCTATCAGACTAGCATACATACTGCCACTAGGGCAACACTGTTCTCTCTAGTCTATGGTTCTGAATCAATCATTTCATTAGAAGTTGAGCTTCCCTCTCTTTGTATATATATTCATGGTATCATTCATGATGAAGAATTACATAATGATTGATTTTATGGTCTTGATCTCCTTGATGAACACCATCTTTCTATCTTATAACATAATCACCAATACAAGGCTTATATTTCCAAACAACATAATAAACGTGTCAAAATTTTCACATTTAATGTTGGTGATCTTATCCTTAAATTAGACTACATCCATGATAAATAAGGTAAATATGCCCAAAAATGGTGGGGTCCCTATTTAGTCAAAGATATTCTTGGTCAAAGTACCTATCGCCTTCAAACTAATGAAGGCCATATTTTCAAAGAGCCTACGAATGCATAATTACTTAAAAAGTACTTTGCCTAAACATTTTATTATTTTCATGCTTTCTATCCACATCTATCTAACACTTTTTTTAGGTTACTTACATGGGTCTCTCCCTTTGAAGTATTTGTCTCTCATTACAAACCTTTAGCCCTTCCTTTTGGTTCTTTTGGTTTTCCCCTTTCTCTTATGAGTTGCATTCCAAAACTGCGGATAGGACCCAATCTTCCTCATGATGTAACATAGTCTTCTATTTTTTCACACTCTTTTAACACACTTTTTGACATCCCTTAGATTTCACTTTTGTGATTTGTAGTGTAAAACCATGGATAGGAGACCTTCCTCATAAAATACCATCTTTTAATTTTCTCATGCTTTTTGGCACCCTCATGGGTTTCTATTTTATGATTTGTAGTGTAAGACCATGGATAGGACATATCCTTCCTCATAAAATTACCATCATGTTACTCCTTTTCTAAAAACATTATTGATCTTTTTTCTCAACTTTATCTTTTACTTCTTTTTATAGATGGAATTTGCACAATAATCTATGTTAGCATGTTTTCCTCCATTTGACTTATTCTCATGATAAATAATCACAATCTACTGGCATTGTATACCTTTTCGTCCCTTTGTCACATTTTTTTTAATTTGAATTAATTCAAATTGTTTTTTATGTAATTCCTCTTGATTTCCTTTCCTTTTACTCCACATTGGATCAAACAAGGTTGAAGTCAAGATAACACTTTTATTTTACCTAAGTTTATGAGACTCTTAGATCCCATGCTCTCTAAATTTATCTCTCTTAGTAACCAAGTCTCAAGTATTCAAATGAAAGTCAGATTTAGCACCCATGCTTGGTTTTAAAAATATGTAGGGAGGAAGAATAGAAAAATCCATCAATAAATTTAAAATCTAAATCATTTGAAATAAAATACAATAATATACAAAAGGCAACATACAAATTTTAAAAGTCAAAATCAAACCAAAAGATGTGATTCCAAGCACATCTCTTATATATAATAGAAGTTCAAACTCTATAGTTGGCCTCACATAGAGTTGAGGTCCATTGGGGTTTGGTAGGTCTGTAGATTAGAATATAAAAATTCAACAACCTTTATGGTGCTACCTACTTTCTCACACAAGTACCTAATCTTCACAGTAGACTGATGGCTCTATAAAGGGTCTTGAAGAATGGGTAAAATGTTGTGGGAAGGTAGGTCCATTTTAATTTTCATGCATATAGCCATTACGGGATGATATATATAATTGTGACATAAGGCTTGTGTGGCTCAGAGAAGTTCTTTAGAGTCCTTAAGGTTGAAAGTCCTCTTATTTTGACAAACCTAATTTGAGTGTCTTAACTTCGACAAATATTTTATCTAACTTGGGTTTTCCTTCATTTTACCCTCCACCCATTTCATTTCCCCCTTGGTAGACAAATTGTGATTCCAAATCTATTTTCCCTTCTTTATTTCCTTCTTCACCTCTTAGAAAACATGCTACCACTACTTTGTTTCAACTTTATTTATCCTTAAAGAAAAACAACATGTTGAAGCAACTATGGATTAACTTATTTATACCATATTTTACATTCTTATACTTTTTTAGTTTTCTTTTACCATTTGTCATTTGTTATACTACCCTTCTATTATGGGCACTCGAGTCTATACCTTTTTCCATTGTTGAGTGAGATAAGGATTGTTACTTCTCATTCATCAATGTTGTTATACCATTTTGTTTTTCACTTGTCCATCTTTGTTTAAGTAAATATTGTTAATGTTTTTACATTGATGTTTGATTATCATATTTTTTGACATGTATCCTTGGTTTGACTTGGTGAGTTTTCCTTTCTTATTTAAGGTTTAATTGTTTGAATTTTTTGGTCTTTAGTAGCCTTGGATTTTTAGTTACCCAATTTACTCTTGTTTTTGACTTGGTATTTTAGTCTAACATATCACTTGTAACCCTAGCTTTCCAAATTCACAAGTACATCCCATCCTCATAGAACCAGTTATCTTGAATTTCCTGCATTTGTTTGTTTTTGCTCTTTAATTTTGAAAACTTGGGTTTATCTAAAGCAATCTCTATGCTCTCCACAATCAAAAATAACAATACAATATAAAACCATCCAGTGATAAAGGTAAGTCAAGGTACACATTACATTTAATTTTTATTCATTTAATTTTTTAGTTATTTCCCTTTTAGTCATTTACTTTAAGTTATTTTTGCTTTAAAATACTATAAATTTTTTTAGCATCAACATTATGTGTTCTTATGTTCTTTCTTAATTAAAGTGAGGCTTATGTATACACATAATATTTTCAAATTTTATCAAATACTAATGCTTTACATCTTGTAAGAACCCATCGAGACTCAATCTCTCGAAGTACACACCTTAAAAGGTGTACTAGGAAAGGGGTGGGTAAACCATTGGTGCTTTATAGGATTTTTGTCCCTTATTACCACATATTACCAATCCAACCAGCTCCTAAAACCATTCCCTAAGTTATTAATCCTCTGTTTCACACTCTTTTAGTCTTTTCTCACTTTCCATCCTTCTTTTCCTCACCTTAATCCCCTTTTGTTAGTCGGTTGTGCTAGGTCGACCCTATTGGCCAAGATTTTTAGAAGGTTTTAGGTTCAAATCCTCCTATATATACAATATAATTTCATCATTATTTCAATATGCAATCAAGATTTATTATTCACTCATGCTTCTTTACAATATTCTCTTCCACCAATCTACTTAAGGAGTCTTAGCTTAGGAGTTTTACTTGAATAATATAGTCTTGTGGATAAGTATTGGATGTTTTTGGCCTTTCTCAGTGATCCTTATAAACCATAAAAACCTCTTGAGAATACCCTTTGGCCAAGGGAGATATTGAGTCTCAATGAGTTCATCATTTAGGTAAGTATTCTATAACTTTGATCATTTTTTTAGTAGATAAAAGTAGCATAAGTATTGGATTCAAATAATATTACTCTTCATATTTCATGTATTAGGGTCTTACTCATACTTATATTAATTGAGATTCTCCTATACATGTTTTGATTTTTTACTAACCCCTCATATTGTGCCACAATATTTGGTGAGCACTAGATTATATTTACTTTTATTGTTATTAGTTTAGGTGAAATATTAAAAATCAGGAGCCCCTTAGGGTTATTGCATGATTGTGTTAGATTGGAGGCTTTGAAACCCTCTATAACATAGTGTATTATAGTAAGAGATGCCCTAAGTTGGTCTAGTGGATCCCCATATTGGTCATGTTCTCTCTTAAAATATATGACCCCAATCAGAATTGTATGGTATGATCTATCTTCTACAAGTTAGGATTGATATATAGACATGATGTATTTATGATTACATACAAAACTTTTTGAATCTCAATCTCTCTGAGTGCATACCTTAAAGGGTGCACCAAGAAAGGTGTTGGCATACCTTTGGTGATTTTTGTGATTATTGGCCCCTATACCACCACTTAAAACTAATACAAATTACTCTTATATATTTCCATAAGCTTTGAAACCTTGTTTATACACTTCCCTAAGAAGCTCACCACCCAAAATAGCCCCTACCTAAATAAAAACTGATTTTTACAAATTTTCCTACTACATTGATAAAGTCAACCCTATATTATGTTTAACACATGTTACAAAACTCTATCAACCTAAGACAACATAGTTTGAGACCTAATGGCTTTATTTCCCACCTAATGAGGTCAACCAGGCCAATTGCATTGGATAAATTCTCAGGAGGGTTTAGGGTCAATTTGTGGCTAGGTATTCCCAATTTCATTTCCTTTCTAAGAGAGGATCATTCAATTTCACATCATTACTACTTGCAAATCTGCTTATATAATCAATAAGAGGTTTCATTACTTAGGTTTTTACCTTGAAGAAGTAACAATTTTATTATTGAGGTCTTGGATGCATAGGAGAAGTCTTGTAGCCTAGAGATAATTTGTCCTTGTTATCCTTACAATCCCATAACAACCTCTTACAAAGCACCATTGGCCAAGGGAGAGATTAAGGCATGACATATTCACTTTAACAAGGTAAGTATATTTTTAGCCCTTCATATTCAATAAGTAGATGTTGGAGAACTAATGGATTAAATTTTATCTCTCCTTGCTTATATCATTTCTATGTTATACTAGATAGATTTGTATTTTCATGTTTATTATCTTTCCCATTTATGCCACAAACTTTGGTGAGCACTAGATTAGCTTGCATAGTTGTTCAGTAGATTAGCTTGCTTAATATTATTTACAATCATAAGACATATATAGGGTTATTGTAAGATGTAATTAGACTAAAGGCCTTTGAAACATCTCCTATGTCATTATGCGATAAGTGATCCCTTAATATAGGTTTAGCGGATCCATTATTGGTCATGACCCCAATTTAAATGTATTATGAAGTGTACTTGTTAGTTGATTACCTTCTTTGAGATTGAATATTATTGAGTAGGATAAGTTATAGAAATATCTAGTTTTAATTGAATACACTTGACATCATTGAATGAGATTCATTACATATGGGCTACATTGGTGTGGTGGGCACATTGAATATTATGGTGCCATTAACTGTAACTATATAGCCTAGCACTTATCCTATCTCAAGACAATAACCATGGCTCATGACTAATAAATAACTCATATAATGTGTGTGTATCTCATACATATTTATATATATACACACTCACACACACACACACGCACACACACACACACACACACACACACACACACACACACACACACACACACACACACACACACACACACACACACACACACACACATGACATTATATAGGCTACACGTAACATGATAGAGGCATACCACCTATAGTATATATATATATATATATATATATATATATATATATATATATAAGGGGGTTGATGTCTTACGCTCATTATTGAGGCACACTTTTAAAATATCATGTCCCCATAATTTAGCTAAGAATAAATATAATGTTTTTTTGTTGATTTTGGCCTATAATCCACATATTATCAAGTAAAAATGATGTAAAAAAGTGGTTAGATATGTGAATGTCACCAATGTGACCCACGTTGCCAAAATTATACCACTTTAAATTGATTTCAAAGTGAATTTGGGTGATCACACATATACATGACCCAAATCATCTACATTTATCTTGGTCACAAGTAGATGGTGATGTTGTGTGTATTTTGTCATGAGGGAATTAATCACATTGGTGAGCCCACACACACAAAACTAAAACCTATGTTACCCCATTCACACAACTTTGGCCTAAATTTGAAGTAAATTAGGGTGATCATGCACAATGTGTCCAAAATTTTTCTCATTCTCCTTGGTTACAAGTAGATATAGTGTTTTTATGTCATTTTTGGCATATAAGGGACCTAAACAAAAGTAAAAGAGACATAAATAGGTGGTTGGGTGTGAAAATGTCATCAATGAAGCCTATGCTTCCAAAATTACACCACATTAGTCTAGATTCAAATTGGATTGAAGTGATCATTATAGAAATGTGCCCAAAATTATCTACATTTTCTTTGGGCACATGGATATGGTGTTTTTATGTTACTTTTAGATTATAATGGACCTAATTTTAAATAAAATAAACATAAATGAGTGGTTGGGTGTGTGCTAATTACCAATGGGACCTAAATTTTTTTAATTACACTAATTTGGCCTTTGATTTGTTATTTATTATGAAATTATATGTTTAATTCCTAAATAATAAATGGGTATGAGTAGATAAAATTAGTAAATAATATGCATTAATTATGCTAATAATTTGTGAAATTTTACTATAGTTAGGGATTTTCTAAAAATAGTAATAAGTGAGAGAAAATATGACTTAGCTTATTCTGGGCTATTATGGCTGAGACATAGTCTGATACTAGAGGAACAAGACTGGGACACTATCATAAAATAAGATCTGGACTTAATTTTGTTATTGGGTAAGACTACTAAAAATAGGATGGTATGTGTTCAAAACTATAGTCTTGGTCTTACCACTATTATCCAAACTATTCATAGAGATTTGATTTTTTTGGGATTTATTCACCGTATATGTGTGAGCCTATGTACCAAATTTTAGATCCTCGATATCAATAGAACTCCATGTAGAGATGATTATTTGTGTCTTTGTATCTTTTATGTAATTAAATGGAACTTTAGAAAATAGGGAAAAGGGGTTACATAGTGTGTAAAATATCCACTAGACACACTTCAAACCTCATGTGTGGGCATGCTACCTACATATCAATACTCTAAGGATGCCACTCTAAAACTAGTGCAATAAGCTTATGTGGAAGCCAACTCGAGAACTAAAAAAATTAAGCTTATATGAAATCCAAACTTGAAAAAGGATGCCAACCACCTGTAGATGGAGTAAGGCATGTAATTAATAATAAATGCATGGAAAATAAATTAAACTCAAAAAAAGGGGAGGATGAATGTGTTATGTACATTGCTTCCAATCACTGGTGTTTGGAACATGGATTATAATCTGGAAGTTATATCAACTACCTAATCTAAAATTGGAAGTGAGAGCCATCATGTCACACATGATGCCCCTTATATCTAGATTCTCTAAGAAAAACTATACTAAAAGATGCTAAATATAGACTATGTTATGCTAATAAACCTATGATTGAACTCAATTTTCTATCTATTTCTAGAAAAATTGATTTTTTTGCTATTTAGATAGGAGTGTCAAAAATATGACACCCTATTTTTTGGTGTTGTAGTCCAATTTTGGTGCTATTATCCAAGGCTAAATCTGATGACTATTCTAGATTATCTAATGTTTGCTTGCCCTGTTTTACCTAGTCTAATGTCTAGATTCTATTTTGAGTGTTTTAAAAACTACTATTTTTGACCATTAAGAGCTCTGATCTCTATAATTTTTTTTTGTTTATTTCCCCCTCTTTTGTGGGGAGGAATGAAGACACTATAATGAATGCCCTCAGAAGAAAGAGCCCTACAAGTGTGTTAAGGTAGAAATGTACCTGATATAGTAATGATAATCAACAAGATATCTCAAGATATAACATGGTTGGATTTGAGAGATTGTTAGATCAACATGGGTATGCCTAGATAGAGGTAACAATGTAATAGCATGTGCAAGGTACTAAACTAAGATTGAAAGTGTTAGTTGTTAGTTGTTAGTTATTAGTTTTTGGTAAGGAAGGATGGAACATGATGTCCATCATGGCATCCAAGAAAGCAAGGAAATGTATGATATGGATCATGACATTAAAAATAGGAAAATTAATCTACCAATAAGCATATAATGTAAGAAGAAAGAAGCATACAAGAGTGGCCAAGGGGCCAAGCAATCAAGGGACATGGGCACATGTCACTCAAACTAGAAAGCAAACATATAAGACATGTTTAAATGCCACATACACATACAATTGAAACAAGCAAATTGGCATGGAAGCCAAAACAACATAAAGGATTATAGACAAAGGACATTGGAAAATGTCTTAAGGTACACACATGAATATAAAAGGACATTGGCAAATGTCCTAAAACACATAAAAGGCATGAAACAAGAACTAAGAAAAATAAAAACACATAAAGCTATGCTAATCAAGAAAGGAAAGCATGTATACATTGGAAATACAATCACATCTAACTAATCAAAGTAAGAAGTAAAAGTATGGAAGACATGTTAGTACAAGACTAGGTATATGCTAAGAAATACACAAGTGTTAGATACTAGTGAAATATTGATTTAATAATCTGTGTAATCTAGTAAGTAATGTTCATCAACATATTACTTGGAGTGTGTAGTGTAGGAATGACATAACCTAGATGCTGTAGTCATGTAGAGGATACCCCCAATGGGTATGTATATTGATGTGTGTCTTGAATGTAGAAGTAAGATGCCCCCTCAATGGGTAGAGTGAAGCAATCAAGGATCTAGATGTCACTACACACACTCAAAGAAGATTAAGTGAAGCATGGTAATGTAGATAAATCAACATACAATAGCATGAAATAATAAATGTAAGTCCTGGCATAGTAGTAGTAATGTAAAGCATGGATAATGGATACAACCAAAATGTTTTTGGTATTTTGACATTTTTAAATGTTTTTAGATTTTGAAATGTTATATTATTTTTGTATTTTTAAATTTTGAACTATGTAAAATCAAGAAGAAGAGATTATGTACAAGAAATGCTGAAAAAAGACTATGTACAATTATGTAAAGAAATCAATATGTACATGATAATAAAAAATAATAGGCTAGGGGGAAAGGATCCAAGGATGGAGCCTGCTAGGGATGAAAACGGAGGAAAGGGTCACAACCATCATCAAATGCCTCAAGATCATCATCATAAGTATCATCTTATGCTACAAATGCTATGTTTATGGTGTCATTGTATCAAAGGTGAATTGAAGGTTGCTCTAGTGTTGGAGATGCTGACTTTGCTCTAGGGAATTTAGTCTTACTAGTGGATGATTTTAGTGGAAGTGGTGGAGCTGGTGTTTCTAGTGGTGCTATAATCTAAATAATGCCTTGATCCTATAGTTTATCCAATCTTTATTATAAATTTGTACATGAGTTTGTATCATGGCCTGTAATCCTTTTAATAGTACAAAATGGATGACAATCTTGATGTGATAATTTGATGATAGTTTATGTCATACTGTAGGTAATGTGATCAATCTATGATCCAGTAATATCTATAACATAAACTGTAGCTGATTCTATGTGTTGCCTTCCTCAATCTGAATAATTAGATCTATATTTGTAGAGGTAACCATGTGAACTATATGTGCCAAGTGCTTTATCTATGGTTGTGAGTGTGGATGATATCCTATGAGTGTTGTGTGAGATGCTAAATGTGTTATAAGATATAGTATGAGAGCTCTAAAATCATCTTGATACTCTCCTAGGCTAACTAGTGTAAAGCTTAATCCATAAAAATAGTCATATGTGAGTGTGGGTGTCGTATCAAAATTTGAAGAAGCTTATGAATTTGTATCAACATCATGTACATATGGTAATGCAGAATCTAACACAAGGGATAGCTATGATATAGGAGTCTGATCATCTGTAGTAGTGGAAGATGGTACTACTACAAAGGTATCTATAACTGGTGGAGTAACTATGGAATTAATTAGAACTATTGGTACTACTATTGATGATGGTGAATGTGTAACATATGTTATAACTATGCTTAAAGGAGTAGCTGAGATAACAAAAGCTGTTATGACTAGAGAAATATCTAGAGTTAAAAGTGTGATTGTAAGTGGAGTGTGAGAAGTGTTAGTATCTCCAACCTCATATGTATGTATTTGATCAAGAGAAATGCTATGAGGTGGTGGATATACTATGAGATATGGTGTCCTATCTATAGAAATAATTAAAGATGACTTTGTAGTTTGATAATATTTGAATGGTTAGTTGTCTGTTGGACATGTGTATAGATATCCCTCATGGAGAAATTTAATACATCAATGGAGAGTAGAAGGAATGACCCCCATAGTATGTATCTAGGGTCATCTAAGTAAAATATTATAGTGGAGAGGACCTAACATGAACTTAACCTATGTAGAGATGGTTTTTGATCTGACCATGATATCTAAAGTAATAGTTCCCAATGTCTGTTGGGGTATATCATCAAATCCTTGAATGTTCTTATATGATTTTTATGTGGATGCCAAATAGACACCCATGACTTGTAATAATGTTATATTAAATATATTCAATTTGGAACCACTATCAACAAGAACTCTCTTAACTACATTAGTTTTGAATTGAACTTATATGAATAGTGGTAAATTTTATTCAATAACTATTTACGAAGGCATGTCCTCACTATCAAAAAAAATTGCATCGCCTATAGTTTTTAAAGTGTTGACCATTGATACAAAATAAGAAGGTTCTAAATGAATAAGCATAACAGTCTGGGTGAGTGCCCAATAATGAATACCCTTGAATATATTAGCTTTCTGAAGCAGTTCTAACATGGAAATCTTAGCTGGAGTGTTTCTCAACTGATCAACAATGTCATATGCCTTATACAAATCTACTTGTGTGAGAGGGTTGGGCCTAGGATGGGTAGGAATAATAGGGTGACAAGGCTCCTAGGTAGGTGGAGGAGCCATAGTGTTGCATGAGTAATGGCTCTAACCACATTATCTACTATCTGTATAGGATTAGTAGTAGCTATAGAAGGACAGTGAAGATAACCAATGGGTCAAGGAGGTGGAGGGACAAAAGGTGTCAAATAGGCTCTCTGGTGATGGGTAGTGACCTAAGGAAGAGTGAAATGGACCATGCAACATGAATTGGTATGGGGTAAAGGCTCCAAGGGAGGTGATACAAGATATATATTAACATTTTTAAGAATAAATTGGTTAACATAATCCCATATAATGAAAAATAGGCATGAAATGAAAATAATCAACCTTTATACTAACATATGATAGACTTCATCATTCATGTACATGATAGACTTCATCATTCATGTACATGATAGGGCCCATTATGGTTTCCTTATTATTTTTAAGAAATTTAAGAAAATTTTGTAAATAAATGAGCAACATTTTTGCAATTTGAGTATGGATGTAAGGTGATACCTCAAAAAAAAAAGTAGGAGCTAGTACATGCAACTAAGGATTTTTCAAAATACTATGAATTTTTGAAATTGAAATTGAATTTTTGAGTTAAATATTCAAGAAAAAAATTAGAAATTCATGGGAAAGTACTTGATTTAATGGGACCTAGTAGATGCAACTACGGTTTTGAAAAAAATAAAATTTGAAAATTA
Source organism: Torreya grandis (assembly GCA_037957365.1). Taxonomy (NCBI): domain Eukaryota; kingdom Viridiplantae; phylum Streptophyta; class Pinopsida; order Cupressales; family Taxaceae; genus Torreya; species Torreya grandis. Next base: position 3,728,120 of record JARHVA010000767.1, on the reverse strand, counting down.
CTATGAATTTTTGAAATTTGAAGTGGTTTTTTTATTTTAATATTCAAGAAAAGATTCAAAAATTAATATAAAAAATTAGATAGGAATTTACCCTAGGGTTTCTAGGGTTTTTATGCAAAATTTGAAGTGTCAGGTTCCCCAAATGATTTATTATTTTTTATGAAATTAGATGTTTAATTCCTAAATAATAAATGGGTCTAAGTAGATGAAATTAGTAAATAATATGCAATAATTAGGCTACTAATTTATGAAATTTGAATGTAGTTATGGATTTTCTAAAAATAGTAATAAGTGAGAGAAACTATGACTTAGGTTAGTCTAGGATATTATGGCTGAGACAGAGTTTGACACTAGAGGAACGTGACTGGGACACTATCATAAAGTGAGATATAGACTTCATTTTATGATTGGATAGGACCATCAAATATAGGATGGTATGTGTTTGATGTTATAGTCTTGGTCTTACTATTATTGTCTAAACCACTCATAGAGATCTAATTTTTTTAGGTTTTATTCATTGTGTTTATATGAGCCTGTGTACTAAATTTTAGATCCTCATTGTCAACAAAAATCCTTATAGAGATAATTATTTATATGATGTATCTTCTATGCAATTAAATATAAATTTAACAAATAGGGAAAAGGAGTTAGTGTGTAAAGGATACACTAGATGCACTTCTCAACCCATGTGTGGGAACATTGCCTACATACCAATACTCTGAGGAGGGATCAAGCTATATATACTTCTCTCATTGAAGTGCTTAGTGTAATAGTGTGATGAAAATGTAAGTAGATGTGAAACTAGGTGTACTTAGAATGACTAGGGAATGGTGTAAAGGTTTGGATAAGCTTGAAATATTATTGGATGGTTGTATGCAGAGAATAGGGAAAAGTGTTTGAGTAGTCTTGCTTCTCTCTTGTAAATGAGAGCCAACCCTTAAATGGAATTTGAATGGCATTTTATAGGGGACTTAATAATCATGGGTTAAATGAATTCACATTAGGTTGACAAGAATAAGGATAAAGATTCAGGAAAATATGACTGTTAGAAGAAAGAATGCACTTGGACAACAATGTCAAAAACATGACACCCTAGGTTTCAGCACTGTAGTCCAAGTTTGGATGTTGTTGTCTAGGGAGTAGGAGACTTGAGGAGATGGATTTGTCATGAAAAGAGAAGCCTGGGTTAGCAAGGGTTCAATCTAAAAGGCTATAGATGACTAGGAATCAATGGAAACATGCCTATGAAGGCCATGAGAGCAAGTAAGATGGACCTATGGATTGGCTCTCATTAGCCACACTCAAGTTGCCAAATTTTGCATTTTATATGACTACAACCTCAATCTAAAGTGAACTAATTTGATCATGCATGAATGTGTCCTAAATTTTATATATGTTCCCTCATCTCAAGTGGATATGGTGTTTTTGAGTTTATTTTAGCCTAAATACCCTAGAATTACAAATAAAAATGACATAAAGTGGTGGTTTGGTTTATAAAGGTCATCAATGTGACCTATTATTCCTAAATCACACCACTTTGTCTTGAACACAAAGTGAATTAGGGTGATTTTGCATACATGTGCCATAAATTATTTGAATTTACATGGTCATAAGTGGATATGGTGTTGTTGTGTCACTTTTGGCAATAATAGAGCTAATCACAAGTAAAATCAACATAAATTGGTGGTTAGATGTGCAAGGGTCATAATATGACATACTTTACCATGATCACAATTATTTTACTTGAGTTAGAAGAGAGATGATGTGGTTGTGTAAAAATGTGCCTAAAATTATTTTCATTTACCTTGGTCATAAGTGGATATGGTGTTTTTGTGTCGTTTTTGGCCTATAAGGGACCTAATCACAAGTAAAATTGATATGAAGGGGTGATTGGGTGTGCATGGGTCACCAATGAAACCTCTGTTTCCCCATGCACACCACTTTGGCATGAATTCAAATTAAATTGGGGTGACCATGCTTAAATATGGCCCAAATTGACCCAATTTACCCTAGTCACAAATGATTATGGTGTTTTTGTGTCACTTTTTTGCCTATAAGGGACCTAATCATAAGTAAAATTGACATAAAGGAGTGAGTGGGTGTGTGTTGGTTTATAAAATTTAAATTTTACAAACCAATAACTTATATCAATGACAATAATCAATCCAAAAGTAATCAAAATATGAAAAATTATAATATTTTTGCCTAAAATAGACATCAATTATAAAAGTTACACCCTGAAATCCTTAGGTTCAATACTAAAATCCTAAAAATGGCTAAGTACTGACTAAATTGGATTTTGAAAAACTATCTCCCAAATCATAAGTCATGTAGTTGTAAGACCAATCCTACAATATGTAGAGGGACCATATTTTCTTATATTTAATAAAATAAATTTAAAGTATAAGGAATATAAATTTACTATATTCCTTATAATTAACATTTATTTTAGTAAACCACACCCCCCATCTTTAATTGATCACCTTTTTCCATTCTAAGGTTCCATAGTTTCATATCTTAAGAAATTGTATTTGTTATAATTCATACTTATTATTTCACATACATTTTATAATGTACACACTTTATTATGTGTAATTTTAAAAACATGCCTTTTGGATTGGAAATGACTTGGATTCTTGAGCCTAAGGCACATACCTACAAACACACAGTTGAATCTGATTTTTTTGACAAAAAAAAAAACTTCCATCATCATAAAAACTATGAATTTCAATGATACACTTCATATAATTATTAATAAAATTTTGATCGCACTTTCCTCTTTCCAAATATATGGTTTGTTTTTAAAAAAAAATAAATTTTGGACTTTTTAAAGGTTTCCATCTATGTTGATTTCTAGCTATTTTTTGAGGCCACTATATGTTACAAATATACATGTCTACACATGTTTATATATTTATTTTTTTGTTGATCCAAATGTAAAAACAATTATATGTTCACAAACTGTGCCTAATTCTATACACATTAAAAAAAAACTAATCTTCATTTTTTATGAGGTAGTTAGGGGGGAGGGGGCACACATGACTGACTATCCATTTTTTTAAATTTTTAGGATTTATTTACTTATAAAATTAATTAAAAAATATTCATTAAAAAAATAAAAAAAATATATGAAACAAATTAGATGATCTTTTCTAAATTTACACCAAAGGGTTTCAAACAATACTAAATGATGCTAAAAAAATGAGGGTCAATTGACTATCTACTTTATTTTTCTAAAATAAAAGGAGTTCCTCTTCAAATTTTAGATGTTTGACCAATTTATACCTAACCATTTAATTTTTTTTAGTTTTTTAGAAATTAGACTCAAAATTCTACAATTCATGTTCTTATATCATCTTTAAATTTTGAGTATACCCATCTCAAATAATTTACAAAAGTTGAGATTTCTCATTTTTTAGAAGGAAAACAAATGTCCATGGGTAGGCCCCATTTTGTCCCCAAATTTTAGCATCTATCTAAGAGAAAAATCATCTCTTACAACCTTATCCATGTTGATATAATGGTATTCCTTCAACCTTTTCTCATATTTGGTCTACTAGTGTTTGAAATTGTTGATTATATAGTACCACATGCATGAGGTCAACACTTACATTCCACCATTTTCAAAATATCATGATGGATGGTGTGAACAAAGTTTTATTTGTTTTATTTATTTACTTAATATTATTTCATGTTCTTGGGGTTTATTCCTTGATTATTAGGGCATCTACACCCCTTGGATCTCTTGCTTCCATGGTTTTCTTCTTTGGTGCCATGTCTATAGCCTTTTTACTCAATTATAATCTTCGTGATATTGGCTATGAACTACCATAACCCATTTATTTCTTTAGCATTTCATCTTTAACCCTAATATAATGGTAGATGTGAGCCCTAACCAAAATTTTATTCCCCTACATGGCTACATTATCCTCCCTTGACCCTAAATGTGTGGTTCACAATTCATGATTACATTAGTGGTTAAATTCTCACTAATGGTGGTGAAAGTCTAAAAATTCATGGAGAATTTCATATTACCTAGATCAATACCTTGAAATTTCATCCTTAACTCCTTGGATCTCTTTCCTTGGTTCATTTTATAATAAAATTTATTAATGTGTGCCCCCATGTGTCATATTTATATCCTTAACAACTATAATTTATTCACCTACCCCCTTTCCACTTTGTACTTTTTTTAACACCACATTTCATATCTTCATATTGATGTCAAATTCTTCACAACTTCCATTGTGGAATGGCCTACACAATTTCCATTTTTTACATTCTTGGGCATTTTGTGCACCTCCCCTCTTGCATGTCCCCTTGCCTCACAAACCTCATGTATCTAAATACATTATCATCTTTGCAGACATGTCCACCTAACCCTTTATTTTTTCCTTCCTTGACATTGTGTTTTATGTCTTTCCTTTTTATTGATATACACACATTTTACCTAAACTAATTATATACATGGTCCTCCAATACATGCATTTTTTAATTTATTAATACCTTATTATTTCCGTTATGAATACCTTATTTATACAATATGTGTGCATGAATCCCTAAGAAAGCCTTCCCTTATTTATACATTTCATGCCCCATGTAACTTCCTTGCACAAATTATCTCTATGCTTAGGTATTTTACTAATTATTTATTTCTTAAGTACTACATATAAATTATGAATAATTATTCTAACTACACACAAATTATTTTGCACAACCAAACTTATGGGATATATAGATAGGGTGGGTTATTTTTATTGAATAAATAATAATGTTGATGTAACTAGTTATTCTCTTATGTATTTTTCTTCTTTTATTAGTTGTGTTGGGATAATAATGGGATATGTAGAACCTATGAATGGTACTAAAATTGACACATGGTAAATGTTCTTATTTCGTATGTGGCATTCAAGTTTGGATTTGATACATGGGTGATTTTAATGTAATAAGTGGAAATTTTAAGGAAAAGGTTTTTTCCATCAAGAAGATAGGGGATTAAAGATCCTTTACATTGGATCATTTTATGATTGGGTGATTTTTATGAGTTTGAAAGTGTAAGAGAATTAATACTTTACCCCATGTTTATCATTTGGGAGTTGAATTTATTGATGTGTATTGGATTCAATAATGTCAATGTGGGTTATATATATTAGCCTACATTGAAATCTCAAGATGATGAAATGGTTTGTTAGGAAAGACCACACCATAGATACGGCAACTGAGTCATGGTATGGGCATAACAACTATCATGTAAAACCTCCATGGGAGAGAGATGTATTATCTGGCAATAATTATTATAACATGGAGTTTCATGGATTTAAAACAACATGGAACTCATCATAGTATTATATGATTCTATTGATGTTGGTGCAGTGCAATGTTATTACCATAGTTTGTCATGCCCTAATGATAGTGGTGTTGATTATTCAAGGTAGTTATTACTCTTCTATGGAGTTGTTCCTTCTAACAATCCATATTTTGGAGATCTAGACTCAAAGTAAATATTATATGGCTCATTATATGGGCATATAAAGAAGGGAAGAGATCACATTACAGATCCATGAGAGGATAAAGCTAATCATGTAAATAATACCCATCATCTCATGAATCCTTATCTAAATGAATATCATAATTATAATGATGGCTTCTAAAAAATCTAGCAGCATAAGTTCTTATAGATCAAGGAGGTAGTTTGAATCATTATTGAGTAAAGCTAAAGCTAAAAATGCAACATTATATGGTAATGGAGTTAATATTAGGGATATAAGTACCCAAAGCAAGAGTGTCAATGACAAAAGGATGCTACCATCATAAGATCCAAAACATCTCTTTATGATAAGTATGTCATTTGAAAGTGCCATCAACAATTGGGACACTATTCCCTAATACACAAAGGCTAGATAATTGGTTGAGGAAGTGATATAAAATGTTCTAAAAAAGTTGTTTTGTTCTAAAATTAGAGACAAAATGGTGCCTAATTTTATTTTTAAACCATATAGTCTATGCAGCCCAAACACTCCAATTGATGATGGTTCTTGTTTCTCAAAGAAGTTGATGCATATAATTATCCTCCTTCAAATCAGAGAATTGGGTCCCAAGATAATAGTATTATTTTTAAATGAATAAGAGTTTAAGAGCCAAAATTTGTCTCTATATGGGAAAATGGGACACAACTATCCAAATTTTGGACTTAGGATCCTCTTACTTCAACAAAAATTCATGGAGATTGGTATGGAATCTTTTGAAGTCATAAAAAATCCTAGGATCCAAATTCCTCACACAGCATATTTATATGGTTTTCAAGGCACTGATATTTTGAGAATTGTAGTCATGGTAAGGAACCTTGGTTGGAGTACCTTGGGATCACATCTATTTTTCCTCCATCATTTCCCATGATTAGAAATACAAATAGACTTGGTGATAAACCATGTAGGTTAGGATGGGATTTTAAAGGCTATTTATTTTAAGGGCCTAGGGATGATATGATTTTATTTCATGGGAGTTATAAAGTATCTAACCTATTTGAGGTCTTACAGGATTATCTTATTCATGAATTCCCTTGGATAAAATTTGTAGACATAGGAAGAAGAAGAGAAATCAATAGTTGGCCTATGGGATTTTTATAGAATAACTTGTACCAAAACACTTGTTCCATGTGTAGATGATATTTAAGGATTATATAGAACCTTAGTATTGTACACTTGGTAAACTCAAACCTTGGTTGTTCCTCTCAGTTTAGATCTTTCCCACTTTTAAAAGTCTTGCACCTACTCTATCTTGTGCCCATTGGCCTATCTCTTAGTGTGACCAATATTATGTTGATGACCTAGACCTTATATATTTCCAATAATATTTAAAACATACTTCCACCTCTACAAGTTATGAGTTTGTACCTACTTTCCCAATCCCTAAACACTAGCATCTAGGATAGAAACATGTGTTGATGCAGGTGTGTTGCTCTAATGCAAGTGTCTAGTGTCCTAAAGTCATCTAATCTACAAATGAAACATATCCTAATGGTTATCCTAAGTTCTTTAATGCGAGTTATTATCCAAATGGATTGATATAAATATAAGATAATCCCTCATTTATTATTAACCTAAAAAACCTAGCATAAACCAAGGTAACCAATCAAAAGCATTAAATCAAACACTCAATAAAGAAAATATTCCTTCTTTTATCCTATTTCCATATCATTCATAGGGACAAAACATACATAGGTCTAAAGTATTGAAGGATCAACCTAAGAGATAGATTTGCCAAATTACAAGCTAGGTCACTAGTGTACTTGCTTTCCACATATTAGATGATTCAGATACAAGTCAGCATGTAGGGGAGAACTACATAAATATGAGGTCCTCTTTTTGGAGCATTGGATATGTATTAAACACTCATTGACAAAGGGGTATTTGGACTGAGCTTGGCACTATGTGCCCACTAACCCATTTTTCTCCAAGCTCACTATGAAGATAAAGAATTAGGGTTTTAAAATTTTATGAGGAATGACAATCCATGACATAGATCTAAATGCACTATAATGAAGGCAAAGACAAAACCAAAAGCATTCAAGTGGTCACATATTTTTCAAACATGTATTATGTATATGACACCTATGTCAGGTTCAAATAGTAGCATGAACACAACCATCCAAGGCTGAACTAGTGTCCACAACTCTAGAAGCACCTAATCTAGAATTTGGTTATTATTCTAGAATCACCTTTCACTCTATTTCCTATTTTTTCCACATCTAGAACTATGTTAGCATTAGAACCAATTAAGTAAATTACTTATTTTTTATTTTCATATCTAGCATATTTATACTTATTATTTTTAGCCTATCTCAGTTTAATGAATTCAACATATGTTATATTTGAGTTTAGCATTTAATTAGCCTACTATAGAGATAGTTTATCACATTTGTATCTTAGACTATATATATCCCATTTAACCTTAGATAACCCAAATCTAGATATTTTTAGGGTTAAAAATTTGGTAAACCCAATATTTAAACATCAAACCCTAGGAGATTTAGAGTTTTTAGTTTTACTTGATTACTATACTTTGTTGAAAATATTAAAATTCTCATTTGTTAAAGCAATAGAAAATATTAATGTACAAATTTTATTCCAAATGGATAAATAAGAATTGATTACTCATCTCAATAATAGCAATATATTAATGGATGCATTTTTGTATGTTATAAGAGATGAAATAAGTAAGCATGATAAAACTAAGACTTCTCCTAGTGATGGTGAGTCCTTAGATGATACTAAAACTAATTCCATATAAATAAATCTAACTACATATAGTGGAGGCATAGATTATGTATTCCAATATTTTTTTTCCAAAAATACTATTACTACATCTACCATGGGGTTAACAAATGTTTCAACTCAAATACTAGTTTCTATGCCAATTCAAACCATGATTTCATCCATTTGGGTGACTACTTAGCTTGATAATCTAAACCCTAATGGGTCCATAGTTAAAAAACTCATTCACATTATAAAGACCTTTCAGGACAAGCTTAAAAACATCAAATAAAATTCTTTAAATTCTCTTCATGCTATTGACTCCAAACACATGTTACATATCACTCTTGCACTAGAGATATCTTTGCACCCTTTTCCAACTAGTTTTTTTGCACCTAAGTACACATTTTATGATGGAAAAGGTGATCCTGAACATCTTAAATCCTTATATGTGGCATGCCTTGAATATGCCTATAATGATAAAATTTTGACCAAATTATTCCCAAGAAGCCTCAAAGACTATGTTTTGAGATGGTTATATGATTTACCTCTCCAATCTATGATAGCATTCAAACCTCTTTCATATCAATTTTTAGCACACTTTTCCATTAACATTTTCAAAAAAGTTTCCTATCCTCAAATTGAAAAAATTAAACAAGGAAAAAATGAACTTATCAATGAATATGTCTTGAGATATAAGACAATGTTGGCTAAAATGACTAATCCTATGGCAGACAAGGAGTTGAAAGACATATTCAAGAAAATTTTGCTTGTTCCTTTATATGAGTCCATTATTTTCAAGAAGTTAAAATATTTTGATGAATTATGCCACATTATATGGGACCATGAAATAAATATTATTTCATTGAATAAACTCAAGTATGTATCATAAACACCAACTGGATATACATCCAATGCCAAATTTAAAATCAAACCAAGTTATAAGGTAAAACCTCTTGACCCTAAAAAGGAAGCAACCACCATGGTTAACATAGCTTCATAATATACTAATTATAATGTTCTATCTAATTCATCATTGAGACATTTTAAATGCTTACATGAGTCTCCTAATTCATTACTCCCATAACTTGTAGATTGTTATCTTATGTCTCTCCTTCATCCTATAGAGGTTGATATAAATAGACCTCTACCTAAAGAATATGATTTGAATGCTTATTGTGATTATCACTAAGGACCAAGAAATTCTATGATTTTTTTTTTTTATGTTGAAGCATAATATCCAAGACCTTATTTATGACCAAAAAATTAAATTTGATGATCCTCCCAAAGAATTAGGTTCATAACTTGGTGATTATTAGAAATAGAAAATATTTAACAATCTTTTACAAGACCATTATAAGAAGGAAATAGAAGTACAAATGGAATATAATGTACATCCTCCTCCATCAAATTATGGGTACCCATTAGATGGGATGATTGGTACTTATACATGACATACACCTCCTATGGTTCAAAGAACTATTTATTTTGATGATAGTGAGATTAAGGATGATGACTCTGATCTTTATTCTTTATTGATTCAAGCATACCTTGATAAACACTCTATGTGATTGATAATGGTGTGACTAAGAATGTTTAAACCATGACATTACTTATTCACTTGGGTTATACTCATCATGATTTGAATCCTTCTACTAGATTAGTTAGAGCATTTGATGGGACTTCCTAGAAAGTTTTTGGTGAGATTGACCTACCTTTACAGGTCAATCCCACACATGTGGTTACTATATTTTCAATCATACCTTCCATGATAATCTTTGATATGTTATTAGGAAGACCTTATATCCATACACTTTGAGTACCTTATACAATGCATGGGTGTGGTAAATACATCCATGCCAATTGGGTAATTATAGTTTTTGGAATCCCATATGAGCATCCCCTTAAACAATAAAAACTTATACCTATACAATTAATTACCAAGCCTACTAAGGCTAATTAACTATGAAAGAGTAAGCAATAGTTAATCCCATTTAGTAGGTGGCTAGTACTTAAGGGACCATTACATTAGAGACATATAATGGATTTCATAAAGTTCTCATCTAATATGCACCATGTTCAGATATCTAAAGCACCTACACATGTTCCTATTACTGCTATTCTAAACAAACCACAAAGTACTCAATAATGGGTTCCATGAACCCCTACTCTTATTACTCCTATTTCTCTAAGACCACAGAGTCCGATTTTACATATGCATAACATCAAAAATACTATAATACTAGAGCATTACCAGCTTATTACATTAGGTTCACAATGGGGAGATATGTATGACCACCATTTGGATGGGATCATAGGATATTACTCTTCACATATTCTAAAAAAACCAAAAGAATATATAAAACATTCAAAAATCCGAAGACATTTATGGCTCCTACATATTCTATTGGACCTTTGGCATCTATGTGTTAGTTCCATGTTGATGGATGGAATATTAGTTACTCATACATACACATGTGTGTGATACTTCTATGTGAGTGTGATACATGCATACACATATACATGACTTATTCCTATTTATAATGTTGGGCCTTCCATCTACTCATGTCATATGGACATTAGGGGCATCACCTATAAAATCATGATACCTCTAGGTTATATCATTCTATGGTCACTCTACATTATCATGTTTTGAGTTCATATATATAATTAAACATGCCTTTATCCATGGTTATATCTTTCATAGGGTACTTGATATGATATGCACTTGACATTTTTTTAACACATTTGATCTATGAGATACTATGATAAGTTTATGATGGTTTATTATTCTTTCTTTTATGCACTTCCTTGAGTGTCTTACCTTGATATTATCTTTATTGTTTGAGCATTTTAATATGTTCCCTTGTTTATGACCCCCATGCCTATGTATGTTTTATTTAAAATTTAAATATGTCATTATTTGTTAGATGGACATTTGAATATTTTATATTTCATCTTGTGGACATTTGAATAAGTCATGTCCCTTCAATTGAGTTGCATTTAAACATGCCCCTTATTTTCAGTCTCCTTAGACCATATACCTTTGATTTGATTTTGGGTACTCTTGTGTGTGTACTAGATTTTCTTGTTGAGATATATATATATATATATATATATATATATATATATATATATTAATAGTAAAATCTCAACAAGCAAATCTAGTACACACTCAAGAGTACTCAAAATCAAATCAAAGGTATATATATATATATATATATATATATATATATATATATATATATATATATATATATATATATATATATATATATATATTCATTAACTTTATCATGCATCTTAGGTATTAATGTGATCACATTATTCTTTTAGACATTTAAAATCAGGCACTTTGTGTTTATTTTGATCATCCTTAGTTTTCTCTAATTCTAATTCATCATTACTATTCATCATCATTATTCATGGTTTGATATTCACATATTTATTAAGTTAATTAATCCAAATTAATTAAATAATCATTCCTTAATAATAAATTCCATGAATTTTTGAATATTCACAATTTTTATAAATAACAAAATCTAATTATCCTCACCTCTTGAGGTCATCTTCCACTCCATTTTACTTTCTAAATTTAAAATATGCCTAGGCTCCATCTATCCCCAATCATTAGAATTTTATAATATTATCTTCCTCATATTTATAATTTAATAATCCACGTCATATTCTACTCAATCTCACTTACCCATTTTATATTATATCTTCCTCCCAGACAAACTTTATATTCATTTGTGAGTCCCACATGTTCTCCACTCTAATTTTTAAGTCAAGATTCCCATTTTAAATTAAAAATTATCTTTTATTCTCATCTTTTAGTTCTCATCTCAAGATGGATGGTTCACATTCATTTCAAAATTTTATAAATTAGAGGTTATTCTTCCAATTTAGACAAGATTATCTATTCTAGACTTACTATTCAATAATCATTCTAGGATCTTCAATTTATTCAACATTTTCATCACTCTTTCATGCCAAGCCAAAGCCAAATCAAGTGTAGACAAAGAGAAATACTACCTAAATATGGATTCTACATTGATAAATACCTCTAGTTCTATAATCTGATCTCAACCTCTTTAAACCGATTCTAAAACATATCTTCAAAGAAGGTAAAATTGTTGTTTTATCTTTCTAATTACATTTCATGTTTGTTAGTCACATAGCTCAACTTAGGGATTAGACTTGAGAAGTTGTATTTTTGTTTTTTTTTTTGATTTATTCACTAAAAATTGACTAATTCTCTCTTTTATTTATGATCTACATAATGGCACTCCTGGTAGGATAATATTATGCACCCCACATCTTCTTCTTCCAATCTTTCTCTTTTCTTTTCTTTTATTAAGTAAAAAAAAGTAAAAAAGACAAAATGGCTAGTAAAATGGTGGTAGTTTTAAATTAATTTATTAGTTTTATCTAAAATTTGGTATGTATATTTGTATTGGTGTTATAATAATTCTTTCCAAAATTTGTATCATTATGATCATTATTATAGGAGATATGATTAAATAAATCATTATCTATTGTTTTAATACAAATGATTGTTAAACAGATTATATCTACTAATATACAAATTATTTTTATCTGCATTTTTTAAAGTGGATGTGTATTTGTCTTATTTCAATTATCTCTAAATTTTTTAACATTTGGGTTCATATTTTGTGAGATATGGTCATTTTACTAATTGTCTATTTTTATTTTTTATTTTATTTTATCTCATTTAGTTATTTTCTAATTTGCAAGTTTATTTTTAACATATCTATCCTAAATTGCAAGTATTTGGTGTTTAGAAGATTTATATTATTTTTATTTTGAATGTTTTTCTTTCCTAAAGACTTAAAAAAAACACAACAAAAAACTACTAATTGGTTTGATGTAAGACCTTGACCAAAGAAGTGACTTTTTGAGTCAAATAAATCAATTTTATCTCACATTTTAATTTTGGCACTAAAATGCATTCACATTTCAATTTGGGTATAAAAAATTTATTCATTTTCATGTTATTTAATTTATTTCAAGTTTTGCTTTTTTTTAAAATTGTCTTGTGAAGCATTTTGTGTGTATGCTCTCCCCTTTTTGGGTGACTCAGAAACATAAAGTGTCAAGTCATTTTATCCTGAATATTCATTAGTCCAAATGATACCTTCCATAATTTAATTGTAGGATTTGTAATTAGGATTTAATCACCTTCTTGAAATATTCATAAGGTGTGGTATCTATAAATTAATACCCTAGTGTACATACCAACCATGTACATCTGATGGAGTATACAAATGGAAGGTAGTCATTGTTAGGGCCAAACATGATTTCTTGGGGAGAATCTCATGAAGGTAAGGGGAAACCCTACACCAAGCCATAAGAAAAAATCTTTGAAGAATCTAACTTCAGCAGTGCTTCTACTTATAAGGCAAGGCTAGTACAGTCATGGTGGGGATAAGACCCCTCATGTGGATCACTTGATTTGGATTTCTTCTTTGACAAATTTTTGTGCCCACATACCACTTATTATGGGTTGTACATAGGGACCATATAGATATCCCATTGTAAAAAAAATAGATGCCTCTTTTTTTGTGGATCATACATTGATGCAGGGGTATAAAGGTAATAACCCATGAAGTTTAGCTTTATCGTATGAGACTTGAGAGAGAAGGGGGGGCCTAAAAACCCTACCAATAATTGTAATAATTTCTTTAATAAAATTTAATCTTTTTAATACTCTCTTAAGGCAAGTTTTTCAAAAGGTTCAATGGATGTGATGCAAACTTGAGTCAGTTACTAAAGTGTCTTGTAATGTTTGTGTGTTGTTGCTTGATTGTTGTGTTGAAATCTTGTTTAAACTTGAGACCAAATTAAAAAAAACCAAGACCAAATCCAAAACCATTTTTATACCCACATAATGAAGCATTACTTTACCAAAATTATGGTCAAACAAAAGTGACATGTCTAAACTTGGTATAAATACCTACATTTATTGTCCAAACCATGCCATTAGGATACCTAATTTAAATAAAAGGTCTTGTGCAAATATTAAATTTCTTACTTCAAACTAATTCAAGACCAATGTCCAAATTCTCATCTAAACCATGCCATTATGCCATCCATTCAGTACTAAACCTAGTCCTATTACGAATCCAAAGACCAATTTCAAAACCAATGTCCAATTTCTTATCAAACTTATGTCATTATGCTATTTAATTTATTCCAAACCTAATTGTAAGTTCAAGTATCAATTCTGATTTGCCTCTCAATTTGAATTACAAACTCTAAATTCTAAGTTATAAACCATGTTCCTAATTTTAAATCAAATTGTGCCAAGATCAAACCATTTTAGGAATTAAGATATAAACCAAGTTTTAATCTTGATTCAAAATTTAGAGGCCAAATTTCCAATTTTTGTGCCAATCTTTACACATTCTAAGGTCTAAAAAAGGCCTCAAATCTATCAAGTTTCCTTTCTCTGTTCATAAGGTCAAGTTCCATGATTGAAAATTATAAATCAAGATCAAAAATATAATTCCTTATCTAAACCATGTTGATGTGATATGTATGTGGTTCTAAACATAGTTATATTTATAATTCCAAGTGTAATTCTAATACAAATTCCAAATCTAGAGTACCAATTCTTATGCCAAACTATGCTAAAGTTAACATTGATAGAATTAGTCCATTCAACATTTGAATTAACATATATAATTTGAAAATTCAATGCTTATTAAATTTAAATTTAACTTAAAATTATGTACCAAACTATTTATGTACCAAATGTTGGGAGAAGAAAATGGATAAGTAAAGCTATATAGGATATTATTTGAATATTTATGCATTATGTATGAAATTGTTGGCTTTATGTATTTTATCCTATCCTCCATGATTTGTAAAGGAATAGAAGATGAAGAGTCTCCTCTCTTTGGTGCCAATGTATTATAAGAATATGAATAGTTAGGAACTATAACGACTATAAAAATTTATGTTTATATGAAGAAGATGATGACCCTTTTGTTGAGATCAATATAGACTTTTTGGTTATGGTTACCTATCATATTTATTATGTTATTTATTATCTACATTATCATGTTTAATGTTTGGTTTAATATTACCTAAAATTAATTTTAATGCTTTACATACCTTAAAAAAACTCTGGTTTAATCTTATTTCCTATCTATCACACTATAATTCATCTCTGTCACGTCTCTACTAACTATGAATTCTCTGTACCATCTTATGTAATATAATAAAATTTATCTATCCTCATCCTTATCATGTTATATTACATCAGGAACCTATGTTAACAATGGTGAAGTGGGCATGGAAATACTCCTTCCAGAGGAAACTATACTAAGATGGTTACTGGGACAATAAGACATTGAAACATGCTTAGACTAGAAAGTATGACACTTTACAAAAAAATAATGTAAAAAGACTATCTTGACACAAGTGAAATAATTCAAGAGTATATTTATAGATAAATATATAAAATTTTATTGTGAAAGCTACTTGAACTACTGACTAAGTGGTTGACAAGACTTGAATGCTACTGCTTCAATCCTAGAATGAAAGAAATTATTACCTAGATCCAGGAAAAGATAGACTAGTTTTTGAAACTATAAATGATTGGACATGAGTAATAAAATACTAGGTTACCACCACCATAGATGGATATATCATCAAGTTTATATACAAGTGTTAGGAACCCAAGGAAGCACCATTGATTACCAAGCAACTAAACATGCGGAATTAAACCAAAAGCAATAAGTAACTAGAATTCAGAAATAACACAAAAATGAGAGACAATACCCAATTGTATTAATACTCTTCCAAAAAAGAATTAAAAATGTAGAGATGCCACACTCTTCCCTTACGGTCCCAACACACAACTCAAACATAGAATTGGTGTTCACCTCCAACCAGTCAGTATCCACTACTGCCAGTACACCGAGTATACAAACATACTCAACCGAGTACACAATGCACTCCAAGTAGATCTCCCATGAACTTGCAACAACCTGCAACTCAAATTATCTTACTTTGGAAGGGACTACCTTGCCTTCCTCTTTGCTCTCTAATCGAGTACACACCATACTCCAAGTAGATCCCACCTGATACTGCTACCTATTGTGTTGCTGTCACCTTGATCCTACTGCCACCTACAGATCAACCTGGTTCTGCACACTTGCAAACCTAGACCATGCACACACATACACCTGCAGATCAATGATCTTACTTACCATGTAGATCTCCAAATGTGGCCTTGCACACTTGCTGACCAAGATCCTACATACATGAAGAATCCTTCTGATTCTCCAAACCAGCACCCATACTTGGCACTGTGGCACTAGGAGGAACACACCATGCTCTCTTCACACACAGAAGGAACTAATATTTGCTCTCTTACTCTCTAACACACATTACAATATAGCCCATGAGTCTATTATATAGATCTCATGCAAATAATAATTAGACACCTAATTACAATAATTAGATCCATAGCTTCAAGTCTAAAATTGGCTCTTAACATGCAAACACTTAGTTCATTAACAAACTATTTGTGCAACTGATAGTTTTGGAACTACACAAGCGACCGATGTCGGTCCCTGTCTGCTTGGAGGTGACTGACGTTGGCTGACTCCTATCGACATCGATTGCATTCTTGTCCACTACTAGCCAACGTCGATCAGCCTAACCGACGTTGGTGACTATGACACTCAGCAACATCCTTCCCTATTTATATCAGTGAAGCTTTTAGCTCCACAACCTAACAATATCCCACTTGGAGATAAATAGCTGCAGTATACCTGTACCTATACCCTATATAATATGTTTCCTAGCTTGTATCCCTCTTCAAGCTCAACCTTGAAGACCAACCACCACAAAACCTGTGGTGCACCTCCTATCATCCAAGTAACCTACCACATCTGCATCTACAAACACATGTAGAAAAGAACTTGACCCTGCATAGCATGTGCACCTATTGTTGGTCCCTATTAGATACCTGAGAACCCATTGAACTGCCCTCTAGTGCTTCCTTCTCAGATTGACTACAAACTTTTTGACAGCACCTATTGCTTGGGCAAACTCAGGTCTATACCAGACCTCGTGTGATTTTAGACACTAAAATATCTAGCCCTTGGTGTGCTCTGGTTATGCATCCTACGTATTGAACCTCACCAACACCTAATCCACATTAGATCCCACTAGAGACAAAATCAACCTGTGATCTTCCATGTCTCTCATGCCAAAGATTTTTGCTGCTCCCAAATCCTTCATGGCAAACCACTGAACTAACCTTACCCTTAGCTCAACAAAACCCTATATGTCTAAATTTGTAACTAGTATACCATCCACATACAGTAATAGGATAATGCAGCTATCATCATCCACCTGGTAAGACAAACACAATGGTTACACTGACATTGACTAAAGCCCTGCTTTGTCATCCACCTGTCAAAACCTGTACCACTGTCCTACAGCTTCCTCAAGACCATATGACCTAGCCTTCTATCTCATGTGTCCATTCTCTATATTATTTAACTAAGGTATCCCTTCGTCTCAGTGCTTTCATACTAGCTGGCAACCCTACCAAATCTCCCATTTGGTTCTGCATCCTATTCATGCCATGCTCCCACTATTTCCTAGATCCTTCCTGCTTTGCAGTGAGCAACGAGTATAAAGAAGAGGAACAATGAATTTGAGGCTTACTTACACTTTCAATCCTCCCCATGGGCATTTGAGACTCCTTGACAGCTTGCTATCTGCCCAAAATCCATCTCAGTGACCGACCTCAGTCACCATACAGTCTGCATCTGACCGATGTCAATTCCATGTTACTGTCTAGGTCACTGACACCAGTTATCCTATCGATGTTGGTCTCCACCTACCCAACACCACTGACTCCTCTAGTCTACACATGATCGACATTGGCACCTATCTGTTTGACATCGATTACCCTTGATTGATGCTGGTACCTATGTATGCCTGTGAGTGATGACTTTTTACCTGTGAGCTCTCAATGGATCAAAACCCTATCCAAACTGCCCTGCTCAGAAGTATCTAGCCCCATCCACTGGTCTCTATCTATCATCTCCTCCAAAAACACCAAGGATTTCTAGTTCTTTAGTTTATCAAATACATCAATCTTCCTTTTCCTGCAATAAACACAATCCTTTCTTGTAGCATCCCACTGCTCACAAAAATATCGATCTATGCTCTCCAAAGCTGAACTCTTCCCTTTTGACTTAAGAACATCCATTCCCTTCTCACTTATGTGGCTAAGCCTACAGAGCCACACTTGTGTAATAGAAGTGGAATCAGTAATACAAGCAAGTAGATAAAGAGTACCTACTTTCTTACCACATGCTAATTCAAGTGCATCTGCTGTGAGAGTTCTTGTGCATCTCTCATCATCCAACTTTCCTGAAGCAATTAGCTACATCTTCAAGACTGGGACCTGCATGACCTCCTTCAACACCCATGTGTTGGCCACTTGCAATTTTAGCAACACTTCCCCTTTGCCAATACTATGACAAGGCTCACCAACCCCTCTACTTGGGGCTGCATGGAAAGAGGCAACATAATCTATTAACCAAGATTCAACTTTATCCAAGTTGCCAACATCTACTTCTTCAGTTTCTTCATGCTGATCTTCTGCCAACCAACAATATTTCTTTACCTGCTCTTTCTTTCCATAACACCGTAGGTGATCATTTGTGCCTTTGAATTCCTCCATTCTTAGTGTACTTTCTTCTATCATTGCTATACTCCCACTCAATTAGAAACCCCTAAGAGTGACCTATAATCAAACACAAACCTGCTCCCTGTAACCTTAGCTCTGATACCAACTGTTAGGATCCTAAGGAAGCACCATTGATTACCAAGAAACTAAACATGCAGAATTAAACCAGAAGCAATAAGTAACTAGAATTCAGAAATAACACAGAATATGAGAGACAATACCCAATTGTATTAATACTCTTCCAAAAAAGAATTACAAATGAAGAGATGCCACACTCTTCCCACCTTATAGGCTTCCCACACCAAGTGTTCAGTAATTCACCTTCAAGAGCTCACTCTCTCAATTACGGTCCCAACACACAACTCAAACACAGAGTTGGTGTTCACCTCCAACTAGTCAGTATCCACTACTGCCAGTACACCGAGTATACAAACATACTCAATCGAGTACACAATGCACTCCAAGTAGATCTCCCATGAACTTGCAACAACCTACAACTCAAATGATCTTACTTTGGAAAGGACTACCTTGCCTTCCTCTTTGCTCTCCAATCGAGTACACACCATACTCCAAGTAGATCCCACCTGATACTGCTACTTGTTGTGTTGCTGTCACCTTGATCCTACTGCCACCTGCAAATCAACTTGGTTCTACACACCTGTAAACCTAGACCATGCACACACATACACCTGCAGATCAATGATCTTACTTACCATGTAGATCTCCAAATGTGGCCTTGCACACCTACTAACCAAGATCCTACATACATGAAGAATCCTTTTGATTCTCCATACTCACACCCATACTTGGCACTGTGGCACTAGGAGGAACACACCATGCTCTCTTCACACATAGAAGGAGCTAATATTTTCTCTCTTACTCTCTAACACACATTACAATATAGCCCATGAGCTTGTTATATAGATCTCATGCAAATAATAATTAGACACCTAATTACAATAATTAGATCCACAACTTCAAGTCTAAAATTGGCTCTTAACATGCAAACACTCGGTTCGTTAACAATTTTTTTGTGCAACTGACAGTTTCAAAACCGCACAGGTGACCGACATCGGTCCCTATCTACCTGGAGGTGACCGACATCGGCCGACTCTTACCGACGTCGATTGCATTCCTATCCACCACTGGCCAACGTCGATTGGCCTAATTGACACCAGTGACTGTGACACTCAACAACCTCTTAGCAACCTCCTTCCCTATTTGCATCAGTGAAGCTTTTAGCTCCACAACCTAACAACAAGGATATATAAAGTTCAAATTTGTGTAGGACCATTTTGTCTAAGGAGTCAAAAAATATTTTTTATAATGACTACCTCTCTTATTGAAGATATTGGTTGTGAATAAGGCCATGGTGCCTACTCTAGAAAATATAGAGTAGTCAGTTTGGGTCTATGGGGATGTGTGTGCATGATGGATAAATGAGTAAGTAGAACTTGAACCTAAATTCAAAATGGATATGCGAGGAAAGAAGAGTCAGACGAAATCTCTAGATTTAGAATGAGAACTGTGATAATAGAATAGATGGAATAAACAAAAGAATACCCAAGTAGCTATGAGTATAAGTAAGAGTAATAGTAGAGTATATTATGAATGAGTACTTAGTTGTAATGAGAAATATGATGAGAGAAGGATGAAGAAAGAGGACAATGATGGATGTTGATAGATAGAATGAGATGAAGATGAGATGTGCTAAGAGGAAGATGAGAGTAATTTAAGAGTAGAATAGATAAAAGATAAAAGTAATGCATAGCTACAAGAAAGGGTATTGTCAGAAGAAGAACAATTATGTAGAGAAATAAAACTTATTATCATGTTAATTATAGGTTCAAGTTCAATATAGGAAGAAGTCACTAAAAATAATTATTCACTGGATGTGTACACATTCTTGTAGCCCAATATTTTATATTATAGTAGAAGTTTTCAGCTAGATGAGTAGGAGGATAAGAATTGGGAAAGACCATTTTTAGAGTAAGTATACCATTGGGGTACATAAATTCACACAAAATCCATTAGGAAGGCTTTTAAGGTTATAAGATTAGTTGAAGTTGAAAAACAATAAGGAAGCACATTCAAACAAAGTGTGCATGATAATTATTTTGGTACATAGAGTAGTACGCAAGCAAGATCACTCAAAACACATATGCCTTCAATATCAGATATGCAAAAGACTCCATTAATGCCAATAAATATGTTAAATCAATTAGGAGGATTCTTAAACTTATCCATTTATGATGGGTCCATAGACCCTAAACAATACCTACTAACTTGCAAAATGAAATGGTAAGTTAAAGGTGTCATTGATAAAAATTTACAAAAGTGTGAGTTAGTAAGGTCTATAAATAGGAGAGCACTAGAGTTTATATACAAAATATATCTTCAACAAGCAAGTTTAAAAGATGTTTAGGATTGGCTCATCATAGAAATCAAGATTAAGAAATACACTAGCCAGATAATACAAGATTTGAAGGAGATAAGGTAAAAGTCTGGAGAGTTGGTCTATGACTATGATCACATATTTTTTAATGTAATGAATAAGGTAGAAATCACTTTGATAGATAAAGATAAAGCAACATGGTTCATTGAAGGACTATGAAATAGGATTCGATTTTCCACTACACAATCCCAATATGAGACAAAAGTAGATGTTAGAGCTACTACACTGTGTGTAGAACAAATTGAAGATTATGGAGAAGCCCCCATTTCTAATTATAAAATTGAAAACACACTATAGGATTTAATGAAAATAATGGGGTGATACCATGAGGTAGATAAGCCTAAATTAAATCTATGGTTTATAAAGTGTGGAAAATATGAACACCACTAAAATGATTGCCCTAAAGTCAAGATAGAATTCTATTAACTATGCCAAGTAGTAGGGCATGCCACGACACAATGCCATCTTCTATATAAATATATCAAGAACCCACATAATTTGTATTATAGTTTATACAAGCTAACCATGATGAGAATAATTGCATAGCTTTGTAGGAGTTTAAAGAAGGCATCTCCAAAAATGTATTTGCCATTGTAGTGTAGTAAATATCCTTGATGAAGCATGCAAGACCAAACTTAGAAGCTAATAAGATTTATGTGACCCAAATAGGTCCATGATGGTTTATGAGTTTACCATAATATGGGCCTCACAGTCTAGCTAGATGGAATATTTATTCATCAAGTTGGGCACCTTCATCCCCTCAGTACTAGTATAAAACACCTTGGATCTCACCCATAATGCATCAACAACAATCAAATTGGACCCCTCCAACTTTACAAAAGTAATTCAACATGAGAGATAAAAATAAATAGTATCATCAATAGAACTCTATGCAGTAACAAGGAAGATATCAAGGGGGGATATTAGTCTAATAGAGAAGGAGGTTGAGGTGGTTACATAAGAGGATACCAAGGTGGTAAAGGCAATAATTATCAAAGGCCTCCTCTAAAATGATATCTATGTGGGGAATGCAATCATGTCTAATATAATTATCTAATAAACCCATAATGAAAGTCATATTGTGCATACTATAGAGTCTCTGATCAACAAGACATAGAAGATTATCCTATTTTAGACATGAAGATAAAGGACAAAGCTGTCCAAATTGTAAATATGGTAAGTATGGAGCCTAAAAAAATGCATTTTTGAATGTTATGACATGAAAAAAACATGAATAAAATGGCTGCCTCCACTTGAGATGCATTAGGATTAGGGCATCAAAAAAGTTAAATAGGATAAATATCTAGATCTAGATATAGAAAAAAATCTTATGCATGAAGATACATAGTTGTTGAAGAACATTAAACATTAGGAAACTACTAATGGCAATGTTGTAAAAATTGATGCACAAATCTATGGCCAAATAGTGCACATTATATGACAAGATAGAGTTATCATTGTGATCATGGATCTCCTAAAACTTTTGATTACTCTATGTAACAAAGAAATATCATAGAACATCATGAATCTACAGCATAATCTTTTAGAATGTACACAATGTGGTCAACAAAAAATAGAAAAATTTGTTTGGTATGCCAAGATGAAGAAACCCTAGGATGGTAATTCATGGATTGATATTGAGGATGCTATTTATGAGATCTTGAATGCTATCTTTGATTTAAGCAACATAGTTAATATGATTCCTAGATCTACATGGGAAGCTATTGGATGACCAGCTCTTAGTTGCAACCCAGTGACTCTACGCTTAGCTGATTAAAGAAAAGTTGAGCCTATTGGTAGATTGGAGGATGTCAAAATCAAAGTTTTAGACTTGTTTCTATGAGGTGACTTTGAGATCATAGACATGAAGACTGCAACAATGCACTAGCCTACACTAATAAGAAAAAAATGGGCATATGATGGAAAAATGACTATCAATATAGTGAAAAACTAGATTGAGGCACATCAAGGTGATAAATTTATTGTCATTCCTCTCAATAGAGCACATAAGCATTACATAATTCTAATTAAACCAAACTCTCCCTATGTTCTAAGAGAAACTAGTTGGATGAAGGTTAATATTGAGGAGAATCTAAAAGCTGTGTGCAGTTGAATGTAACTTATTCTACTAGTATGCCAAACCATAGGTATAATCATTGCTCACTTAGCAACTCAAGACATCAGAATAGTGAAGGCCCAAACTAGTAACTACATAGCTGGTAGTAGATCAATTTGTTAATGAATAATGTGCCTCTATGTCCACAAAATCTCTAACTTAGTCAAAAGTTGATTTCTTATATAAAGTTGATGATCACATGAAGGAATACATAGATCCAAAAAAGGAAGGCACTTTTCCATGGGAAGCAACTTCATCTATTAGTGGTGACTTAGATACCCACCTCCTTAATTGGGCTCGAGGTGATTATGAACTCTAACTGATGCGAATGGAATTTGAGCACAAGTGATAATTGCCTATGCATTATGTAATGGAAGACATCAATGATTTAATTTTTCATCTTCAAGTCCATGTTTTGACCATCAATTAGAAAGTAAGCACTTTAAATTATGCTCTAAATGGAGTTGCTTCAACATGGTGGGTAAATCATTACAAGACCAACTTGAATGGGATGATGCTTATGAGCTCATGATTAGTATGTTTTAGATACCACAGTTCATCCACACCAATTGGACTTTATTTCAAGATGGTGGGTACCCAAAAATTCATGTACATAAGTGTGTTGAAGTCTAGAATGAGGAACATGTTTCAATAAAATACTATATCCACATTTTCCACTCTACACTTTTTCCACTACTAGTAGCATGGTACATGCACCAAAAATGTAGAAGGGAAACCAAGAATTGGACATAAGAGCAAAGTGATTTTATATAGACCTTTATGTTTGAAGATGAAAATATGTTGGTCCAAAATACATTACATAAACTCAAGTACTTTTTGTGCCATGGGTGTGTACAAGAATTGAGCACTACAACAAAGTCTTCTACATAGAAAAATGTAGGCTCTGATCTTAATAAGACATTACTAAGGTATAAATTTGTTAATAAGGAAGAACAAGCCCTGACAAAACCATGCCACCATATACAAGATGAGGCCTAGGATAATGAATATTTAGATTCTAATGGTGACTTAGACTTGAATGATTTAATTGAGCCTGAACAACCTGTAAAACCACTCAAGGACACTGATGTAACACTGAATAAGGAGGTTAAGCTATGCAACATCTAAATTCCCAAATAGGAAGGGAAAAGGAGTACATAGTGGATGATGAAAAATTTAATATTTATCAACAACCTATGAATAAGCATGTGGCTAACATTGGAATAGAGGAGATTCCAAAACTGGCAAGCATAGGTGATTATTAGATGGAAAATAAATTTTTGGAAGCTCTACAACTCTTGAGGGATTACCAAGATATTTTTTCCCACCAAATTATCAAAATTTTGAAGAGTCGACCCATCTCTTAGTGAGATTCACATTGAATTTAAGGAGTGCACACAACCAGTCAAGAAGCATCCATATAAACTTAATCCAAATATGAAGCTAAAAGTAAAGGCCAAAATAAATAAAATATAAGATGCAATAATAATCTATCTAGTAGAAAAATATAATTCAGTAAGCCCCATGGTATTTTATCCTAATAATATAGGAGAAATTTGAGTATGTGGGAACTATCACATCTTGAATGATACATGCATAAATGATCCATTTCCAATAAGATTCATAGATAAAGTTTTGGAGTTTGTCACAAGACACAAAGTATATTCTTTCACACTTGGGTTCAATGGATATCATCAGATTCTAATCACAGAGGAGGATAGATCCAAAACATCTTTTGCAATAGAATGGGGTTCTTTAACATATGAGGTCATGTGCTTTGGCCTTAAGAACTCACCTATAGTGTTTTCTCATACAGTGGTTACAACATTCAAGGATTTCATCCATAACTTTTTGGAATTTTACCTTGATGATTGGGAAATATTCTCCCTATTCAAAGAGTATTTGTCCAATCTATGTTTAATGTTGGAAGCCTTGCACACTAATTTTAATTTGATGAAATGCTTAGTTTTTACACCATTTGGATTTTTTCTCAAACATGTAGTATGTAATGAAGGTATTCTAGTAGATTAGGTAAAAATTATAGTAATACTAAGTATGCCTTCACCTATTAGTTATACTAAAGTGTAATATTTTCTTGGAAATATGGGATACTACCAAACATTTATCAAAGGCTATGCAATTATTTCATCTCTGCTAGAAACTTTACTATGCAAAAATGCAAAATTTATTTGGATCCCAGATTGTCAAGAAAATTTTATTGAGCTAAAATAATGACTGGTTACTACCCCTATACTATTTTTTATAGAATGAATCAAACCTTTCCATGCACATATAGATGATTTGGGCATCATAGATGGTGCTATACTTATGTAGCCTAAAGATGGTGCACTTGAACATCCTATCCAATTTTCTATCTGGAAACTATCTGACATAGAGAAAAACTATTCAACCACTTAGTGAGAAGCACTGGACATCATGTTCACACTTCAAAATTTTAGGCATTATATTCTTGCAACACCATTTGAAGTCTTCACTGAACATCAAAACCTATGATAACTAGTCAATAAACCAATGCTAGGGGAATGAATATTTTGATGGTTGATGCTATTCCAAGAGCTTAAATTATGTATAAATGTCAAGCTAAGAAGGGATAATGTAGGAATAGACCACCTCATCCATATCCCTAATGGGGAAAATCTAAAAGAATTATAAGAAGACTCTCCTAATGCCCATATTTTTTGAGTCTCTATGATTCCTAAAAAAAATGAAGTCATTGCCAATTTCCTCAAACAAGGAATATTCCCTATGCACTTTCAAACTAAGATAAAAAACATTTTATGACTAGAGAATTACCATATACCATCATTAATTGACTTCTATATCACTTGGGAAAGGATGAAGTCCTATGTAATGTTGTTCTTGAACACAAATGACCTCAACTCTTGGAGGAATCTCATCAAGGAGTCACAAGAGGAAATTTCATAGGAGAGGCTATAATTAGAAATATTTTATAGAGTGGTCTATGGTGGCCAAATTTGTTCTAAGATGCACACAGAGTTGCACAACACTGTGATGTCTACCAACACATATGTAAAACACTCTAGAAAGATGATATGCCATTACAACCCATATTATTAGAGAAACCTTTTGAATAATAGGGGATTGATTTTTTTAGACCAATCAACCCACCAAGCAAGTGCAATAAAGCCAAATACATCATTACTATGATGAAATATTTTACTAAGTGGGTTGAAGTTGTTACCACACCTAGCTATGATACAAATTATGTATTAAAGTTCCTATATGAAAATATCATTACCAAATTTAGATGCCCTATAAATATAGTTAGTGAAAAAGGAACACACTTTCTAAATAACACCATTAAGGCCTTGACTGAAGAGTTTATGATATCCCATCATAAAATCAATACTTATCATCTATAAGTTGATGGACAAGATGAAGCCTTCAATAAGATACTAGGGAAAATGCTTACAAAAATTTATGATGTCAAGTGGTATGACTGGGAAGATCACATTCCTATGATCTTATGGGCATATCACACACATTACAAAAGAGCTATAGGATTTATGCCATTTTAGTTGGTGTATGGAATAGAAGTAGTCATGCTGATGGAATATCTAATACCTAGCCTATGCATTACCATGGTCATACAACTCAAATATTAGGAGTCTCTCAGTAATTGGCTCTTATAACTAAATTGGATGGATGAATTGAGACATAGAGAAACATGGACATAAGAAGTGTCAAGAAGATCCAAAAATCCTAGCATGATAGGAACTTATGCCAAAAATAATTTCATAAGGATCAACCAGATTTATTATATGATAGTTAGTTCAGAGCATTCCTAGGAAAATTAAAAATAAGATAGAAAGGACCCTACATTATATATGACCTAATACAATAAAGAACTATGGCTTTAAGGGATCTTGGTAGGTAAATGGCTATAGGCTTAATCCCTACTACCAATAGTTTATTGATCTCATTTTACAAGCTGAGTGGGTGATAAATAGCACCATGTAGATTATGATTTATCTATTATTCAAGTTTTGTGTGTGTGTTTGTTTTATTTTTTATTTGTTTGTAGATGATATCAAAAATAACATTTATGAAGTACAAATACCAAACATTGCATGTGCCAAACATGCAGAGAAAGATCCATGCGTACCACTAAAAAAATCAAAGAGGAGTGATTAAAAATACTAAGTCCAAAATAGATGTCAAAATGTTCCATCAGCAAGATACCCATTAGATAGAAATCATCCACTGGAAGTAAATACAAGAGCCAAGGGTCAATTGATGTGATCTTCAATAAATCCATGGATAGTAGAAATTAACTACTTATACCCCTCATATAGACACCAAAGAACATAATGACATAACTCCACACATGCACCAATGATTGACTACTTGAATGACTAGATCAAATACAAATTTACCACATATACCATTGAATTCATGATGACTAGACAAATAAACATGGTTTGGATGTAGAAATCTAAGAAGCACTAAATCTATAAAGGGTAAATTCAAACACCAAGTTTGGATTTCATCTTTATATTATTTTCATGAGATTCACCTATCAAGATCCAAATCATTTTCATTACACAGAGCATATAAAGCATTTAAACTTCCTCTCACATAACCATAGATACCATATAGCTAATCTGAGCCCTCTCTGAGGCACAAAAAAAAGCCATGTGTGTCAATATGGTACTTAGATAGACCAAATACATTGATTAAGAGCTATTTTAGTACCTTTGAGAATCTAAATAGAAGCTCTTTTGGCCTGATCCTATTAACACCATGTAACCACTTGCCCTTATAGCTCCTCACTAATTTCAAACTATAGACATTGAGTGCATGTTGTAGATGTCAACATTTGGTGATATGGGAGAGATAGTTCAAGTATTTCTTGGGTGATATAATGAGGGCATGATATATTTGGGCCTAGAGGAGAATGTGGTAATCAATACACAAGACATGGATCTTGGATTGGGCATGCCTATGCATGGAGATTCCTTGATACCCTACAACACCAAAACACCTTCCATCTTGTAATAAATCTAGGACCTACGTGTGCAACAAAATTGAGGGATTCTCATTAATGAAATCCCTAATGAACTAGTGCACATTCTCATCTAGTGCATTATTAGAATATTTTTGTAGACAACCAAATCTATTGAGTAAAAACCTAAGGGAGTTATAGACATCACTCATAAGATGATACAATAAAATGAAGAATTTAATTGACCAAAGTAATCATCTAGGAATTGATCACAAACATTGAAAAGTGCTGCACCACTCTTAAGAAAACATTATAGTATCAGTTTCTATTTTTTTTCTTTGATTCATGTAGTGGAAATCACCTAAGGGACAACTACACCCATATATGGATTAATTACTAGTGAATTAGTTCCATAACATAATATGGATGCAAGAATATGGAGCCCTTACACATGAGGGTAAGTTCAAATCTTGGTGGGAGGAGTACCTGGAACTCATTACCACACACCCTAGAGTGCCGCCTGATGTCCTATAGTACCTTCATCAACATGCCACAATCACTCTACTTCCCAAGGGAGTCCTCATCATAATTCATGAGCTATTGTGCTCACCATTCAAATTGCTCCCCTTCTTCATCATGATGGATATGGTGTAGGCTAAAGTGGCCTAACAAAAAGAGCATGTAGATAGATGAGTAACCCCTTTACAATCTATACCACTAGATATAGACATTATTACTACACATTAACTAGAGTTGGCATCAAGATCATAGTAGTAGAAAGGGAAGTGTAAAGTAGATCCAAATTCTAGTGTCCTCTCCCCCAAAGCGAACAACATGCAGCATGATGATCTATAAGGATGATTTAAAGGTGTCATAGATGACATTTATTATGGCCTCTTGGATATGGGTAATGATGCATAAGAAGTCTATCAGGTCATGTTGGTAGACATGGGTGGAGACTACTATGAGAAGGAGGAGGAGAAAGAGTTATTTTTTTGGAAAGTGGTATGTATAGTGCAAATTTAGAAGTGGGTTCCACTAAAGCTATGGGTATAACTCCTAGATTTCCCATCTTTCATAATTGTATACATAGTTTGAGGAGAGGCAGAATAATTTTAGAGTAGAATGGACTTCTTCTAGCTTTAAATTGATCTAACATTCACACATAACATTATCTTGCACCTCTACTAGAGAGTCCACCAAAAAAACTTGACACAAGCCCAAAAAATGATGGGAGACAAAAGTATCCCCTACCTTGGAAGAATGCACATTTAGTCTACTAGCTACTACATAGGAAGCACAACCTACTCCTAAATATTCTACACCACCAAGATGCAAATTGGTCATAATCAAAAAAAAGAATTAATAGATTTAAATATTAAAAGTGTAACCAAAGGATTACCCACAATCACTATAGGCATAGGAGGTTGAGGAAATTGTACAGGAGTAGCCAATAATGGAGGAACAATAGGCTACCAGGGAGGAAGCTTCTTGCACAGTCAAATACCAGCTCAGTAAGGAAGAAAATAAGAAAAAGAAAGAAGAAGCACAAAAATAATAAAAAACATAACAAGATAAAGAAGATGAGGCCTCAAAAAGGCCAAGGATGTAGAAGAAGACATGAAAAAGGCTAAAGAGATGGCTAGAAAGGCCCAATAAGTAGCCATTATAGTTTAACAAGCATATGAGGAGAAAGAGAAAAATAAAAAAGAAGCAGAAAACAAAAACAAGATGTAGTAGACCAGGCATAGTAGCAGACATAAGAAGCTACTAGGAAGAAGGAGGAACATGATGAAGCCCTATAATAACAAGTGTAGGCATAAGTACAAGTCCATGCATAGGCCCAAGATACACAAGAATAAGAGAAGAGGAAGAGAGAATAATAGGAACAAAGGAAGAAAGAAGAACAAGAGAAAAAGTAGAAAGAAGAAGATTAGAGAGAAAAGAAAGAGAAAGAAGAAGATGATAGAAAGAAGAAAGAGAAAGAAGCAAAATAGAAAATTAATAAAGAAGAGGAAGATAAGAGTAATACAGAGGAAGAGGATAAGAAAAAAGAGGAAGAGTAAAAGAAGAAAAATCAAGAAGAAGAGGAGGAGAAAAAGGAGGAAGAAGATAGGAAAAATAAACAAGGAGAATAGGTCAAATGAAAGATGGTTAAAGACACTATGCAACAAGCTAAGCTTATAGTAAAGGCTGAATTATATCAAAAAGAACCACCCATAAATTAGGTAGGATCCCATATGCCACTAGGAAGTGTTTGGCTTTGGGACATCCCTCCAATCACTACTCATCACACTACTTTTTCACTTCCTCTAGCTACTATGCCACGTCTTGACCTTGTAGCCTTAGCAAGTACATTGGCCATAATCTCAATCAAGAAAGAGGCTTCACTTGATGTCTCTCAATTTCCTTTGAAGAAATAGTTGGAAGGTGTTGTAAATTTTTAAGAGTTTATCACACAAAAGGCCACCTTCGTAGAACAAGATTAGGATCAAACAAGGGCAGAGAATGTGGAGCTCAGGGGTTATCTTTAGGAAGTGGCAAAGATGATCAAAGATACTTACCCAGACTTGGCCTCTCAAGTAATCTGGGACCAAGTGATGTTAGAATAAAATAATCTCAAAACCTTAGTCTTGAAGCTTACAAAGGATTATTGTGCAACATAACAACTTCACTCAGTCAACATCTTGGGTCATAGTTTGAAGATTGATGCCACTAATTTGATGACTCTGCTAGAGGATATCAATGCATGATTGACATTGTAGCCCTCCAATCCCATCAGATCACATGAAATATTCTAGACCAAAAACAATAGCTTGATAATTGCACTAGCAATTCCAATGTAGACTTAACCATAGACACCATGACCAGTACAACCATGCAGAGTAAGACTACCTCAACTAATGAAACTAACCTTGATCTATAATAATATTTCAATGATAGGGATAATATGCATGACCAACTCCTTAGTTGGTAACAAGACCTAAGGCATAATACATTTGTATATCTTAAAGCATAATGACACATAGGAAAGTTGGAGAAATTGAGCAATAAATTCAACTAAAGGTCAAAAATATAAAGGCAAAAATGAGTACCACTGAGGACTTGGACTTAAGGGAACTCATTGGGTGATACGTACTAATACGCATCCTAATTCACATGGCTCAAAAAGTGATGCTTGATTGGGATGCATTCAAATATGACTTGGCTCCATTTTGTAGTGAGGTGGCCCCAATACTCAAAGTTACTCTATACAAACCACCATTAGAGCTCAAAAAATAACTCACATAGTGCACGATTGCTTAGTTCAGGGCCAAGGATCCTCTTGAACAGCCTTCTTCCTTAGCAACACCACTTTTTTCTAGTTTAGTACTACATAATGCATAATTTTTTAAATATTTTGTAAAGTTTTGAGCAAGTTTT
Source organism: Torreya grandis (assembly GCA_037957365.1). Taxonomy (NCBI): domain Eukaryota; kingdom Viridiplantae; phylum Streptophyta; class Pinopsida; order Cupressales; family Taxaceae; genus Torreya; species Torreya grandis. Next base: position 3,696,143 of record JARHVA010000767.1, on the reverse strand, counting down.
TGTATTGGGGATGATTAGTGAGATGAGCGGGGCCACGATGAATAAAAACCATAAAGGGTAGCTACTTAGTTATGCTAACCTATTAAAATATTGAAAGGGTGATAGGTTAGTGTGTTACTTGGTTGAAAACCCAAAAGGGTGACTAAGTAGTGAAAAAGAGGTGAAAATTAGAAATGGTACATTGAGTGATTACTGTGACTCTTGATATTCTACTTAATTTTTTAGCTTCTTCCCTTAGCATACAGTTAGATGAACCTATGGCATTATCTCAGGATGAGACAACATTTTAAGCTCAAGAAAATGTTGGGATAAAAAAATGGACAAGTAAATATATGTAGGATATTCTTCTAATATTCATGTGTTATGTATGAAATTATTATATATATGTATTTTATCCTATCCTCCATGAGTTATAAAGGAATAAAAGATGAAAAATATCTTCTCTTTGGCTCTAATGTATGAGAATAATATGAATAGTAAGGAACTGTAATGATTATAAATATGTATATTTGTATGAATAAAATGATGACCCTTTTGTTGAGATCAATATAGAATTTGTAGTTATGGTTACCTTTTATATTTATTATGTTATTTCTTGTTTACATTATCATGTTTAATGTTTGGTTTATTCTTACCTAAAAGTAATCCGAATGCCTTGCATACCTTAAAAAAACTCTAGTTTAATCTTAGTTCCTATCTATCACACTATAATTCATCTCTATCATGTCTCTATTAATTATGAATTCTTTGTACCATCTTATGCAATATAAAAAAACATAGCTATCCTCATCCTTAGAATGTTCTATTGCATCATGAACCTTTGATAACACCAAACCATTCAAATCCAAAGCCAATTCATTTTGAACCATGACAAAACCAAATTTTGTACCATTCTAAACCAATTATGTACCATTCCTATGTGATTTTATACTATTCAAATTCAGATATGAATTAATTTCATGATATTCAAACCATTTATTGTCTTTCCATTCAATCTCCTTCACCTAGTGGTTGGTAATGACAAAGTCATGTCATCCTTCCTTTCTTTCATTTGACTCATATCTATGCCAATTCGCCCTATTAGGGGCCAATTAAATCAATACCATTTCAACTAAATCTAATCTATGCCAATTCACCCTATTTGGGGCCAATCAAACCAATACATTTTCAACCAAATAAAATCTATGCTAATTTACCCTATTTGGGGCTAATCAAATCAATACCATTTCAACCTATTTAGTTCTATGCTGATTTGCCCTTCTTTGGGCATATTTTAATTATACCAAGACTGCCCTTTTTGGGGCCAATTGTTTTCATCCATTTACCCTTGCATGTATCCTTTCTTGGGGGAATTCATCCAAGCTTGATCTGAGTCATATCATCTCGTGATCCTCCACCTATTATATTATCACCCATCTTATGTTAAAGTATGATAGATCAACTCAATTAGCTTAGTTAATAACTAGACTACTCTTCTTATAGTTTGAAAATTTTAAAACCCAAGCTAGTCTTATAGCCATAACATATCCAACTGACTATTATACATTGACTCTACCTACCAAATGTGTCATCTAGTATAGATCATGAACAAGAATAATTCAATCAACAAATATTTGAAAACAAAGATAAATATCTTGTTAGATTGAGGTAAATGGGTGATAAACTTCCAAATGGATTTTCTATAGAGGACTTATGCTATTTGATTATAACTCCTAAAGATACAACATAACAAAGCCAACAGTCTAGACCTATTATGCCATTTCCCCTCTAAGGGCTAATATCTATTTAAAATCCAAGTGTGTCCAAGTCTGATAGCTACTTGATCAGCATATGTCATGATCTCCTTCCCAATCACAATCATATATGTCCACTTCCATAGCAAGATCAAGATAATCAAACCATTGATGAAATTTTTGTCAAATCACCCATCTTTGATTAAATTCAAACCATTAATGATGCACTTGTATTTGATGAACAGCCTCTATTTGACACATGACCCATCTTCAATGAGCCTATATTTGAAGAACCTACTATTTTTGAGCTAGAGTCCTTTATTAATCCATTTTCAAATATTCCCAATTTATAAACATTTATTTATTCCAAAGCCAATATTTCCAAGCAAAAGGTGAACAAGGTACTTATGGATAACATAATTCAACAACCCCTTTTTGAAGCTACATTTACATCATAATTAGCCAGAATATATATTAGAGTTGGATTCTATTTCAAAATCAATATTATAGCTAGGTTCTATTTCATAATTAAAATTAGATTTAACATCAATAGAATCATCATTGTCAGTCTCAACATCAGGTTCATATCCTTTTGAGTCAGAATCACTTCATAATCATAAAATATTGATGCATGTTATGACATTAGATCCACATTTCCAACATATTCAATTGAAATCATTTGTGATTATTCCATAGTTTTGGAGGATGTTTCCTTCAACATTGATGCAAGTTATCCTAGTTGCCTCTATGATAATTATGTTGCCTTTTCCCCTTTTATTACCATTACATGTGCCTTTACCATTAACCAACCTGTCATTTATATTAGCATTCCACCTCTCACAAACATTGATTGGGACTGAGAGAATAACACATTGTTTAATTGCATCCATGGTAAAATTTTAGTGGCAAAATATCTAGGGAAGAAAGACACTATCAAAGCAAAAAGAAATCTCCTAGTGAAAGCTTGTTTAAGGCACTATGAGACAATAAAAGTCTAAAATGAAAATCCTCTAGTGAAATATTATTTGAGGCACTAGACAATAATCAAAATCCTTTAGTGAAACCTTGGTTAAAGTGCTAAGGGATAATCATAATTATTTATCAACATCCCTTAGTGAAACCTTATTCAAAGTGCTATTGTAAAAATCAAATCATAAAAATCAAGAATAATTTTTTGGTGAAAATCTTTGAGGCACCAATAACTAAGCAAATCAATTCTACATCACATGATGAAGACATTATTGAAGTTGATATTGGCCCCACCACAACCAAAGACAAGTCAAATTTGAAATCAATAACATTGTGTGTGACTAAAAATATCGATATTCATTTGTCCTCTAGCCATTATACATTCCATTATACATTCCATTATAATCTTATTATTTATTTAAGACCTAATTTCCCTTATCCTATTAGACCATGTATCCCATGCTTACCCTTATTTACCCTTCTTGGAAGCACTCTTTTTTATAGAGGATATGGAGACATCTTGTTTAGAGGTTTGAAAGAATAAAAATCAATAATTAATGAGGATAATAACATCAGTGCAGTTCACAACACCAAAATGATTTAAATAGAGTAACTATTCTTAGTAGGTATTGGTTAGACAACAAAGGGTCCACATTATGCATCTTGTAATCTTCTATTGAGTTGATAAAACATCAAAAAAATAAAAAAAATTAAGAAATTAAAATATAAAGATAAATAATTCTTCTAATGATGAAAACCATGCCTTTGGTGCCTTGGATAAGTACCATGACGAAAACTAGGTTTCTAGAATCATGTGTAAATAATTGTTGTCTATTAGTATCTTGACACTTGGGGGTAGCCCTATTTACACTATAGACAATTGATATTCCATTACCATTTCCAACCATTTTATCCATTTAATCCTAGTCATCTTAGCCCATCTTATTGTGACCATTAGTCTTCCCATCTTGACCTTTTTACAGAAGTAGAAGGTATATTAAGAGCTGCTTGGGAAATTTTTTTGGCCTATTATCTATGTCAAACTTTGATGACTAGACATATTTGGTTCTCATGTGACATGGTCCTTAGAGATTCCCAGTTCTTTGCCTCATTGTCATTCATTATTATTTAGACCTTGCCAAGTCCCATGCCATTTATTTTACCATTATTCCATTCTTATTTTACAGCATACTATTTATTCATAGTTATAACCCTATGGGTTGAACTACATTTACTTGAGGTCCATTTGGAAACACTTAGCTTTTGAGGTTAGTTTGGTCATCCTTTTCCATGCTCTTGTCATTTTTTAGTAATCATTATCTAACACTCTCACCATTTTATGAGATTATTTATTTATAGGTTCTTACCATTTTGCAAACTATTTTAGTTTAGTGATCCATAGTTCAAATCCTATGGGTATAACTACAATGACTTGAGGTCCATTTGGACTATGTAGGCAACACTCAATTTTTGAGGTCAACTTAGTCACCCCTTATCCTAGGATCTTTCCCTTTTGTAAGTTATTTTAATTTATTAATTCATAGTTCAGACCCTATGGGTGGAACTACATTGACCTAAGGTCCATTTGGACAATGTAGGCAATAATCAATTTTTGAGGTCAGCTCAGTCACCCATTTTCAATGCTCTCACCATTTTGTGAGTAATTACTATCTAATACTCTTGCCATTTTGTGAGCTTATTTCTTTCTAGGTGCTTGCCCTTTTACAAGCTATTTTTGGCTATTAATTCATAATTCAAACCCTATGGGTGGAACTACATTAACCTGAGGTCAATTTGGACTATGTAGGTAGCACTCAATTTTTGAGGTTAGCTTGATCACCCCTTTCCCATGATCTCATCATTTTGAGAGTAGGCACCATTTTTCATCTTGTAATCCTCCATTGAGTTGAGATGTCAAAAAACCCTAAAATTTTGAAAATAATCAAAAGATCTAAAAATTGGTAATGGCTTATAATCTCAAAATGAGATATAAAACCCCAAAATTCAAAATATTTTTCTTGTCCTAAATCCAATCAAAATCCTTAATCCACTCCTTTTATGTCTTAAACCATTATTGGGAGGTGTCCTTCCTTTGAATGTATCCTTTCTTTGGGTCACCATCCATTTGTCATTATCATTGAGCCTTAACATGTGGATTTGGACTTAGTTAAACAATAAAATGCTTTATGTTAATTTAAAGTTTGTGTGTGTGTTTGCTTGTTTACTTGTTTGCTTCCTTTTTTTGTTGTTTCCTCAACTCAATCCATTATGTCAATAGGGTCATCATCATGGTGCTTCCTATCACACAATTATACTTGAGTTAATAAATTTGCATTTGTCAGCATTATCATCATGATTTTTTAATCATTGGTGTGTTGTTATTAATTGTCTATTAGAGTAGAGGTTAGTCATTATGCACATTATGGTTCCATCATCATGGTGTTTTATATCATGATGCATATTATTTTGTGTTATATAAAAAATCTAGATCTGGAAGTCTACTAAGTAATGTTGCAGTGCAAAATCTCCTTGTTCACTAAATCTACATCAACTAGACCATATGGTTAATTTAAATTATCCTCATGATACTTCTAAGCATATACAAAAATTCATGATTATTTTATTAAAATTCTTCCAATCTAATCACATCATTCTTCAATCATTATCTTGTCCTTCTGATTATCATTTATATTATCACTTTGACCATTCATAGGTGCATAGTTTTTCATGGATTCTTTATTTTTGAAAAGTCATTATACTATTGTACCTAAATTTGCATTAGTCATCTCATTTTTAATCTGTGTGACAAGCTAAATCCTTGAGTTATGATTGCCAATCAATCAATTAACCATTTGCATCATTTAACAATGAAATCTAACCTATTGGGAAAAATAATTTAGACTTGTAAATGTTTACATCCACTCTACTAAATCAATCTATTTACATCTATGTAACATCATCTTCAGGACCCTCATTTCTCCCTATTGGGGAGAATTTTTCTAATTCCAAGCCCACAACTTTTTGACTTGTTGGGGCCAGTTAAAGTGTGCCATTTGTTTTGGGATGCATCCTTCCCACTTCCCCCTAACTTAGGGCCAATTTAAAATACTAGAAATCAAAGCGTGCAAGCATTAGCTCATGTCACTTAATTTTGTCCATGGGTTAATTTCTTCTCCCATTCTAGCTTCTTCCTCTATTTTTTGAGAGACCATCCATGTCCTGCATGCCTTCTTAAGGGGGCATAATGGGTCACTAATTATTTATTTATCTAATATTTTAACGACTTCTTCATTTTTTGAAAACTCATTACTTCAATAGTGTCTTGTAATGACTTCTCAAAGATCAACAAAATGCAAACCCTTAAAATCAAACGCTTTGTGTTGATTTTAATCATCCCTGATAATCTTTAATTTTCTCTAATTTTAATTCATCATCACTATTAATGTTTTAATATTTACATCTTTATTAAGTTACATAATCCAAATTAATTATCTAATCCTTCCTTAATAATAAATTCCATGGATTTTTGAGTATTCACAATTTTTATAAATTAAAAAATCTAATTATCCTCACCTCATGAGGTCATCTTCCACTCCATTTTCCTTTCTAACTTTTAAAGATGCCCTAGGCTCTACCTATCCCCCATCATTGAAATTTTATAATATTATCTTCCTCATCTTTCTATTTTAATAATCCACCTCATATTCTACTCAATCCCACTTACTAATTTTATATTCATTTGTAAGTCCCACATGCTCTCCACTCTAATTTTTAAGTCAAGATTCCCATTTTGAATTAAAAATTATCTTTTATTCTCATCCCTTGATTCTCATCTCAAGATGGATAGTTCACATTGATTTCAAAAGTCTATAAATTAGAGGTTCTTCTTTTGATTTAGACAAGCTTTTCTATTCTAGAGTTACTAAATAGGAATCAATCTAGGAGCTTCAATTTCTTCAACATTTTCATCACTTTTTCATGCAAATCCAAAGTCAAATCAAGTGTAGACAAGGGGAAATGCTACCCAAAAATGGATTTTACATTGTCAAAGACCTCTAGTTCTACAATCCAAGCTCAACCTCTTCAAATCAATTATAAAACATATCTTCAAGGACGTAAGATTATTGTTTTATCTTTCCAATTGAATTTCATATTTGTTGGCCACATAATTCAACATAGGAATTAAACTTGAGAAGTTATGTAGTTAATTTGTTTTTGATTTATTCACTAATAATTGACAAATTCTCTTTTGGATTTATGAACTACAATTTTATGCACTTCAATGCTACATTTGTCTAGACATGTCCTTATATATGCTACATGGTTACATTCATATATTATTTAGTTGTATTATCCATTTGAAGTGAGGTAAATATTAGTTTATATTATTCCTTCACCTCAAAGGGGGCATATCAGTGGGGGCATGCCATGGAGGCATGTTATTCACATTTGGTAGAATTTTTGGATCAAATGGGGGCATGTCATATAGGCATGGATTCCACACATTCATAATTTTCAAATTTAGTGGGGGCATGTTTTAAAAACATGTACTCTACATTAGCACTTATTTCAATTTTCAGATTTCTCCATCTATAGTGGGGGCATGCTTTGGAAGCATGTTCTCCACACTTACATAGTTTTTGAATTGGCCAAAGAACATAGTTATATAATTTAGATTCATAGTGGTGGTACACACACACACACACACACACATTTTTACCATAGTTATACATAGTTTTATCTTGAGACATACCTAAAGTGCATATGCTATGCAATGCACACCTAATATTGAAAAATTAGAATTAATTTTAAATTTCAAAACTTTCATAGGGACTATTATTACCCACCAAGATGGACTCTTATGGAATATATTGAGCCAATATACTATAGTAGTTGGTTCTCTTTTGGTATGGTTGAGGTGATTAAATCACTTAATATTTCTAAGTTTACAAGTTGAGATTGATTATATCATTTAGCCTCACCATATTATAAGTATCATTGGATTGCACAATTGAGATAATCTCAAATTTTAGGTGGAAACTCACCCTTTTTCTAAGGTTGGGGGCATGTGCCTTCCAATATCTCTCTTTCTCTCTCTCTATCTCCTTACACACACACCCACACACACACACACACACACACACACACACACACACACACACACACACATGTATATCTAAGGAGATAGAGAGAGAGAAAGAGAGATATTGGAAGGCACATGCCACCAACCTTAGAAAAAGGGTGACTTTCCACCTGAAAATTGAGATTATCTCAATTGTGCAATCCAATGATACTTATAATCTGGTGAGGCTAAATGATACAATCAACCTCAACTTTTACAAGTTGAGGTTGATTGTATCATTTAGCCTCACCAGATTATAAGTATCGTTGGATTGCACAATTGAGATAATCTCAATTTTCAGGTGGAAACTCACCCTTTTTCTAAGGTTGGGGGCATGTGCCTTCCAATATCTCTCTTTCTCTCTTTTTATCTCCTTAGATACACACACACACACACACACACACACACACACACACACACACACACACACACACACACACACACACATCATAATATTAGTTTTAGAGCCTTATAATGATACATCTTTTCAAATCAAATTTCTAATAGTCAAGGTGGTTACATCGATACATAGGTGTACTCCTAAACCTTGATATTTTAATTTAAATCATTTCGGATGCTTTTAATTCTAGATTATATGAATTTATTATATACTGTAACATGATCTTTGTTGCAAGGCAGTCATCAACAAAGCACTCAATCTAGATTCATGTAAATAAAATGTCTATTATACACACTTAGGTACACATTCATTTCCTTTAAACTATAAATTTCATTAATAGAATAAAGGGGGAAAATGCCAATGATATTTAAGGATTATATATCACATAAGTCTTGTACACTTGGAAAACTCAAATCTTGGTCATTTGTCCCAGTTCTGGACCTTTCTCAATTTTAGAAGTCTCACATCTACTCTATCTTATACCTCTTGGCCTATCTCTTGGTCTAATCAGTCTTATTTTGATGACCCAAACCTTATATCTTGCCCATAATGCTTAAAAACTAATTATCTTATACCTCTACAAGTTTTAAGTCTATACCTACTTTCCTATTCCTTAGACACTAGAATCAAGGACAAACACATGTATCAACACAAGTGTCTTGCTCTGACACAAGTGTCTAGTGCCCTAAAGTCATCTAATTTACAAATGAAACATATCTTAATAGTCAACCTAAATGATTTAATGTGATTTATTTATCCAAAGGAATTGATATAAATACAATATCATCCCTCACCCATTCCAAACCTACAAAATCTAACACATACTAAGGCAACTTATCAAAAGAATTCAATCAAGCACTTGATAAATAAAAGCTTCCCTATTTTCTCATATTTCTATATCAGTTATAGGGAAAACACATACATAGGTCTGAAGTACTATAGGATTAGTCTAAGTGCTATATTTTCTAAGTTATAAGCTAGGCCAGTATTGTACTTACTTTCCACATATTACATGCTTTACACACAAACTACCACATACAAAAGAACTATATCAATTTGAGGCCCTCTTTAGAGTGTTGGTTATATAGGTAGTATATATTGATAGAGGGGAATTTGAGATCAACTCAACACCATGTACCCACTAACCCATTTACCTTAAGGCCACTATAGTCATACTAAAATGAAATTTTTACAAATTGAGCATGACTTGTGACACCCAAACCATAGGTCTCTCCTACTCACTTACACAACCCACTTATGCATGTTTTCACTATTTCCTAGTCATCTAAAGCCTTCTAGATTCATCCCTTGCTATCCTAAACTCCTCTCCCAAGCATAGATCTATCCCCTAGGGTCCCTTTCACCCTAAATAATAGTGCCATAAGTTAGGATATAATGTTTGGACCTAAGGTTTCCACTTTCTAGCATTGTTGTCCAAGTCTACAATAGCCTCAAATGATCAGATTTTCCCAAATCCTTATCTTTTCCCCTGTCAGCCTAATGCAAGTTAATATACCCTAAGATCACTAGTTTCCTTATAAAATCCCATTCAAATTTCATTTACAAGGCTTGGAAATCATTCAAAAGGCACAATTTAGAAATATACTAAATCACACTCAATCAAATCTTCCTATTGTCTGCATACAACCAAACACTATTATTTCCAACCTATCCAACCTCCCACACTAGTCATGAGTCATCTCAAGCTTTCCCAAAATTTCATACACTTGTATTTCATACATAAGATTTCAAAATACACATATAAATTTAGATAACTACATTATCCTTGATCCCTCTTTGGAGTATTAGTATGTAGGCAACATGCCCACACATGGGGTATGATCACATGTTTAGTGCATACTACACACTAACCCATTTTTCCAGTTGGATTTAAGATCACCTATCAAACATGAAGAGGAACTAGGATTTTTGAAGACCAAATCAATTGCACATGGAGCATCTCAAATAACTAGGACTTGATATTTTAGGCATAGGGTCTCTTAGAGTAGACAAACATAACCCATAAAGCTCAGACACTAAGGACTATAGTGCCAAAACTTGGACTATAACACTAGACCTCCAAGTGTCTTACTTCTAATGCTCCTATTTAGGTATAAAAAAAACTTTTATATCCTATTTTTGATATTTTTCCTAGATAGATCAGCAATTTGTAGCCTCTGTCTCCTCTGTCTCAACCCAAAATTAACTAAATTTTACTCTCTATCCCCTTGTTTGTTATTTTTAGAAATCAATTAAGCACTTCCAAATTCAATAATTTAGTAGGATAATTAAGGCACATTTATTTACTAATTTTACCCTTTATCTATACCCCTTTACTATTTAATAAATTTACCCTTATAGTTTCCCAAATTCAGTAAAACATTTAGTGAACCTGACTTACTTTGAATTTTTGCACAAAAAACCTAAAAACCCTGAGGCTAATTTATTTTTATTTTTTACAATATTTTCTTGATCTTTCCTAAATTTAAAAATAAAAAAACTACCAATTAATTGAAATATTTTTTCAATAATATACTAATACCCTAGTTTGCACATACTAGATCCTATTTGTATACAAACACTTTCAAACCACTAGGAAAAATATATTTCTAATTTTAGCAATATTTTCACATTTTTCCTAAATTTTTAAAAGCCAAAATCTACAAATTGATTATAATTTTTTTCAAATTATTTTGATAATTTTAAAATAATTTCTCTCAAACCCTAGTTGCATATACTAGATCCCATTTCTTCTTAAGCTATCACCTTCCATATAAGCTTCAAACTTCCATAAAATAATAATGGATTTCACTTATTTACACATGTTTATTACATTTTTGGTAACTAATAAAGAGCCCATTATTGGTCCTATCATGTACATGAATGATGAAGTCTATCATACGTTAGTAAAAAGTTTCATTCTTTACATTTCATGCTTAATTTTCATAATAAGGGATGATATTACAAACTTCACTGCCAAACATGCACAAGATTCCAAAATTCTTTTTGCATTTTCTCTTTCACTCATATGGAAAATTGTTAAAACTTATCTTGACAAATGAATTCAAAATGTCATATTTCATATCAAAAATTTATATGCCTTTATGCAAAAATTCATGTTATATATCCTTTATTCTTTGTTTCTCACAAGGAAAATTTTGCAAGTCTATCATACTAAACTCATTCGACATGTTCTAATAAATACCAAACTTATTTATGCACTCTTGCATCAATGTACACTTGCTATTTCTAACTACCTATTTTCCAAATGTCACATTTATTATGCTCAGTACATTAGGGATATTATAACACATGTCACACTCTTTTTTGCTTTTACATATCAATTTATATTTTCTATGTGATGCTTTATCCCTATCATATAGAAATATATTTTTAAATATATTGCTATACCATTCATAGATATGATCTCATTCATACCATTTCATCTTTATGATCTCTACATAGCAACATGAAAATCATTGGTCACTCTTGAGTCTTTTCATCCCACCACTAGACATAAGCAAGCACTAGGGCTTACATCCCTCCTTCCTTCCTCCACACTTGGTATATCTATCACACATCCCATACCTACTACCATATCTATGCCTATAGTAGATCATGCAGTCCATGCTATAACCTAAGTTTACAAGGATATGCAAATTGGTTACACCCATAGCCATAGATTTGTCACTCAAAATGGTGCCCTCCTAGATATAATCTCAATTTTTGAGCTCTTCCAACATTCAAATGTCTAAAAAGATGTAATATATGTAGCCCTTCATAACACTAGAATTCCTACTTCTGTAGAAATAGCTTATGTTGCATCCATCCTCAATATAATGCAATGGATAGAAAAACATGTCCTTTGAGAAAGAGGATTTGACTCCATGACACATCATAGAACAATGTTTAACTTTATATATTCAACTAAGAATCAATGATGTAGGACTAAAAAGAGTATTAGTTGATAATGAATCTGGTCTAAATATCTACAACATTTCATTTATAAAATGCCTTAACATACAACCACAAGATTCAGACCAATTTGACATGCCTATTAGAGGTTTTGAAAACACACTAAGAAAAGTTTTGGGTCAAATAACACTCAACCTAACATTGGGGCCTAAAACACTCCCAACTACCTACCAAGTAATGCCAAATGACCTTAACTATAATTTATTTCTTGGTCAACCATGGATTCATGACATGCACATAGTCCCTTCTACACTCCATGCTTGCCTAAAATTCAATCACAAGGGTTATATATACACATTTCCCATAGACAATGAAAATTTCAAATATTTCCAAGCTACTGATCTAATAAAACATTACATTCCACACTTCAACCCTAGTACTATATCCACATAGCCTATTACACACATTTTACCCTTAGATCAACCTACTATAGGTCCTAGCACAACCCTCACTTCAACCCACTATTTCACATCACCTTTTACACTCAAATGTTTTAATAAGATGGGATATCAAGGCATAGGTCTTGGAAAACATGAGCAAGGAATTATTGATCCAATTATGGTATCCTCAAAACATGGGAACCATGGATTGGGATATCATCTTACCTCCCTTAGTAGCAAACCTATGACTAATACCTCAAAATATATCAAATTTTACCCATCTAGTACATTAATAGACCATAATATCAATCATGTCTCCATGCTTTCCTTGGTCCACCCTAATCTCATTGACGATACTATTTCCCTAGATATGCTAGCATTTGATGAGTTTTCTGACGATGAATCCCTTTTACAATTTCTAGGAACTTATGATGATCTCCCAACCTGATACCATAAAAATAGATTCCCATATCACACGTATACACATGCATATTTCATAGAAAATTTAGAATCCTCTCAAGATATACCAAATGACTTAGGTGACACCATCCCCACAATCTAATATGTACTTGATTGATCTACATTAATTAATGAGGAAATAGTAAATTTCAACTTTAGAACCGACTAGGGTCCTCACATTATCCTATTAGCTACTATTTTATGAAAAGAAGAAGACACGAATATTCATTAAAATTTAATATACTTTCCTAAACTATTTGCTTCATCTTAATTTTACATGCCTAGAATCAACACATCTATTGTAGTTCATCAAATTCCCTTGTACCCCAATGTAAAACCCATAAAACAAAAGATTTGTAAAATGCTTCTTAAGGTAGCTATCTTAGTCAAAGATGAAATTCAACACCTCTTAGATGCTGGTTTCATCCAACTAGTAGCACACCTTGAGTGGGTTTCTAATATTGTCCCCATCATCAAACCTAGTGGTCAAATTTGATGCTATTCTAATTCATGAGATCTAAATAAAACATGTCCTAAAGATGACTTCCCTTTACCTAATATCGACATGATCATAGATTCCATAGATGGTTATGAAATGTTATCATTCATGGATGGATTTTATAGATATAATCAAATCAAAATCACTAAAGAAGATCAAGAAAAAACATCCTTTAGCACCTCTTGGGTCACATTTTTCTATATTGTTATGCCTTTTGGATTAAAAAATGCTGGAGCAACATATCAACATACCATGACACATATCTTTCATGACTTGATTCACCATATTGTCAAAGATTATGTCAATGATATATTAACAAAATATAAATAATGGCAACATCATGCTCTTGATTTACATAATTTTTTCAAAGATTATGATAATATAATGTCCATTTCAACCCCAAGAAATGTGTTTTTAGTATCATATGAGGCAAATTCTCGGGTTTTATTTCTTCATAATGGGGCATCAAAGTGGATCCTAAAAAAATCAAAGTAATTATTGAGATGCCCCCCCCACAAACCTCAACCAACTAAGATCTTTTCAAGGTAAAATTCAAGCCATTCATCATTTTTTAGCCCAACTCATAGATCAAACCTAATCATTCACTTAATTATTAAAGAAAGATACAAAATTTGTCTAGAACCAAGCTTTGCAAGATAGCTTTGATGCAATCAAGAAATATCTCCTCAATCCACCTATTTTAGTCCCACCTATACCAGATAGGCCTTTCTTACTATACATCTATATGACAAATCATGCCTTAGGAGCATTATTAGCATAAAATAATGATCAACATGTTGAATGAGTAGTGTAATACATTAGTCGCACATTGGTTGATTATGAGAAAAACTATTTTATAATATAAAAATTGTGCCTAGTAATAGTCTTTGCTACATAAAAGCTCAGGCACTATATGGTCCATAGTGATACACAAGTTATCACTAAAGCATACCCTTTAAAATTTGTAATGGTAAAACCACACCTCTTTACTAGTTAACTAAATTTAACTTAAAGATAGTCCTCCAAAAATAAACCAAAGGCTAAATCATTGTAGATCACCATGCAATAACACCTCTCTCACATATAATTCTAATCAATGACACATTTCAAGATGATTTTACCACTTATTTTATGAATTTAGACACTTGGAACATGTTCTTTGATGGCTCTTGATGCATGCTAGGTGCAGGAACATGCATCATTTTTATCGACCCCTTTGGTCACATAGTACCTATCTCATATCACTTAAGTTTTTCCTATACAAACAATACAATAGAGTATGAAGCACTTATATTATGTCTCTTCATCACCTAATCATTCCAAATCAAATCCATTCAAGTCTTTGGTGATTTTTGACTAGTCATCAACCAAGTCAACAATGTATACCAAACAAAATAAGAACATCTCATCCCATATAAAAATATGGTACAATGCTTATCAACACAATTAAATTACTTCTCCATTGGTAGCATACCAAGAAAAGATACCTGCCACACTAATGCCATGACAAGTGTTGCATCCTTGATCCCTATTAACATTAATGATTATTAGGCAATCTTCAATATTAAAAGATTATAGTCACCATCCATATCTAATGCTAATTTAGTAACACTCTCTATTTTAGCCACTACATGTAGTTCTACACCTCTATAATGGCTCTCCAATATTTATAATTATGATCTAAGAATTTGACCCAAGAGAGGATGGTTAGTATGGTGTTAGTTTCAAAATGAAAATAAAATGAAAGAAACACACTAATTAGCATAACATCTCTAGGCCTAGACACTAGGGAGAGCTTAGTTAACAAACATGAATAAAACACACAACTAAAATGCAAAAGAAACCTTCTTTTACCTCCCTTGGATGCTCCAAAATGCTTGTTATAGTGGCTTGCTTGACTTGTGCTCATGAAGTCCTTGGCAATGGAATCTTGGCTACTTCCATCCCTCCTTGGCACCTTTGGCTTGTGGCTTGACTTAGATTGGAATCAATTTGGCATGATAAAACTAGTTGCATGAAGCTTTGTATTCAATTCTTCATTATAAATTTTCATAATCATGTCTTAGAAATGACGAGGTAAGGCTCTTATTTATAGATTTTTGAGATTGATCAGAATCAACGTGAACCATCCATCTCAAGATTGAGATGTGTGGCTAAGGATTAATTAAATTTTTGGAATTAAGTTTATAATTATCCTCATCATGACATTGGAATAAGTGGAAATTAAGAGGCATGGAGGGCATAATGGAAGGCATTAATGAGGCATGGAGGGCATGAATCTTGATATTTATGGCATTTATGGCTTAAGGATGTTTTCCCAAGAAATGAGGTCACCTGATGATGTAGATATTCAATATTCATTTCCAAAACAAATTATTCAACAAGTTTCCATGGAATTCTTGATTAGGCTCTAATTTATTTTAATTAGATCTTAAGCATGATTAAACACTTTGTGCATAAATTACTCAAATTGATCATAATGTCTTGTTATTGGTCTAAAATTTGACTTGATTAGAATTGGAAGGTAATGCCAGATGTGTTGGATCTGTATCCCATTTAGGATGTTACCAATAAAAAATAACAAAGGAATGTGTCTTGTGTAATATATTTGATAGAAAAGAGTAATCCAGAGCACCTAGGTGCAAAAATGGCATTTTGATTTGAAATAAACTGATCAAAGTTAGCTGGCCCATAAATTGCATTGCCACATTTAGAGATACCCTGGTTAAAATCAGAACTTAAATATGTCATTTTCACATCTTTTATCATGTTTTAGTGTTTTTAGGCCAAATTGTGCATTTTGGGTAGAAATTGGCCAAAAGCTTGATTAGAGGTTATTGGTGGCTAGATTTAGGTGTCTATAGTTTGCCCCTATTTGGGAAGACATTGCAAAATATAAGCACAATAACATCTTCTCAAATAATAAAAAGTCATGTATGCCTACAACTACAATGATGACAAACTAACTATATGATGTCCCCTCGAGGGAATGGTTGACACAAGTAGGTCTACAAACGGTCCCTCAAAAAGAAAGAAGTGAAATGAGGGGACAAAAGACAAGAAAGATGATGGGGTGAAAACATAATGATATTAAAAAAGTAGTCAAAGTCATTAAGAATGCAAGTGGGATGGTGTATAATGGTTTACCCAAAGGTGGTCATAAACATTATACCTCGATAGTGGTAACATGGGATGATAACACAATGATTGGCCCAAAGGTGTTTATAATAATTGAGAAGATGGAGCTTCCCCTGTTAGGATAAAAAAATAAGATAATAACATGCCCTTATAATGGTAGAAAAAGTAAAATGGTGACAACATAATAATTTTCCTAAAGGTGGTTATAATTAGTGAGAAATGCAGGTGGGATGGTGTGTAATGATTTACCTATAGGAGGTTATAATTATTGGACCTTGATTATGGTAAACATGATAAACTTGGTCGAGGATGATAATAAATTAACACAGAGGGTAATGATGAATTAAAACAACTTACTAGTAGGGAGATGCTCATTTGAACTAATAAAGGTTGAAATTCTTTCCTGTTAATTACTCTATTTGGGATATGATTAGGATGGAATAAAGATGTCAAGTGTCGAAGAGATGCTGCCTTTGATAAATAGACTTCTTGAAGCTTAGGTTTGTTGTAGCACATATTGGTAGGGATCATGGTATAACATCATGAGGAATTGGTCAAAAGATGCATAAGGACTGACTCCTGTAATCCAATACTTAATAGAAAATAATGCACCAATAATAGAAAATATGATGAAAATGTAAACATATGAATATGGATGGATTTAGGTGTAAGTGTGGGAAAGGAATCACCTAATGAACACACATAAACTGAATCAAGGCAACAATGTTGAAAGCAAATAAATAGGCACACAAACAAAACAACAATGAAACACTCAATAGAAACCATATGAACATTGCCCCTAAAAAAATAGGTGACAACTTAAAAAATGAACAAAATGGGGGAATATAAGAAAAGAAAGGGGGTGGCTGAGCTATCTCCATATAAACTAGGCAAGTGGACATTGCCTACATAGTTCCATGGATGTAATATCCAACATAAACTTCAGGATAAATATAGTTCTCCCAAAGAATGGGAAGAAAAATGATAATTGGTAAAAAAATAGAATGGATGTGATATAAGAAGAGGAATGGTCTTGAAAAATGGCAAGTGCATAAAAGAAAAGGCTAAAAAGGATGGGGAAATAAATTGACAAGTGATTTTCTTGTAACCTCGTAAGGGTTCCTAGAATCCTTAAGGCAAAGAAGTGGTCAATTTTTTTATTCTTTTCTAACAATTTTTCAAATGTTTTTAGAATTATTTTGGAGTATATCAACTCAATAAATAATGATGAGACACTAAATGGTTCAAGCTCACAAAATGGTGAGAGCGTGGCTTAGGTTTCTCACAAAATAGTGAGAGCATGGTGGGAAAGGTGACTGAGAAAACTTAAATAGATAGCGAGTGCTATCTACATAGTCCCAAATTAGGACCTTTAGTCACTATATTTTCACCTTATAGTGGAGGAATTTGACTAGTGTAGTAGTCAATTCAAACAAAATAGGCACAATTGGTAAAAATGCAAAGTATGACATATGAAGTGGTAAGTTGGTACATCAAGGATTAATAAACAAATGATGCCCCTAGTTTGCCCATAGGCAGTTATAGCTAGGACACAATGACATGGATCAATGGTACTAATTTTCCCAAAGGTAGTTATAATTAGTAACAAGACTGGTGATAAAAAAAGAATAACAAATGAAGGATGTAACTGCCAAAACTTCTGTCACACTACTCCAAAATATAATCTCTATCTGAAGTATGTGAGCTAAATGATGAAACTAATCAGATACCTTGATGCTAAAAATGTGTATTAAATGGAAAAAACCAAGGTTAAATGGACTAGGCTTTAGAATACACTGGGTTGATAGGTCAGAAGTGGAAAGTGGATACAACTTAAGAGGATGAATAAGGATGATATTTGTACAAATAATAGTGATAAAATGGTATAACTAAAATGGTCTTTACAAATAATATGCCCAAGTTCTCAAGCATAGTACTAATTGAGATGAATAATATTCATTAGCTCAAAAAGTTCATGTACATTTAGTGTGGTAAGTCTGTATGCTCCTAATCCATAATCTATAGTAATGATGAAAGGCCCTATCGAATTTGGTTTGAATTTTCCTTTATGCTTCTTCTAAGTCATGGTATTCTTTTGGTCTTGTTTAAGAAGATGATCATTCAAATGTTTTATACTTAACATGCCAATTATAGTGTCCTTTGAGTCAGTTCTGATATGCTTGAATATTTTAAAGCAAAACTATGCATTTTTCATCAAGTAGGTCTAGCTCTTGTAGTTGAGCTACTCGATAGTCATGATCATTCAGGACATGCTTGAAAGAGATGCAAAGTGATGGAAATTAAACCTCAATGGGAAGGGTGGATTTAGTACCATAAACAAGTGAGTATGGAATGGATCCTATGGGGGTATGATGATTGGTACGGTATGCCCATAGGGTAGGGAATATCTATAGGTGCCAATCATGACTGACATCATTGATAATCATTGTGAGAATATTGATAATGGTTTTGTTTAATGATTAAATTTAGCCATTACCTTGAGGGTAATATGATATAGAAAAATGTTGTGTGATGTTATATTCAGTACATAGCTGGTCTACATCCTTGTTCTTGAATGATCCTTCATTATTAGATATAATGTCAGAGGGGATATCATAGCAGCAAATGAGATGGTTGAAGATGAATTTGAAAATTTACTTTCTAGTCACATGAGGGGTATAGCTTCAACCGACTTAGTGAGATAATAAGTGGTGGTAAGGATATGTTTATGGCCATCAGATGAAGTGTGGTTGATCTTCCCAATGAGGTCAAGTCCCCATGTAGAAAATGGCCATGGTGTCAACATCAGTTTTAGAGTTTTGGTTGGGGCATGAATCAGATTAGTATGCCATTGACATTTATCACAATTCTTTATATATGAAATAGAATTTGCATCCATCATGGGCCAATAATAATAGTACACAAGAGATTTTAGATAAGACTATCTCACTAGAATAAACTCTACATACCCCTTCATGAACTTCTCTTAATGCTAGTATAGACTCTACTAAAGTTAAATAACAAAGAAAAGTTCCATCAAAACTTTGACAATAAAGGGTGGATCCAAGTAGAGTATAATGAGTGGAATGATGAATGAAGGCTTTGGTTTGTTTTTGAGATAAGTTAGGTTGTAGAAATTGGTTATGAAGGTAGTTATAAAGGTCTAGGTACCAGATATAATTAAAATCAACAATGTCACAAATCATTGCAATAGTTAAAGGTTCATGAGCTAGTGCTAACAAGAACTGATACTCTCTAACTTTATCTATTTGTTGAATCAGAGAGCCAATAGTAGCCATGGCATCTAAAGTTATATTACTAGCCCTTGGTATGTGCTCAAACTAAATGTTGGTAATTTGTTGCTTAAGAGTGTTGACCATAGCTTTATATGGAACTAACTTGTCATCTTTGGTCTGAAAATGATCTATGACCTGATTGATGATTAACTAAGAATTATCATAAACTTAGAGATGAGATATGTTCTAATGCACTACTTATTGAAGTCCTAAAACAAGTGCTTCATACTCAACCATGTTATTTATAAAAGGAAAGCTAATTATAAATGATTTAGGGATTAGATCCCCCTATGGTATAATAAGCAATAGGCCCACCCCTGATCTATGTGTAGTAAATGAACCATCAAAATATAGCTTCTAGGGCTACTCCTCAAGGGGCTTGTCAATGATGGTCATTATAGATTCATTAGGAAATTGAAACATGAGTGGATGTGTGTTTGTGAGAGGTACTTCAGTAAGTTGATCTACAAGAACCTATCCATTGATTTCCTTCTGATTGACATACTCTATGTCAAACTCACCAAGAAGCATGATCTATTTAGCCATTCTACCTTGAAAAACTATTTTAGATAGTAGATACTTGAGTGGATATACTTCTGAAATGACCATGGTCTTATTATTCAACATGTAATGGCACACTTTTTGAGCTATAAAGACCATGGACATACAAGATTTTTCAGTAGGTGCATAGTTATGTTCATATGTGACCAAGGTACAACTTAAGTAGTATATGACATGCTCTTTTTCATTATCATTATATTGAGCTAAGAGTGCCCATAGATCATGGTTAGTATTTGATAGGTATAACAAGAATGGCTTTCCTAGCATAGGAGGTAATAAAACAAGTAGATTAACAAGATAGTCTTTGAGTTGTTGAAAAGCTATTTGGCAGTGATCATTACAGTGAAATGCAACTCCCTTATTTAGAAGGTGTGTAAATGGATGGCATTTATCTACTAACTGAGAAATGAAGCATATTATTGATTGGATCTTACCTTATAAACTATATAGTTTATTTAAATTGGTTGGTGGTGGCATCTCAGTTATAGCATAGACTTTAGCCAGATCAACTTCGATACCTCTATGAGACATGATGAAGAAAAGTAATTTACCTAAGGTTATGCCAAACCCATATTTATTTGGATTGAGTCTAAATTTACACTCTCATAATATTTTAAATATCTTACATAGCACTGGTGGATGGTCAACCCTAGTTTTGGATTTTCCTAATATGTCATCGACATAGTCTTCAATAATATCATGCATCATATCATGGAATATGATAGTCATGGCCCTTTGATATGTAGCTCTAACTTTATTAAGGCCAAATGACATTCCCTGATAGCAAAATATTCCCCATGGAGTGGTGAATGCTATTTTATGTTGGTTTTTTGGTGCTATTCTAATTTGGTTGTATATTGAAAAGCCATCCACGAGTGAAAGCATTTCATAACCTTCCATGGAGTTGATAATCATGTCAATATTAGGCAATAAAAAATCATCTTTAGGATAAGCTTTGTTGATGTCTTGAAAATCAGTATAGATTTTGATCCCTTCAATATTTTTACTAATAGGTACCATATTAGAGATCCATTCTGAGTAGTCAATGGATCAGATACATCCTGCTTCTAAGAGTTTTTTGAAATCTTTATTTACCAATATAGTAATGTGAGGATACATCTTATAGAGGTTTTATTTTACCAATTTGATGTTAGGATTAACCAAAAGGTGGTGTAGAACTAAGGTGGGGTCCAAACCTAGCATATCAGAATAAGCCCATGCAAAGACATCTATAAATTCTCTCAATAAATCTATAAAGACTTCATGTTCCTCCTTAGTAAGGGACACACCTAATTTTATCCATTTTAGGTTTGATGGAGTCTTGATGTTTACCTCTTTTATCTTTGACTAGAAGGGTCAAACTATCTTCTAGGATAGTAGGAAATGACTTAAACTATTAGACTATGTTAGGATCTTATGTTAGGACTTGCTCTTCAACTTATCCTAAGCATGATGAATCTGAGTCCCCTAATGGGAGATCTAGCCATGTGATAAAAGCAATAAAAAATTCTTAAAGAATTTGATCAAATACTTATTGTTTTACAAAATTAATCTTGGATCCATAGGAAAGTTCATCATTGGTGGTCTCTTGGCCTAAATTAGAATAAGAATGAACATCCTCATCTAAAGGTGCCTAAAATAGGTTTTCACCACTAGACTGGCCTTTATCTTTGCTTTTTTCCTGGTTAGAAAGCACCTCCAAGAGGTTTTCACTTTGGGACCTCAATGTTTTACTTATTTTTTCTTGCTAGGGTTGTTCACCCGCTCTCCAAAATAGGCTGTAGGATCTAATGTAATTAAGAATCCTAACTTATGATCTCCAAATAGAACATTTTATCTAAGGCCTAAAAAGTCATAAAATGACTCATAATTTTGGAACTCATCAATTGACAGATTGGATTTGTGTTGGTCCCAATCTATCAGTTGGGGATACTATAATGGCAATGAGTTGTGATGAATGACCAGGGTAAGGGTACAAATGGCATTATTATCAAACAAGTTAGTTTCAACTAGGTCATTAGTGGTGAGGATATGAATAGACTCTACTTTGCTGTCAGCATCATCATCACTATTCACTAGTGATGGAGTTTGAATAAGATATGTGGGGTCACTCCCAGGTAATTTAAATCTAAGTCCATAAGGTCTTTCATACTTAGTCATGGAAATTGGCTTGATGGTTCCTTATTGATTTGGTATGAGGCCTCTTCCTTCATAATTGTGATGCTCTATGATCCTATTGGGAATATGATACTTTGTAATTTATAATAATCATCTTGGTTGTCATTATATAACCATGATTCATCCCCTTTAAGAGGGTTAGGTTCTAGGCCAGATGTTGGTACAAATGTGACAAGTCCCTTATCTTTGTTCTATTATTGTCAATGCATATGTGGGGTGACTTTAGGTCACCCAAAGGTTTTTGGATTCTAAGGAAGATTGACAATATGAAATATATTATGGGTCACATACTCTCTTAGTCCATTATCTAAAATAGTGAAATGATTAACAACTTCAGGAGATGGCATGTGGGAAAGAGAATCCAAGGTATTAGGATCTATGCAATTATTTGGTAAAGGATCAATAAGTATAGCCTTTCATTTATCCTACTTGGAACTTGGATTCATGTCACACTAATAATTGTAGTTTTAAAATTTGGCCTCAAGATGTTTGTAGTGTTCATATGGGTGTAAATCTCCTAGAACATTCACTTCCATCCCTGAATGGGAAAACTTGATACATTGATGTAGTGTTGATGGGACTACATGAATCTCATGTAACCAAGGCCTACCTAGAGTCATATTGTATGATAACTCAAGATCAAGCACATGGTAAAGTGTATCATGAGTCAAAGGCCCAATAATAATTGACAAACTAATAGTGCATTGTGATTCTCTTTCTTGATTATCATAGGCTTTGATGGTTATCATTTCTGGTTGGAGATTTGCCATTATGTACTCAAGAAGCTTGATAAAATTTAGAAACATTATGTTGAGGCCTGATCCATTGCCTATAAGGACACATTTTAATTTATGTTGTTTTATATAAAATTCTATGTATAATGGGTTATTATGGAGCAGGCCAAGGGAATACATTTTACTTTGGTTGAATATGACTTGTTGGGCTGGAGCTAGGTGTCTAACCAAAGCTTGAAATTTATCAGGGGATATGTTATTAGAAATAATGGATTGGGTTAAAAACTCATTCAAGATGTTCTTATGGATTAATGACATTTGAAATAAATCTAAAATAAAAATTTGTGTTGGTGTCTTCTACAATTTTTGCACAATATCAAACTTCTTATCTTGGTTAGTATTAATTGGTTTATTCTAAGGCTAAATGGTTAGTTGGATAATAGGTAAAGTGGTGAATGGTTATGGGCCTAGGATATTAATCTTTAACCTTTGACTTGTGATTGCATAATCAAGATTAAATACTATACCATTATTACTAATAAATGTTGGGAATAGTATGGGACCAAACATGACAAGTCTCAATTATTGGTGCACTCATATGTGGTCATGTGGAAAGGATGAGTTATTGATATAAGGTCCAAAAGGGGATGTCCTGGTTTTCTAGTTTGCCTATATGCACTCCCTGGTCAAATAAGGATTATCCATGTAATTTGGTTGAATATTATTGTTGAGAAATGATCTATGCTGATTAATGCTTGGTCTAGGATTAATGGAGATGGTATTAACACTACCCCTTGCAATATGACCTATAAACCTATTGTATTCATTTTCAAATACATGTTAGGTTTGTTGATTTTTACCATTATAAACTTGGTTTTATCCATTTTTATATCATTGTGGGTTCTATGATTGATTTTGTTGATTCTACTAGTTTGGCATTTGATTTTGATACTATTGATTTTGCTGCTACACTGGCCATTATTGTTATTATTGTTGATTATTATACTACTAATTATTATGTTAGGGAAAGGGGTTTTGATGAATCCCAAGATTTTTATTAGAAGTGGAAGCACCATTAACTAATGTTATCTCCCAATTCTCTAATGTATTCTCAATTAAATGCTTGATTTGGACACATTTTCATAGATTATGCCCATTGACTTGATGATAGTCACATAATTTGTTAAGAGGGTACAAATTAGGATAAGGAATGACTTGCAAATAATGATTTGGTATAGGCTAAATAATTAGAGTAATGGTAGAAAGCTTTCAAAATATAGACTCAATAGGTTCTCTTAGGTCACTAAAGACATGATGTGCAGACATGGTTCTCCTAAGAGGAGGGGTTTTCAATGGTGAAGGCTACTGTATTTTTTGTATAAGTCTTGGTTGTTATGTTTGTGGCATTGGTTGGAGAGGTTGTTGGGTAGGAGTAAGCTAAAAATCTGGTTCATATGATGTTTACACCATTTAAAAATGATGGGATTTGGTTACTCCATTTCCTACAACATTCCTATTGTGGTTGAATTGCTTCAATCTTTCTTGGCTATTGGCCTATGCTGATTGCAATGCTTACACTTGAATGGCATGTTGATGTCAGTGATTTTGTTGATTTGTACCTTGATTTTGATTAGTTGAATTAAAATTGATGACTCCTGACACCCACTCAATCAATAAACCTTTATCTATGATCTCTTTGAAAGTATGTGCACATTGTAGTTTCAGATGATAAGCTATCTCATTATGCAAATTTTTAGTAAACACAATAGCTAATTATTTATCTAGTAAACTATGGGTGAAATGGCATATAAGGGCTCTCCATCATTGTAGATAACTTGTAAAACTCTCACCAGCTTTTTGCTTTGCTTGTATTAAGTCCACTAATAAAATCTCATGCTCGATATTATAGGAAAAGTGCAGCACAAACTTATCAAAAATATCATCAAAATGTGTTACTAATTTTTTGGGAAACTTTAAAAACCACTCCAAGTCTTGTCAAGCCATGATCCTAAGAAATAACAATAAAAGGTATATGTCGCTATATGCCATTGGTTGACATGCGACAAAGAATTCTATTAAATGGGCCTTAGGGTCACCTTTTCCTTTGTATTTGTTAAATTTTGGTAGTTGTTATCTTGGAATAAATGGTATTTGTAAATACTCCATGTTGAATGGATATGAACATATGTCATCTAATTTGAACTTTCTAGTTTATTTCCCATCTTGAATGGAAGCAATTACATCCTTCATCTGTTACAATTCTTGGGATAGGAAACTGAAAGGAATATTGGTTTGAGGGAGAACATTAGTTTGGGTAGATGGTTAGGAGGTCACAAGTGGGAAACTTTGACCAGGGTATGATGGAGATGCCTATTGGGGTATATTAGGTTAGTTGAGGAATGGACCAAGAATATGCATATGTGGATTATGATGTACTTTAATTTATACATTTGGTTATGTGATATTCTAGTTTGGGTTGGTGATAAATGTTTGACTTAGAGGATTTTGTGGTTGGGATAGAGGGATATAACTATACTATGACTACTATGGTTGAAAAGGGACATGTTGCCAAATAATCAAACCTTATTTTTGAGTGAAAACTTATGGACCAAGACCTTGTCTTTGAATTTGTGCCACATTTTGAACCAACAGTTGTCTAGTAGGTACTTGAGAAACATGGGAGCCTCTTTTTTACATGAATCTTTATGGAGAAGTGAAAAAAAGTTGTAGATTAGGCATATATCACTGACCAATATTTGCATGTTGTTGACTAGTCATTACTTGGTTTTAGATCAGTATATTAGTGTATGACTAAAGAGGTATGTTTTCCATTACCTAGTGAGGTGAAACTTTAGTTGCCCTTGATTGAGGTAGTAATGTATTTGTCCTTAGTTATATTGGTACACTAGATTATGCCTACTATTATGGAATAATACTCTTTACTTGTTGAGGAGGAGAAGGATTCATCACATTCTATCACTGAGGCATGACATTTGTCATTATTTGACTACCTAATTTCATAGGTTGTACACTTGAGGGAGCAGCCAGTTGAGGTTGGGATGTAGAAACTCCTACTCCTTAATATGATGATCCACTCATGGAATTAACTATAGGAACATGTTTTTGGTTAGTTGTTTGTGCGTTAGTACTGTTGGGAGGATATGAACCGGAAGCACACAATTTGATTACCAAACCAAGCAACTTAATATGCGGAAATTAACCAGATTCACCAAGTAACTAGAATTCAGAATAACACATGATATGAGAGACAATACCAAATTGTATTAACACTTTATACAGAAAAGAATACAATAAAGAAGATGCCACTTCTTCTCCACCACCTTACAGAGGTTTCCCACACCTCAAGTGAACAGTAATTCTCCTCCCCAAAGCTCTCCCTCTCACAGGTCCCAACACCCAACTCAAATACAGAGTTGGTGTTCACCTCCCGTGCTCCACGCACACCACAAGTGCTCCACGCACTCCACAAGCACTCCACGTGCTCCACAAGTACTCAAGGTACTTCAAGTAGATCTCCCATGAATCTGCAACAACCTGCAATTCAACAGACCATACTTATGGAAGGAACTCCCTTGCCTTCCTCTTGCTCTATCCGAGTACACACCTGTACTCCAAGTAGATCATGCCTAATACTGCTCCCTGTTGTGTTGCTGTCTATATGACCTTGCACACCTGCAAATCAAACAATGGTTCTATTCACCTGTGAACCTCGACCTTGCACACACATACACCTGCAGATCAACGATCTTACTTACCATGTAGATCTCCTATATAGGCCATGCAACTGTGACCAAGATCCTACACTCTTGAAGAACCCAGCTGGCTCTCCAATCCAGCACCAACACACCTGGTACTGAGGCACTAGGAGGAACGCACCATTGCTCTACCTCACACACAGAAGGAGCTTATAATTATGCTCTCTTACTCCCTAGCACACTTTTCCAATACAACCATGAGTCTATTATATAGATCTCATCCAAACAATAATTAGACATCTAATTACAATAATTAGATCCGCAGCTATGAGTCTAAAATTAGCACTCATCATGCAAACACTTGGTTTGTCAACCCACTGCCCGTAATTAACTCGCAGTCGAACCACACAGGTGACCGACGTCGGTCCCTATCTGCCTGGGGTCGCCGACGCCGGCCGATATATGACCGACGTCGGTTGCCTTCCTGTCTTACCCTGCCGATGCCGGTTGGCCAGACCAATGCCAAACACTTCTGACACTTCTGCAACTTTCCTGCAACCTCCTCCATGTCTGCATCAGTGAAGCTTTTAGCTCCACAATCCTAACAATCTCCCACTTGGAGATAAACAGCTGCACTATACCTGTACCTGTACTCTGTCTAATCTGTTTCCTGGTTTGTATCCCTCTTCAAGCTCCCACCTGAAGACAACCCACCACACATCCCGTGGTGTACCACCTATCATCCGAGTAACCTGCCACATCCGAACCTACAAATACATGTAGTGAAGTCCTGACCCTGCATAGCAACACCTGCTGCCGGTCCCTCTTAGAAAACCTGAGAACCCACTTCCCCGAATTGGCTCCTAACTCTCTGACAGCTCCCACTACATGGGAATACTCAGGTCTATACCAGACCTCATGTGATTTCAGACACTGTACCTGTCCATCCCTTAGTGTGCTCCGGCTCTGCATCCTGAACCTCGCCAACACCTGATTCACATCAGCTCCCACTCAAGACAAAATCAACCTGTGATCTCCATGCCTCCCATGTCAAAGAATTCCGCTGCTCCAAACTCCTCCTGACATGCCACTGAACTAATCTTACCCTTAGCTCAGCAAAACCCTGTATGTACAAAACTGCTATAGCAAAACATACCATCCACATACAGCACAGAATGATGTCATGACTCATCATCCCCCTGGTAAGACAAATCACAGTAGTTACCCTGACATTGACTGAAGCCATGCTCCGTCCTCCACCTGTCAAAACCTGTACCACTGTCCTGCAGCTCCACAAGACCGTATAACCTGGTCTTCCGTCTCACATATCCGTTCTCTCTATTCTTCTACTAAGGTATCCATTCGTCTCTGTGCTTTCATACCTGCTGGCATCCCTACCAAAACACACCTGTCTGGTTCTCCTCCAAGGAATCACATCCTCATCCATGCCAAGCTCACACCTATTTCCTGGATCCTTCCTGCTCTACAATCAGCAACATGTATAAAGAAGAGGAACAACGAATTTGAGGGCCTACTTATGCCTTCAGTCCTCCGTATGGGTGTTTGAGACTCCTTGACAGCTTGCTGTCCACCCAAAATCCGTTACAGTGACCGACCTCGATCACCCCACAGTCTACATCCGACCGACGTCGGTTCCATGCGTCTGTACCTGACTACCAGCCTACCTGCGCTGGTGTCCCTGCTGCCGACGTCGGTTCTCCTAACCGACATCGGTCTTATATACTGCCGATGTCGGTCCCATGACCGACATCGGTCTTACTCTGCCCGACATCGCCGGCTTCGGTCTGCACATGACTGACATTGGCATCTGTCTATTCGACGCCGGTTCCCCCTGACCGACATCGGTACCTGTGTTCGCCTGTGAGTGATGACTTTTTTACCCGCGAGCTCCTTTGAATCAATATCCATGTCCAAACTGCCCTGCTCAAAAGTATCCAGCCACATCCACTGGGTTCTGTCCGCCATCTCCTCCATAAACACTAAGGCTTTCCAGTTCTTAAGCCTGTCAAATATATCTGTCTTCCGCTTAAGAACATGCATCTTCTTCCTGCTCATGTGACCAAGCCTATGAAGCCACGTCTCCGCAACAAAAGAAGAATCAGTAATATAAACAAGTAGATAAAGGATACCTATTTTCTTACCACCAGCTAATTCAAGTGCATCCGCTGTGAGAGTTCTTGTGCATCTCTCATCACCCAATCTTTCTGAAGAAATTAGCCATATCTCCAAACCTGGGACCTGCATGACCTTCATCAACACCTGTGTGTTGGCCGCCTGCAATTTCAGCTTCACTTCTTCCCCTTTGCCAATCCTTTGGCAAGGCTCACCAGCTCCTCTACCTGGAACTGCGTGGAAAGAGGCAACCGAATCTTTTATCCAAGATTCAACTTTATCCAAGAAACCTCCAAGAACATCCTGTGCAATAACACCTGCAACATCTGCTTCTTCAGTTTCTTCATGCTGATCTACTACCAACCAGCAATAATCTTTTACCTGCTCTTTCTTTCCATAGGACCGTGAGTGACCATCTGTGCTTTTCAACTCCTCCATTCTTAGCTTACTTTGATCTGCTGTTGCTTTACTCCCACTCAATCAGAAACCCCTGAGAGTGCCCTGTAACCAAACACAAAACCTGCTTCCTCCAACCTTAGCTCTGATACCACTTGTTGGTATCAAGCTCAAGAACCTACAACCAAGGCTCTGATACCACTTGTTGGGAGGAGATAAACCGGAAGCACACAATTTGATTACCAAACCAAGCAACTTAATATGCGGAAATTAACCAGATTCACCAAGTAACTAGAATTCAGAATAACACATGATATGAGAGACAATACCAAATTGTATTAACACTTTATACAGAAAAGAATACAATAAAGAAGATGCCACTTCTTCTCCACCACCTTACAGAGGTTTCCCACACCTCAAGTGAACAGTAATTCTCCTCCCCAAAGCTCTCCCTCTCACAGGTCCCAACACCCAACTCAAATACAGAGTTGGTGTTCACCTCCCGTGCTCCACGCACACCACAAGTGCTCCACGCACTCCACAAGCACTCCACGTGCTCCACAAGTACTCAAGGTACTTCAAGTAGATCTCCCATGAATCTGCAACAACCTGCAATTCAACAGACCATACTTATGGAAGGAACTCCCTTGCCTTCCTCTTTCTCTATCCGAGTACACACCTGTACTCCAAGTAGATCATGCCTGATACTGCTCCCTGTTGTGTTGCTGTCTATATGACCTTGCACACCTGCAAATCAAACAATGGTTCTATTCACCTGTGAACCTCGACCTTGCACACACATACACCTGCAGATCAACGATCTTACTTACCATGTAGATCTCCTATATAGGCCATGCAACTGTGACCAAGATCCTACACTCTTGAAGAACCCAGCTGGCTCTCCAATCCAGCACCAACACACCTGGTACTGAGGCACTAGGAGGAACGCACCATTTCTCTACCTCACACACAGAAGGAGCTTATAATTATGCTCTCTTACTCCCTAGCACACTTTTCCAATACAACCATGAGTCTATTATATAGATCTCATCCAAACAATAATTAGACATCTAATTACAATAATTAGATCCGCAGCTATGAGTCTAAAATTAGCACTCATCATGCAAACACTTGGTTCGTCAACCCACTGCCCGTAATTAACTCGTAGTTGAACCACACAGGCGACCGACGTCGGTCCCTGTCTGCCTGGGGTCGCCGACGCCGGCCGATATATGACCGACGTCGGTTGCCTTCCTGTCTTACCTTGCCGATGCTGGTTGGCCAGACAAACGCCAAACACTTCTGACACTTCTGCAACTTTCTTGCAACCTCCTCCATGTCTGCATCAGTGAAGCTTTTAGCTCCACAATCCTAACAATCTCCCACTTGGAGATAAACAGCTGCACTGTACCTGTACCTGTAGTCTATCTAATCTGTTTCCTGGTTTGTATCCCTCTTCAAGCTCCCACCTGAAGACAACCCACCACACATCCCGTGGTGTACCACCTATCATCCGAGTAACCTGCCACATCCGAACCTACAAATACATGTAGTGAAGTCCTGACCCTGCATAGCAACACCTGCTGCCGGTCCCTCTTAGAAAACCTGAGAACCCACTTCCCCGAATTGGCTCCTAACTCTCTGACAGCTCCCACTGCATGGGAATACTTAGGTCTATACCAGACCTCATGTGATTTCAGACACTGTACCTGTCCATCCCTTAGTGTGCTCCGGCTCTGCATCCTGAACCTTGCCAACACCTGATTCACATCAGCTCCCACTCGAGACAAAATCAACCTGTGATCTCCATGCCTCCCATGTCAAAGAATTCCGCTGCTCCAAACTCCTCCTGACATGCCACTGAACTAATCTTACCCTTAGCTCAGCAAAACCCTGTATGTACAAAACTACTATAGCAAAACATACCATCCACATACAGCACAGAATGATGTCATGACTCATCATCCCCCTGGTAAGACAAATCACAGTAGTTACCCTGACATTGACTGAAGCCATGCTCTGTCCTCCACCTGTCAAAACCTGTACCACTGTCCTGCAGCTCCACAAGACCGTATAACCTGGTCTTCCGTCTCACATATCCGTTCTCTCTATTCTTCTACTAAGTTATCCATTCATCTCTGTGCTTTCATACCTGCTGGCATCCCTACCAAAACACACCTGTCTGGTTCTCCTCCAAGGAATCACATCCTCATCCATGCCAAGCTCACACCTGTTTCCTGGATCCTTCCTGCTCTACAATCAGCAACATGTATAAAGAAGAGGAACAACGAATTTGAGGGCCTACTTACACCTTCAGTCCTCCGTATGGGTGTTTGAGACTCCTTGACAGCTTGCTGTCCACCCAAAATCCGTTACAGTGACCGACCTCGGTCACCCCACAGTCTGCATCCGACCGACGTCGGTTCCATGTGTCTGTACCTGACTACCAGCCTGCCTGCACTGGTGTCCCTGCTGCCGACGTCAGTTCTCCTAACCGACATCGGTCTTATATACTGCCGACGTCGGTCCCATGACCGACATCGGTCTTACTCTGCCCGACATCGCCGGCTTCGGTCTGCACATGACTGACATGGGCATCTGTCTATTCGATGCCGGTTCCCCCTGACCGACATCGGTACCTGTGTTCGCCTGTGAGTGATGACTTTTTTACCCGCGAGCTCCTTTGAATCAATATCCATGTCCAAACTGCCCTGCTCAAAAGTATCCAGCCACATCCACTGGGTTCTGTCCGCCATCTCCTCCATAAACACTAAGGCTTTCCAGTTCTTAAGCCTGTCAAATATATCTGTCTTCCGCTTAAGAACATGCATCTTCTTCCTGCTCATGTGACCAAGCCTACGAAGCCACGTCTCCGCAACAAAAGAAGAATCAGTAATATAAACAAGTAGATAAAGGATACCTATTTTCTTACCACCAGCTAATTCAAGTGCATCCGCTGTGAGAGTTCTTGTGCATCTCTCATCACCCAATCTTTCTGAAGAAATTAGCCATATCTCCAAACCTGGGACCTGCATGACCTTCATCAACACCTGTGTGTTGGCCGCCTGCAATTTCAGCTTCACTTCCCCTTTGCCAATCCTTTGGCAAGGCTCACCAGCTCCTCTACCTGGAACTGCATGGAAAGAGGCAACCGAATCTTTTATCCAAGATTCAACTTTATCCAAGAAACCTCCAAGAACATCCTGTGCAATAACACCTGCAACATCTGCTTCTTCAGTTTCTTCATGCTGATCTACTACCAACCAGCAATAATCTTTTACCTGCTCTTTCTTTCCATAGGACCGTGAGTGACCATCTGTGCTTTTCAACTCCTCCATTCTTAGCTTACTTTGATCTGCTGTTGCTTTACTCCCACTCAATCAGAAACCCCTGAGAGTGCCCTGTAACCAAACACAAAACCTGCTTCCTCCAACCTTAGCTCTGATACCACTTGTTGGTATCAAGCTCAAGAACCTACAACCAAGGCTCTGATACCACTTGTTGGGAGGAGATAAACCGGAAGCACACAATTTGATTACCAAACCAAGCAACTTAATATGCGGAAATTAACCAGATTCACCAAGTAACTAGAATTCAGAATAACACATGATATGAGAGACAATACCAAATTGTATTAACACTTTATACAGAAAAGAATACAATAAAGAAGATGCCACTTCTTCTCCACCACCTTACAGAGGTTTCCCACACCTCAAGTGAACAGTAATTCTCCTCCCCAAAGCTCTCCCTCTCACAGGTCCCAACACCCAACTCAAATACAGAGTTGGTGTTCACCTCCCGTGCTCCACGCACACCACAAGTGCTCCACGCACTCCACAAGCACTCCACGTGCTCCACAAGTACTCAAGGTACTTCAAGTAGATCTCCCATGAATCTGCAACAACCTGCAATTCAACAGACCATACTTATGGAAGGAACTCCCTTGCCTTCCTCTTGCTCTATCCGAGTACACACCTGTACTCCAAGTAGATCATGCCTGATACTGCTCCCTATTGTGTTGCTGTCTATATGACCTTGCACACCTGCAAATCAAACAATGGTTCTATTCACCTGTGAACCTCGACCTTGCACACACATACACCTGCAGATCAACGATCTTACTTACCATGTAGATCTCCTATATAGGCCATGCAACTGTGACCAAGATCCTACACTCTTGAAGAACCCAGCTGGCTCTCCAATCCAGCACCAACACACCTGGTACTGAGGCACTAGGAGGAACGCACCATTTCTCTACCTCACACACAGAAGGAGCTTATAATTATGCTCTCTTACTCCCTAGCACACTTTTCCAATACAACCATGAGTCTATTATATAGATCTCATCCAAACAATAATTAGACATCTAATTACAATAATTAGATCCGCAGCTATGAGTCTAAAATTAGCACTCATCATGCAAACACTTGGTTCGTCAACCCACTGCCCGTAATTAACTCGCAGTCGAACCACACAGGCGACCGACGTCGGTCCCTGTCTGCCTGGGGTCGCCGACGCCGGCCGATATATGACCGACGTCGGTTGCCTTCCTGTCTTACCCTGCCGACGCCGGTTGGCCAGACCAACGCCAAACACTTCTGACACTTCTGTAACTTTCCTGCAACCTCCTCCATGTCTGCATCAGTGAAGCTTTTAGCTCCACAATCCTAACAATCTCCCACTTGGAGATAAACAGCTGCACTGTACCTGTACCTGTACTCTATCTAATCTGTTTCTTGGTTTGTATCCCTCTTCAAGCTCCCACCTGAAGACAACCCACCACACATCCCGTGGTGTACCACCTGTCATCCGAGTAACCTGCCACATCCAAACCTACAAATACATGTAGTGAAGTCCTGACCCTGCATAGCAACACCTGCTGCCGGTCCCTCTCAGAAAACCTGAGAACCCACTTCCCCGAATTGGCTCCTAACTCTCTGACAGCTCCCACTGCATGGGAATACTCAGGTCTATACCAGACCTCATGTGATTTCAGACACTGTACCTGTCCAGCCCTTAGTGTGCTCCGGCTCTGCATCCTGAACCTCGCCAACACCTGATTCACATCAGCTCCCACTCGAGACAAAATCAACCTGTGATCTCCATGCCTCCCATGTCAAAGAATTCCGCTGCTCCAAACTCCTCCTGACATGCCACTGAACTAATCTTACCCTTAGCTCAGCAAAACCCTGTATGTACAAAATTGCTATAGCAAAACATACCATCCACATACAGCACAGAATGATGTCATGACTCATCATCCCCCTGGTAAGACAAATCACAGTAGTTACCCTGACATTGACTGAAGCCATGCTCCGTCCTCCACCTGTCAAAACCTGTACCACTGTCCTGCAGCTCCACAAGACCGTATAACCTGGTCTTCCATCTCACATATCCGTTCTCTCTATTCTTCTACTAAGGTATCCATTCGTCTCTGTGCTTTCATACCTGCTGGCATCCCTACCAAAACACACCTGTCTGGTTCTCCTCCAAGGAATCACATCCTCATCCATGCCAAGCTCACACCTATTTCCTGGATCCTTCCTGCTCTACAATCAGCAACATGTATAAAGAAGAGGAACAACGAATTTGAGGGCCTACTTATGCCTTCAGTCCTCCGTATGGGTGTTTGAGACTCCTTGACAGCTTGCTGTCCACCCAAAATCCGTTACAGTGACCAACCTCGGTCACCCCACAGTCTACATCCGACCGACGTCGGTTCCATGCGTCTGTACCTGACTACCAGCCTACCTGCGCTGGTGTCTCTGCTGCCGACGTCGGTTCTCCTAACCGACATCGGTCTTATATACTGCCGATGTCGGTCCCATGACCGACATCGGTCTTACTCTGCCCGACATCACCGGCTTCGGTTTGCACATGACTGACATTGGCATCTGTCTATTCGACGCCGGTTCCCCCTGACCGACATCGGTACCTGTGTTCGCCTGTGAGTGATGACTTTTTTACCCGTGAGCTCCTTTGAATCAATATCCATGTCCAAACTGCCCTGCTCAAAAGTATCCAGCCACATCCACAGGGTTCTGTCCGCCATCTCCTCCATAAACACTAAGGCTTTCCAGTTCTTAAGCCTGTCAAATATATCTGTCTTCCGCTTAAGAACATGCATCTTCTTCCTGCTCATGTGACCAAGCCTACGAAGCCACGTCTCCGCAACAAAAGAAGAATCAGTAATATAAACAAGTAGATAAAGGATACCTATTTTCTTACCACCAGCTAATTCAAGTGCATCCGCTGTGAGAGTTCTTGTGCATCTCTCATCACCCAATCTTTCTGAAGAAATTAGCCATATCTCCAAACCTGGGACCTGCATGACCTTCATCAACACCTGTGTGTTGGCCGCCTGCAATTTCAGCTTCACTTCCCCTTTGCCAATCCTTTGGCAAGGCTCACCAGCTCCTCTACCTGGAACTGCATGGAAAGAGGCAACCGAATCTTTTATCCAAGATTCAACTTTATCCAAGAAACCTCCAAGAACATCCTGTGCAATAACACCTGCAACATCTGCTTCTTCAGTTTCTTCATGCTGATCTACTACCAACCAGCAATAATCTTTTACCTGCTCTTTCTTTCCATAGGACCGTGAGTGACCATCTGTGCTTTTCAACTCCTCCATTCTTAGCTTACTTTGATCTGCTGTTGCTTTACTCCCACTCAATCAGAAACCCCTGAGAGTGCCCTGTAACCAAACACAAAACCTGCTTCCTCTAACCTTAGCTCTGATACCACTTGTTGGTATCAAGCTCAAGAACCTACAACCAAGGCTCTGATACCACTTGTTGGGAGGAGATAAACCGGAAGCACACAATTTGATTACCAAACCAAGCAACTTAATATGCGGAAATTAACCAGATTCACCAAGTAACTAGAATTCAGAATAACACATGATATGAGAGATAATACCAAATTGTATTAACACTTTATACAGAAAAGAATACAATAAAGAAGATGCCACTTCTTCTCCACCACCTTACAGAGGTTTCCCACACCTCAAGTGAACAGTAATTATCCTCCCCAAAGCTCTCCCTCTCACAGGTCCCAACACCCAACTCAAATACAGAGTTGGTGTTCACCTCCCGTGCTCCACGCACACCACAAGTGCTCCACGCACTCCACAAGCACTCCACGTGCTCCACAAGTACTCAAGGTACTTCAAGTAGATCTCCCATGAATCTGTAACAACCTGCAATTCAACAGACCATACTTATGGAAGGAACTCCCTTGCCCTCCTCTTGCTCTATCTGAGTACACACCTGTACTCCAAGTAGATCATGCCTGATACTGCTCCCTGTTGTGTTGCTGTCTATATGACCTTGCACACCTGCAAATCAAACAATGGTTCTATTCACCTGTGAACCTCGACCTTGCACACACATACACCTGCAGATCAACGATCTTACTTACCATGTAGATCTCCTATATAGGCCATGCAACTGTGACCAAGATCCTACACTCTTGAAGAACCCAGTTGGCTCTCCAATCCAGCACCAACACACCTGGTACTGAGGCACTAGGAGGAACGCACCATTTCTCTACCTCACACACAGAAGGAGCTTATAATTATGCTCTCTTACTCCCTAGCACACTTTTCCAATACAACCATGAGTCTATTATATAGATCTCATCCAAACAATAATTAGACATCTAATTACAATAATTAGATCCGCAGCTATGAGTCTAAAATTAGCACTCATCATGCAAACACTTGGTTCGTCAACCCACTGCCCGTAATTAACTCGCAGTTGAACCACACAGGCGACCGACGTCGGTCCCTGTCTGCCTGGGGTCGCCGACGCCGGCCGATATATGACCGACGTCGGTTGCCTTCCTGTCTTACCCTGCCGACGCCGGTTGGCCAGACCAACGCCAAACACTTCTGACACTTCTGCAACTTTCCTGCAACCTCCTCCATGTCTGCATCAGTGAAGCTTTTAGCTCCACAATCCTAACAAGTACCACTTTGATCAGGATTGGACATTGTTTGCACATTGCCCACTATATTTGGCTCATTATTATACATAGAGGCCAAAGATACTTCTTCAATAATGAGTATATGCAACAAGTTATCTATCAAATTAGTTTGCATGAATGGGTTAGAACTTAGATTATTTTGTCTAGTTAACTCTATCAACACTCATGTTGAAGGAACTAAGTCAATAAGAGGTTTGCTCATCATGTTCATCTAATTGAAATTATGTGCTAGATTCAAGTAGGTTTGATATGCTATTTGTATTTAGTTAAAGTGGTTTTCCATGATGTTTTTACCTCGAATAGATATATTAGGGTCTTGATACAATATTTGGACTAAAGCCATAGGATTTATAGAAGAAGCTTATTGTTCATAAATGATATTCTGGGGCTTTCTTACTAGGTTTGGTAAAATTTTATGGGGGATGTCTGCTAGAAACTTGAGCCCTACCTCTATGGATCTGACCAAAATCTCATTTATGTTCTCTAACAAATCTTTCTCAAACAAAAATGGATCATCTGTGGAAGTCATATTAGTAGAATATGATTGTTGAAGAACTAATTCTTCCATTATGGGTATTGTAGCCAGGTATTACATGGTTTATTCTTGGTCTTGTTATAAATAAGGTGGTGTGTTGACCAAATAGTCAGCCAAGGGATCATGGCTTTGTGCCCCTAATTGAGTATTATAAGAGGGATAATAATCCATCTCATAATCAATATTATCTTTGTAGGGGTCTTACACCATTCCTTCCTGCACAATTACATTACTAATCCCTAGATTGTACATGAGTCCACTACAAGTGTAAGAATACATGTTTCGATCTATAGTCAATGCTTTATGATAAAATGTCAAAGAGTTATATAAACTCTAAAAAAGACAATGTTTAAAATAGATGATGTTCCAACTTGGGCTAGATTCATCAAAAGAATCAAAAGGTTTATGAAAATATTTGTGAGGAAACAAGCTAGCATGAAGTATCTAATGTTTCACTATTCACACAAAGATAAGTAAGCAAATGGACCAAAAATTGAAATGCCAAACTCTAAGTTTGAAGTGTTTCAAATCAGTATAATCTAGGAATTTAAAAGTTGCTAGGTCTTTTGGCCAAATGTGGCATCAAAAGCTAGGCTCAAACAAGGCATGTGTTAGGACTCTTGGCCAAATGGTGCCAAAATCTAGACTTTAAAATAGATGAAAGTTTTAATCTAATGGATTTGAAGCACTTATAACAAACACTAGGCATTTGATTCTTGGATATAAATTCAATCAACTAGGTATAAGGTATGAAACAAAAGGCACTTTTAGAGATAGTTTATTTTCTCACAAATAATGGTATAAAACTTGGTTCTTTTGACAAATAAGCTAGACAAAAGTGTATGATATAATTGTGTTAGACAAAATATCACAAAAGTACACTTATATTGGTCTAAAAATGTAAGAACACATTTAAAATCTATGCAAGAGGGTCTATGAAAAAATATTTGAAATGTTTTGGGTAGTGTAATGATGTTACACTACCCAAAAGGTGTGACAAAAAATTTTGTTTCAAAAAAAACTCTCTATGGCAAAGATAGTTTACCACAATTTTGATAACATAACACTACCTTTCTTGACTCAAAATATTTATGGTGCATAGACTCAAAGTGTAAGTTTTTAACACAAAATGGCTTAAGTCTATCAAGTGAGGATAATGATTATGAGTATTAAATGGCCTTCAACCCAAACTGGAAATTAAACCTAAATTCTCTCAAGTTTAGTGCAAATCTTAAACCCACTTAACACATCAACCCTATGAACTTATAAAGGTGAAATTTCAAATTTAGATTATAAGTGAAGGACTTAAACAACTTTGGTAAAGGACTAGACTCAATTGGGAAGCATAACCATGCCAAAGTGGATGATATGACTCCTAAGATTTTGATGAACTTTTAAACAAGGAAAATTGATGATCTCACATGGTTAGCATAATGCATCTTTATTCAAAGGAAAATGAGTACCATGTGTTTTGATTTGTATCATTTGTTTACACCAAGTTTTGACTTCAAACAATACTTTAATCTAGGACAAAACTCAACTGATTAATTTCTCTTAGACTCCAAACTGACAAGGTTGATTGGTATTGTTGGAATCTATCTATATACATCATTTTAGAGGATTATAAGTGTTCATCCAAAATTAAATGTGCATTATATAGTAGGTTTTTTACACCCCACCTTATCTCAAATAATAGTACTGCAACATGGACCTTGGGGCACACCTTGCACCAACAATACTTCCATGGTAAATGGGGATTTGTCTAAGATATAACAAGTTTCTAAATGTTCTAGGGGAATAAATTACACAATGACTTTCACACCAAACAATGCAAAAAAAAGTATGGATTTTAGGTCTGTATCACTTGGCTTGTTGTAAAAAGGTATAATGCTTTTTGTAATAACTACATCCTACTGTTTGCTCAGTGTAGTGCGCTATCTAAAGTGCCACTACATCCCATGTGCAACTCCAATTAGGATTCAAATGAAATCAATGCCAAGAGGTGAAACCCTAGGTCAAAGCTTCCCTAAAGATCTTGCAGGAGGTGATGAAGTCACCCTCTGAAGCCAAGCTTTCATAAAAATAAATAAATCATGCAAATAGAAAGACTTTAGGGTTATTTTCAAGGTCACCCAAACTTTGATGAGTTTTTGGGGAGTATTTTAGATGACTTTCTTTCTAAGCCTAGGACTAGAATATTTGCAATAGGAATGGAACTTTATATTCCAAGGGTTTCTTAAAGGGGAAAAATGGAAGAGCATACATGTAAAACCCCTCTCTTTGCTAAAGAAAATTAGATCAAACAACTATTGAAGATAAAAATGACAAGTGTGTTCAATTTTAAGCCCAAATTTGAAAAATGAGGTGGTGTTCATTTGACCTC
Source organism: Torreya grandis (assembly GCA_037957365.1). Classification (NCBI taxonomy): domain Eukaryota; kingdom Viridiplantae; phylum Streptophyta; class Pinopsida; order Cupressales; family Taxaceae; genus Torreya; species Torreya grandis. Next base: position 3,655,547 of record JARHVA010000767.1, on the reverse strand, counting down.
TTGGTCATAGTTTTAACTTTGAAAACTAATGCTAAAAACTCACTTAAACACCTAAATATCACTTTAAGCACCAAAATAATGTTCCTAATTCATTTTTAAACATGAAAAATTTGATCTGAACATGTTTTTAGCAAATTTTAAGCTTAGTCCTGCAACAAAAATGTTAACATTTCCTTTAGCCTTAAAGCTATTTTGAGTTTAAAACAATGAACTTCAAAAAAAGAGCTCTCAGGTTTGTGTTTTAAGAAAAACATAGTGACCGATGTTAGTTCTATAACCGATGATAGTTACACTTATAACCGATGATGGTAATCTAACTAACATTAGTTATACCAATAGTGACTGATGATGGCTATCCAATTGATGACAGTTTCACCAACCAACATTGGTTACTTTGTAAGCCCATGACAAAGAAAAATGTTAAAATAAAGTTAGAAAATCAATTTGTAAGAGTTTTAATGATCTAAATAAATATTTTAAATCTATAAAATGATCTTCTTCATGTGTGAGATGCATCTTGTCCCACCAGGCATGCCATATGTGATCTAATAATTTGACTCAAGAGAGGATGGTTAGCATGGTATTAGTTTCAAACAAAATGAAAGAAACACACTAACTAGCATAACATCTCTAGGACTAGACACTAAGGAGATCTTAGCTAACAAACATGAATAAAACACACAACTTTAATGCAAAATAAACCTTCTTTTACCTCCCTTGGATGCTCTAAAATGCTTGCTGTAGTGGCTTGTTTGGATTGTGCTCATGAAGTCCTTGGCAATGGAAGCTTGGCTACCTCTATCTCTCCTTGGCACTTTTGGCTTGTGGCTTGGCTTGGCTTGGAATCAATTTGGAATGATAACACTAGTTGCATGAAGCTTTTTAATCAATTATGGATTATAACTTTTCATAATCATGTCTTAGAAATTATGTGGTAAGGCCTCTTATTTATAGATTTTTGAGATTGATCAGAATCAACCTAAACCATATATCTCAAGATTGAGATGTGTGGCTAAGGATTAATCTAATTTTTGGAATTAATTTTATAATTATCCTCATCATGACATTAGAATAAGGGGCAATTAAGAGGCATGGAGGGCATGAATCCTGATATTTGTGGCATTTATGGCCTAGGGATGTCTTTCAGAAAAATGGGTTCACCTGATGCTGTAGATATTCAATATTCATTTCCAAAAATAATTATTCAACAAGTTTCCATGGAATTATTGATTAGGATCTAATTTATTTTAATTATCTCTTAAGCATGATTAAGTACTTTGTGCACAAATTACTCAAATTGATCATAATGTCTTATTATTGGTCCAAAATTTGACTGGATTGGAATTGGAAGGCAATGTCAAATGCATTGGATCTATTATCCCATTTAGGATGTTACCAACAAAAAATAACAAAGACATGTCTTGTGAAAGATATTTGACCAAAAAGAGTAATCGAGATCACCTAGGTGCAAAATTGGCACTTTGACTCGAAATAAACTGATCAAAGTTAGCTGGCCCATAAATTGCATTACCCCATTTAGGGATACCTTGGCCAAAATTGGCACTTGAATAAGTTAGTTTCACATTTTTTAGCATGTTTTAGTGTTTTTAGGCCAAATTGTACATTTTAGGTGGAAATTAGCCAAAAGTCTGATCGAAGGTTATTGGTGGCTAGATTTAGGTGTCTACAATAACTACTTAAACAAATCTACTACACTAGAAGATTGATCTCAAACTTAAAAATGTAAATTACAAAAACAAGCACTTTGATATGTAATCATTGGTAGTGATATTTTTTTAACAATCTTTTGATGGACATTTATTTTGATATTTAAATTAAAAAAAAATTAAAGTTGATCTTGCATAAATATATGATAGTGATTGTGGTGGTCATTTTAGCAAAAAAGCCATGTCACACAAATTACTTTGACAAGGATACTAATAGCCTACTATGGAAGAAGAATGTTTACAATATGTAAAATTCTATGAAAAATGTTAACGGTATAGTAACCTACAACATGCACCATCATGATAACTACAACCAATTGCTTCTCCTTGGTAATTTATGTTATGGGGATTTGATCTTATTGGTAAAATAAACCTAGAATTAGCTGATGGACATAAGTTCATTATCATAGCCATAAAATATTTCACCAAATGGGTAGAATCTATTCCACTCCAAACCACTATAGGTGAAGATATTTACAATTTTCTCATGATGCATATTATTTCATGCTTTAGATTACTTGTAACAATCATTTCTGATAATCAAACATCTTTTAAAAACAAAACTATCAAGAAATTCTTCCTAAAATATAAAATCAAACATACATTTTCCACCCCTTACTATCCACAAGGTAATGTTCAAGCAAAAGCTACTAAAAAAACCATAAATATAATTCTAAGCAAAACTATGAGAAAATTTGGAAATGATTGGCATAACCAACTTATCTTTGCACTATGGGCTTATCACACAAGCATTTTCACACCCACAAGAGCCACTCATTTTTCACTCATCTATGGCACTAAAGTAGTTGTACCATTAGAATTAGAAATCCCATCCCTTCATATCTCTCTCAGGGGTATTATCAATGATGATCAATATCATGAAAAACACTTACATCAACTAGAACAACTAGATCATAAATGTATTCAAGTAGTAGAACATCTTAGAGTCTACCATCAATGCATACAATGTTATTAAAACAAATGAGTCTATATCAAATAATTGTATGTTAATGATCTTGTCTTAGAATAAAACCTATGCAATATTAATGCCAAAGAAGAAACAAAAGGCAAATTCAAACCTAACTGGCTCAGGCCATACATCATTACTAAAAAGCTTAGTCCAAAAGTGTATTGTCTAGCTTTAATAGAATAAAAGAAACTCAAGAACCCAATGAATATAATGCACGTATGTAGATTTCATATTTAAATAAAATCCTTTTTTTATTATACATAGTTTCCTTTGATTGATTGTACATAGCTCAAATATTTCAAAAATATAAAAACATGTCAATTGTATGCATCATCTATGTTTTAAATTGCTAACCATTATGATAGACTTACATTATTCTATTCTATGTCATTTTTTGTTGATTTATCTATATTACCTAGCTTCACTTGATCTTCTTTGAGTGTGTGCAATGCATCCAGATCCTTGATTGCTTCACTCCACCCATCGAGGGGGCATCTTAATTCTACATTATAGCTACATATCAATACATCTATCCACTGGGGGAATACTCTACATGACTACACCATCTAGGTTATGTCATTCTTACACTATACACTCTAGACATCTTATTGAAGTATAGTCTTTACTTTCTTACATAGATATTATATCAACATCCATTAGCATATATCACACTTTTGTATTTCATAGCATATGCATTAGTCTTGTATTACATACCTTGTATACTCTTACTTATTTCTTTCCATAGTTAGATGAATGTTTATATTTTGAGTAATTTACATGATTCCACTCTTTGCTTTGATTATCTATATGTTTTTGCATTTTCCCATTCTTATTTGCTTCCTACTTGTGTTCGAGGACATTTTCGAATGTCCTTTATTCCTATCTATATGTGTGTGCCTTTGGACACTTGCCAATGTCCTTTATGTGTGCCTTTCATGTGCTTTTGGCCCTTGTGCCAATCTTTGATTATTACTATTGTGTGTGTATACAACATTTAAACATGTCTTGTATGCCTTGTGTGATTATTTGGCCCCTTGGCCACCCTTGTATGTTTCTTCTTCTTACTTCTTACTTTGTATGATTATTACTTAATTGATTATCTTTGTGTGAAATGCCATGATTCTAATCATGCACTTATTTTTTTCAAAGAATCTTGATACTAGCTGCATCATGCACAACATGAGAATTTACATTTTCAATTTAGACATGGGAGTTGATATAACTTTTAGTTTATAATCTATTTTCTAGACACTAATTATTGGGGGAAATGTGCACGACACATGGACCTTCTCTTTTTATGAGTTTATAATATTTTATTGCACATTCCTAGTAGTTACATGTCGTACTCCATCTATAGGTGGTTGGCATCACATTTAAGTAAACTCTTATACAAGTTTGATTCTCACATACTCAAGTTTTTGAGTGGTTTCTTAAGCCTTGATTCCAATTTCAATATGATCTTCTATACAACTCCAATTTCTATCTTTCAAAGTGGACAATAGTCGTGTAGTTTTTATTTTGAATTTGTCTATCTATGCCAACAATTCTAGATCATAACACATTCAGGGGCTCCATGACCCATCTCATATGACATTTATCTATACTAGTATTTTCTCATTCAAATTCACATCATGCAGGAAATGATGGAGCCAAAGGTATAGATAACATTTGTATTCTTGAGCCACCTATTTAGAGCGATTGGAAACATGGTCTAGACATTGATTAACACACACATGAATCACTAACTTCACATAGTTGGTGATGATGGAGTAAAAGGGCCTACCTTTGCATTCTTGAGCCAACTTCTAGAGGATTGAGCATCAACTCATTCATCAATATAACTCTTAGTTTAGCATACTTATAGCATTTCCCAACACAACCCAATAGCATAATAGACTTACATAGTACAACGTGCTTTCACTACACACAACCCAACATCACACAACTTCTTGGGCTTAGCTTCATAGGTAAGTTTAGTTATGGTTCTCTCTTTTTTCCTTTATCCTAGTATTTCACTTTGATACATACTTATAATAAAGGGGGGGGGGTAAATGTAGTCATACTAAAATACAATTTGTACAACTTGATCATGACTTGTGACACCCAAACCATAGGTCTCTCCTACTTGCTTACACAACCCACTTAGGCATGTTTTCACTATTTCCCAGTCATCTGAAGCCTTTTAGATTCATCCCTTTCTATCTCAGACTCCTCTCCCAGGCACAAATCTATCCCCTAGGGTCCCTTTCCCCCTAGACAATAGTGCCATAATTTGGACTACAGCACTAGTACCCAAGGTGTCCACTTTCTAGTGTTGTTGGCCAAGTCTACAATAGCCTCAAATGATTAGATTTTCTCAAATCCTTATCTTTTCCATTATTGGCATAATGCAAGTTCATCTAACCCAAGATAACTTGTTTCCATATAAAATTCCTTTCAAAGGTCATTTAGAAGGGTTGGCAATCATTCAAAAGGTATAAAATAGAAAACCCTAAAGCATACTCAAGCAAATCTTCCTATTCTCTGCATACAACCAACCACTATTATTTCCAGCATATCCAATCTCTCACACTAGTCATGAGTCATATCAAGCTTGCCCAAATTTACATATACTTATATTTCATACATAAGATTGCATAATACATATTCAATGTAGCGAACCACTACACTAAAAACTTGAGGCATTAGTTAAGTCCGCCCACCAAGACCATAACATCCCACCATGCTTCTGAAGCCCAGACTCTGGCCTAGATTTGTGCCCATACCACCATGATTCCTTATGTGTACGAGCCCTGAATGAACACTACCATGCCAACATAGCCACCCGCTCTATGACTTAAATCTAGGTGGAGGCTCTGATACCACATGTATTGAACTGCTACACCAAAACCTCGAGGCATTAGTGAAGTCTACCCACTAGGACCATAACATTCAAATTAGGAGAACTACATTTGCCTTGATCCCTCTTTGGAGTATTGGTATGTAGGTAGTGTACCCATACAAGAGGTATGATCACACATTCAGTTCATACTACACACTAACCCATTTTTTATAGTTGGATTCAAGATCACCTATCAAGTATGAAGAGGAAATAGGACCCTTGAAAACCAAATCAATTACACACAAAGCTTCATGAGTAATTAGGACTTGATATTTCAGGCATAGGGTCTCCCAGAGCAGATGAATAGAATCCAAAAAGCTTAGACACTAAGGAATATAATGAAAAAAATTGGACTATAGTGCTGGACCTCTAGGTGTCCCATTTCTAGTGCTCTTATCTAGGTATAAAACAAACTTTTGGATCTTGTTTTTGATAGTCTACCTAGCCAGATTAGCAATTTGTAGCCTCTGTCTCCTCCATCTCAGCCTAAAATCAACTAAGTTTTACTGTCTATCCCTTTGTTTTCTATTTTTATAAATCAATTAAGAACTTCCAAATTAAATAATTTATTAGGATAATTAAGGAACATTTATTTACTAATTTTCCCCTTAATCCAAACCCCTTTACTATTTAGGAAATTTATCCCTATAGTTTTTGAAATTTAGTAAAATAGTCACTATGAATATAAATAACTAGGGTTTTTTAATTTTATGAGGAGTAATAGTCCATGACCCAAATCTAAATGCACAAGAGTAAAGGAAAAGAAAAACTCAAAAGCATCTAGGTGGTCACATCCTTTTCCAAAAGCTATTCCATATAGGACACATGCGTCCAATTCATATAGTAGTATCAACATAACCATCCAAGGCTGATGCTAGTGTTTACAGCTAGAGAGGCACCCAATCTAGAATTTGGCCACTATTTTAGAATCATTTTATAGTCTATTTCCTACATGTTATAGATCCATAATTGTGTTAGCATCAAAACCATACAAGTATATTATTTCTTTATCTTTTCCATATCTAGCATATATATACTTATTATTTTTAGCCTATCTAAGTTTAATGAATTCAACATATGTTATATCTGAGTTTAGCATCTAATTGGCCTACTATAAAGATAGTTTATCACATTTATACCTTAGAATATATCTATTGTGTTTAACCCTAGATAATCCCAATATAGATCTTTTTAGGGTCAAGCACCATGGTATAGGTAGTAATCTACAATACCTTTTTTAGTGTGGGATGAAATAAAACCAAGGAAAGGGCTTTGGTGGTTTAACAGTGTCCCTAATGAAGAGTGTGTTAAACTTCATATTGTGAGAAAAGTCTGATCAAATCGACATTATTGATCAATAAAAATTGCTTGATATAGTGTGATGTTTGTTATGTAGTATAATTTTGAAAAAAATAGATACATTATTTTAGGGTGTTCACATGATTTATTATACAGAGCTTAGAGTTGTCTAAAAAATGTGTTCTAATAATTTTGTATATTTATATAATTTTATTATCTGATCCTTGTTGTCCTAAAACTTTCCTAATTCTTATTATCTTCTTTTTTATGATTATTTTCAACTAATTTAGCATTGCCTATCTAATCACCATTTTAATATGTGGTATAATTTTACATGTAAGTATATTTATACATGTGGTGGTTATTTTTAGTATACATTAGTTTCAAGTGATTCCATATTCACCCATAATACATGAATAATTCTTCAAAAGAATCCATATCTCTAAATCATATCACATAATACAAATATACTACCAAAGCACTATATTCAAGTTGAGTTTTATCCTATTTTTAAACATATATCCATTTTACTTACCATGTGTTTAAATGCAGATCTCATTTTTTTCCATTTGATAAACAATATTAAACCCAAATGGATAAAGATTAAATCAAATCTAAAAAATTCATGAATCAATTAAAATTGAAAGAGACACATTGGTCAAGGGATAAAAGAGTGTGTTTAGATTGTTGGGAGTAGTTATACCATTTTCAATGCCATATTATTATCCATTTAACCTTAGTTATGTATTCCCCCAACACTTATGATGGAGTGTAATAGCTTCCATATCCAACCTACTATAATTACAATGATTTGTAGTAAAATTTCATGATTAAAGTTGTTGTGTTGGAGTTGATTGATGAAATACAGTACAATTGTGGGGCATCGTAAAAGATACATAAATACATATATAAGTAGACATTGTCATTTATGGTTCATGTGATTTGATGTATTAAAAATGAAATTTAATATAATTCCATTATTAAATATTCAATGGTAAGGAAGGAGACCATTAATTGGGACCCCTAACTTTGAGTTCCATATTTTCTATAATACACTACTTTTTAGCGTAAAATCTTAGATTTATATAGTGTATCATTTTAAAGTCTAAATAAGTCATTTGGGAGGCAAATATATGTTATCAAAATTCATACAATGAATTTTTCATTGACATGTAATTTTTGGGTAATTTTTTAGGTGAGACCAACACTTATGACCAAAAGGACCAATTAATTTAAAAAAAGTGACCAATATTTTTTTCAAATGAACACATTATTTTATCATTGGCTTAATTTTTTTAAATAAGCCATGGTGAAAAATTAATACAAGTTATTAATATTATATTAAGGCCATTTTGTAAGACATATGAGTTATTAATGTAAAATAAAGTACTATCTTGGAAGATATGTGGCTAATTAATATGGGAGGCAATGCCATTTTCATTGAAGGTTGGTAGGTTTTTTGCATTAATGTGGCTATTTAATGCCTCCCTATGCATCACCAAAAAATGTATCTCCCTATATTTTTTCATACCTCCCACCCAAATGGCCATGGAACTTATTGAATTATTTTTTTACCATGCAATGTTTCATAGAGAATTTTTAGTTCGTAGAGTAGAGGGATGAAATGTTACACACGTGTGTTTCCTGCAACCAAACCCAAAACTATGTTATTTTTTTTTGCATCACTATTATTATTATCATGCCTTCTATGTTTATGGTTTTTTTCATGCATTCACATCTGAGTAAATAGTTAGTGGTATGTTAATGGAAGGATGAAACATTACATACATGTGTGTTGTATGTAAGTAAACCTATAAATGTGATCTTTTTATTTTTGTGTGCCTATTTTTGTTATTGTGCCTTCTATGTTCATGGTGTTTTTGCATGCCTTTACACATCATTCAACCTTTACTAGTATGTTCATGGAATCCCTCAAGGTATTCATTCACATACCAATAAATTTTATTATTTTTGTATCAACCCATATCATTTTCTAAATTCTATGGCCATGTTGGAAGACACTTGTGTCATTAATGTGTAAGGAAGTGCCATGTTGGAAGACAATTATGTTTTTAATATGCAAAGACCATTTTTGAAGATAACTAGCAACAATTATTTTCCATTAATGTGCCATGTTAATGCTACCATGCATTCCATATTCAACCATTTCACCATGTTAGAGGGATGAAACATTACCCATAATTGAACCCACATCATCGACATATTTTCATTCACATATAATGCTAAATTTGATGTTATATTAATGGAAGCCTTAGAGGTTTTCATTGACTTAACAACAAATTTTATTATTTTATTAATTTATGTCACTATGTGATTTATATATGTGACACATTTATATTTTCATGTCCAACCAATGGGTTAGAAGACTTAACATTTACTTGCACATGGATGGAAGCCCTGGAGGTTTTCATTCACATGCCAATAAATGTTATTGTATTTGTATCATAATCAAGGTTTTTATTCACATAATAAAAATTATAATTATTTTTGTATCAAACCAAATTATTTTTTGAATTCTTGTTGTTGTGTGATTTATTTATGTGATACATTACTATTTACCTGCATGAAAGTGTTGTGTTAATCTTATTCAGTGTGTCATGTTAAAATATCACTAACTCGTAGATAATTTGAGATGAATGATGATGTAACCCAATAGAATTTGATGCAGAATGCATTATTCAACAAATATTTTATCTTTGGCATGTTATAGGGATGAAACATCACCTATCTTAAACAACTTGTACACATTTAATGTGTTACTGAACATTTAAAATTGTGTGGATAGAAGTCCTTAAGGTTTTCATTCACATAAGAGTGAATGTTTAAGGTTTTAATGCACATAAGATTAAATGTTGACTTATATGTATCAAACCAAATACTTTAATGAATTATTTTTATTATGTTATTGATATGTTCATGTGAATTAATGTTGATATGCTACTCATTCACATTTTTAAAATTATAAATATTATTTGACAATTTGTTGTTCATATGTTTTCCATTCACGTTACTCTATGATTTATATATGTGACACATTTATATATCCCTACCTCCAAATTTCCATGGATTATGAAATCACCCACTAAACATTCCCACACATAAATTCTTGTTTGGATGGAAAGGGATTTGAACTTGGAATGGAAGACTAAACATTGACTGCTATACACACAAATGCATGTTTGGATGGAAAGGGATTTGGAATTGACATGGAAGACTAAAAATTTAATGGTATGTGGATGGAACCCATAATATTTTATATTCACATACCAATAATGTTATTGTATTTGTATCAAAATTAAGGTTTTTATTAACATACCAGTGAATGTTTTTATCTTTGTATCAACATTAAGGTTTTCATTCACATACCTATAGATGTTGAGTGTCATACATTAGTTTTGAATTATTTTGAAAATTTATGAAATTAGGAATGATTTGAAAGTAATATTGGTCATTAATATGAAACAAAGGGTCATTTATTGGTTTTTGGATGGAAGCCTTGAATGTATTTATTCACATACTAGTATATGTTAAAGTCTTTCTATAAAAATTAAGAATTTAATTAACATATTAAATCCTTCTGTAAATCATGTTGCTATGTTACTAATATGTTTTTGTGATATTAATTTACATTTTCCATTATAAATTGATATCCATATTGTTGTGTTATTGATATGTTATTATGACATGTTGTTGATATGATTTATATTATATTGTCAAATACTATATTCATACATTATTGTTTTTGACAAAAGTTGAATTGATGTAAAGTGTGAATGTTTGTTGGGATGATCAAAGTTATATTATTCATGAAAAATTTACAAATATTTCATTTCTTGAAACTTTTTACGTTTGCAAAGATTGTACTTATTTTACATTTTTTACATTGTGTTTCTTAATACTAGTATATGTTTTGAAGTTTGTAATGCTCTTACATTGATTACATTATATTTATTAACATAATTTATGTTTGTGATCTTTTCAATGCTTGTACAATTTTTTTTTACAAAGTTTGTAATGCTTAACGTTTTAATGCTTGTATTGTTTATCTATTTTGTTGGTGTTTCTTATCTGTGGGTAATGAAGGTAGATTTCAAAGTAAAGATCAAAGAATAACAATGGGTAACTCAATTTTAGGTGAAGGTTTTTTAACTTTAATTAAGAATATGATCTATTTCCATGATTAAAGGTAGATACCAATTAAATTTCATTACATTACATAATCAAACTGAATACTTTTAATTTCATTACATTACTTCATACACTTAATTATATTAGATAACAAAATAAATACATTTAATTACATTATATGCTGTATATTTTATTATAGATCACAACAATTACATTTAATATACTTCTATTGTATTAATACCTATAAAAAATAATGGATTTATTTAAAAAAAAAAAAAAAAACTACACCAATGAAGGTGGCAAAATTGGGCTATTACCTTCATTGCATATATTCAAAGAAAGTGGAGTTTCACTTGGTCCTTAAAAGGATTCGTATTTAGTGGGATTTGATTCCATGTTAATAGAATTAGGAGGATGTCTCCCACTTGAACCAATTAGGGATATAATTTTTATTATGTCTTTTAATGTGTCATTATTTGGGTAGAGGGTTAAATTCACTTGTTAAACACCTTCACCTTTATAATTATTTTATATCCTTCTAAAATTACCTATCCATTATATCATGCTATTTATTTTGATCCTTTTTATACCTTTATTTTATCTTCTCTTTCTCCTTTTGCCTTTTGATTTCATTTACAATTTTTTGTAGCTCATTTCTTTCCCTCTCAGCTTGCCTACAGGATGTTCTCTCCTCAGCTTATTGTTTATTCATTACCTTAAATTATTTAATATCATTCTCACAAGACTCCTATTATATAAAATATTACTGATAATCATCTAATGCAAGCATTTTTGATTATTATCTCATCCTAAGTTCATTGTTTCTTGATTTATTTACAACCATTTCCATTTGTGATTTAATGATTATATTAAAGTTTGTTGTTCATTAATTTTTGTTTTGTTGTAATCTAGATCTCAGACTAAATTTTATACTATTTCTTCATCAACATCTAAATCAATCATTTCATCTTCTATAACTAGTGCATAGTAATGAACTATATCTAGTGGGATATAAAGAAAAACTGATAACATTGACATAAATACATCTTCTTACATTTACTCACAATTAAGTCAAATATTTGGTGATCCCTCCTTCAACCATTTTAGTGGGCTTAATTGTGTAGGCATACTTAAATTGTCTTGGTTTAAACTTAATATTGGATCTATTTCATGTTAAGTGACATTTAATGCATCTTTAACTATTTGTGCTTGTTGACTATGAGTAACATGGATTTCTTAGTTGACATCTTATGTATTTGTTGTATTTTCACCTTCAACACCTTATGTATTTTATTCCTCTTCACCTTCAACAACATTATCTTATTGTATTTAATCCATATTATACATATTAACTACAATGCCTTCCTCATTTAGCCATGCCAAACTCATTATATTTTTAGCAACACTAATTCCACCCTATTAAAAATGAAATGGTACACTTGGAGTAATGTAATTCACTACAACAAAAATTTTTAGGGAAAAAACACATCTTTATAAATCCATATTTTATATTATTATGAGTTTTTTTTTCATATTCAATGATTTACTACCCAAATTTTCCAATTATCTCATAACAACAATGTGTATTCATCCATGACATCCTCTTACTCCTCAAGTAAGCATTAAATGGACCAAACACACCTACATCCAATTGTTACAATTTATGGCTATTGTGTGTGGGCAATGTAAGTGGGTCTATCCCCAAATCTATTTCCTCTTTAATCTTTGAAAGTGAAAAATGGATACTATGCCAATAAAATATGATAAGATGTCTATTTGTAGGTGTAGATGGTATTTTGTGATTATATATCACCTCAGTCTTATACACTTGGAAAAACTCAGACCTTGGTTATTCCTCTTAGTTCTACACTCTCCTTTATTTTGTAAGCCTCACATGTGATCTATCTTATGATCCTTTTCCTATCTCTTAGTTCAACCAATGTTATGTTTATGGCACATACATTCTACATTTCATATAATGCTTAAAATGTACTTATCTTACACCTTTGCAAGTTTTGAGTTTTTACATATTTTACCACTCCCTAGACACTAACATCTAGGATAAAATTAATGTCAACATTATTGTCCTATCTGATGCAAATTTCTAGTGCCCTAAAGTCATCCAAATTTTAAATGAAATATATATTAATGGTACACTTAATTACTTTAGTGCTAGTTATCTCTTGCTAAGATTGTTAGAAATATAATATCAACCCTCATTCATTCCTCACCTACAGAACCTAGAAAAGACAAAAGAGACTAAGGCACTTATCAAAAGCATTCTATCAAGAATTAAATTGATCGAATCTTCCCTATTTATAAACTAATCATAGGCATTTCACATCTATAGGTATAAATTACTAAAAGAGTATCCCAAGATCTTGATTTTCCAAGTTACAAGTTTGGTCATTATTATTCTTAATTTACACATATTGCATGATTTACACACAACCAACATGTAGGGGAGAATTACATTAGTCTAATGCCCTATTTTGAGCAGTATCTATGTAGGTAACATCATTTGATAGAGGAGTCATTATGGTCAGCTCAACATCACGTTCCCACTAACCCATTTTCCCCCAAGGTCACATTGAATATGGAAATTTAGGGGTTTTCAATTTCATAAGGAGAAACTATCCATGACCCAAATATAAATTCACTAGAGTAAATGTGAATATAAACCCAAAATCATATATGTGGTCACAACTTGTCTCATTATATATTTTATATAGGACAATATCATCAGAATTAGATTGTAGCATTGATACAACTATCCAAGGCCTTACCAACCTTTTAAAAAGTTAATATTGTTATACCCTCACCAAAGGAAAATAAATAAAAATATACAAATGGAAAAATATTTTAAAATGATATACCAAATGTACCAAAATTTGAAGATTGCATACCATTACCAAAATATCCTAAATTTAGTGATAACGAACTTGTACTTGTTATATGTAAGGATGATGATAATAATATGCCTAGATTCAAAAGAGTTGGTGGTTTAAACCAATTATAACACCTATGAAAAACATCTCTATCCCCATATAATATCTAATGTCTATGATGACCACTATTGGGGACCTTCAAAAGTAAGTTTCTATACTCCAAATGTAAATTATTTTCCATAATGATCATGCCTAGATGACCATATAATATAACACCTATGAAAAACATATCTATCCCCATATAATATATAATGTCTATGATGACCACTACTGGGGACCTTCAAAAGTAAGTTTCTATACTCCAAATGTAAATTGTTTTCCATAATGATCATGCACATGTTACCCCATTCAATGATCCACCTCTTTTGTAATGTCTAATTGAATATCCTTACCCAAAAGATTTTGAATTACCAAATTTACCTCTATTTTTGGCAAACAAAGACCCATTTGATCACATTATTATCTATGTACATTCTTTTGGTCAATGGGCACAAGATGATAAACTCTTGCTAAGACTTTTCCATATGAGAATTTATGATGAGGCTCAAAATTAGCTCTATAGTCTACCAAAGAGTTCCTTAAACATTTTATTAAAATTAGAATATGAATTATTCATGGATTTCATTATCCACAAGGTGCCAAAACTTACATTAGAATATTTTCACAATTTCAAAGAATGTGATGATGAGTCCTTTGAAGATTATACTATTTTATTAAAAAGTATATCATATGATATAGCTTTAAACCCTCCAATTTGGAATGAAATTTATCTTTATTAGAGGCCTTATTTCCCCATTAAAGGAAAATACATTGCATATACAATATGAAAGATTTACCCATTTACATAATTATGTTCATAGATATGATTCCTTCATAATTACTCATTCAAAAGAAACTTAACATATCTCCCCTAAAATACAAAAGATTTATCCATCACACAAAGGATAGAGATAGCTTATCTAATGAGCATTATGAAAAAAATTTGGTAAACCTGATCTCTATATGATAATTTCTTAAATGTTACTCAACATGGGGCTAATCCAAGGTTTACATCTTATGAAAGAATCTCAAAGTGAACAACACAGGAAACTTCCACACCAAAAATATTTAACAATTACATTATTCATGGGTGGTGCTTATTTTTGGCATAATCATATTGATTATACATAATAAAAAATTACTTGAAATTTAAGATGCTTATAATAAATTAGATTTAATCTAGAAAACTTACAAAATAAAAGAGGTTGGAAAGATTCCTTAGGAAACATAAGAATACCAATTGCTTATGGTCCTAAAATTATTCAAACATAGGTTTGGGTTATGCCTACCACATCTCCATATGCATTTACACTCTAAACTCATTGGATATACCAAATGGAAAAAAAATTGATCCAAATTAGCAAGGAATTTACTTTCCTCATGAAGGAACATTAATATTTAAAAGATAACATTACATCTTCTACTACACATGAAAAATGTGAGGAGGAACATGCTATGTACCTTTTTAACCTATCTAATAATGATGGAAATAATGTAAGAGATCTAAATTAAGGTTTTAAGGTTCATATTTAAGGGAGATATATATGACCATCCATTTGGTGCATCATAGCATGATATTTACTCTTCACAAAATTCTAAAAGTACCAAAAAAAAAAACATCCATAAATTCAAAAATAGTTTTGACATTTACATATTCTATTGGCTCCTTGGAACCCATGTGTTACTTCCACATTCATGGAACACATAATTAGTTACTCCTACATACACATATGTGTCACACTTATACATTGGGTGTGATACATGCATACATATATACTTGATACACTCTTATTTTGGATGTTGGTCTCTCCCTTTACTCATGTCATATGGACATTAGAGGAATCTGCTTCATTGATATTGATACATAAAGGTTACATTATTTGATGATCACTCTACATTATCATGATTGAACTTACATATTTAATTACACATGCCTATTATCCATGATTATATCTTACAAAAGGTACTTCATATACTATACACTTGACATACTTTTCTAACAAATTGGATCCATGGGACACTATGACATGTTTATAATGATTGCTTATGCTTTAATTTATGTAATTCATTGTGTGTCTTGTCTTTCTTGTTATATAATTTTAATATGATCATTTTATTGTGGTCCCTGTGCCTATTTATGATTTCTTTGACATTTAAATAATGCCATTATTTTTTTATTAACATTTGAATATGTCATTTTTTTCTTTTATGGACATTCAACCAAGTCATGTCCCTTTGATTGTGCAGAATTTGAACATGCCCCTTATTTTCATTCTCTTTAGACCATTGATTTTTGGCTTGTTTTTGAGTACTTTTGTGTGTGTGCTTATTTTATTATTGAAATTTTACTATTACTATCCAGACATTATCATGATATTTATCATGCATCTTAGGTCGACATGTGATCACATTGGTTCTATGCACTTCAAAGATATATTTACCAAGAAATGTTCATTATATATGTTACATGGTTACATTCATATATTTTACATTTATAATACCCTTTTGAGGTGAGGTGAATCCCATTTCCTATTTTTACATCATCAAAGGGGGGGGGCATATTAGTGGGGGAATGATTGGGAAACATGCTCTCCACATTTGGAATAATTTTTATATTCAGTGCGGGCATGCTTTAGAAACATGTTTTACAAATTTATTTAGTTTATGGTACTTATATTAGTTCATAGATTTAGTGGGGGTATGGTTTGGAAGCTTGTACTCTACACCTATTCCATATTTAGCATCTCCAATTTATAATGGGGGAATGTTTTGGAAACATGCCCTCCACATTGGTACTTATATTAATTTACAAATTTAGTGGGGTAATGTCATATGGGCATGGATTAAACACATTCATAATATTTAGATTCAGTGGGGGCATGCTTGGGAAACATGCTATCAACATTTATTGAGTAAATGATACTTATATCGGTTCATAGATTTAGTGGGGGCACGATTGTGAAGCATGTTCTCCACACTTAATCAGTATTCAACATCTTTAATTTTTAGTGGGGGAATGTTTTGGAAACATGTCCTCCACATTGGTACTTATACCAGTTTTCATATTTATCCATATATAGTGGGGGCATGCTTTGAAAACATGTCCTCCATGCTTACATAATTATTTGAATTAGCCAAACACATAGTTATATGATTCAAATTCATGTTTGTGGCATAATTATATACATTTATACCATTTTTATACATAATTTTAGCATGAAACATATCTAAGGTGTATATGTTATGCAACATGTTCCTAATATTATAAAATCCAAATCAGTTTTAGATTTTAAAACCATTGCACATAGTGATACCTCATGGAATTTTATGGACCATATTGAACCAATATAATTTAGTAGTTGGTTCACATTTTTTTATGGTTTAGGTAATAAAATCACTCAATGTTGCCAAATTTTCAAGTTGGACTTGATCATCAAGTCTCACCAGGTTATAAGTATCATTAGGTTGCATGGTTGAGCCAATCTCAACTACCACGTGGCAACTCAATTTTACTCCAAATTTGGGGGCATGTACCTTCCAATATATCTCTATATTTGGATATATGAACTTTAAATATTTATGTATATGTGTTCTAATATCAATTTTAGAGCCTTACATTGATACATATTTTTTCTAAATAGCCTACCAATAGGCAAGGTGGTTACATCGACACACAAGTGTACTCCTAAACCTTTCTATTTCAATTTCAATCTATTTTAAGTAATTTTAATCCAAATTATATGTAATAATTTTATACTATAACATGCTTTTGGTTATAGGTCAGTCACTATCAAAGCACTCAAATTTAACTCAAGCAAAGACAAGGTATTCATACACACCTAGGTACTTATTTCTCTCCTTTAAACTAGTAATTTCATTACTATATTAAAGGGGGAAAATATAGATGATATTTTGGGATTAGGTAACACCTCATTATTATACACTTATCAAAATGTAGACCTTTAAAATTCCTCTTAGTTTTACACTCTCCTTACTTCTTTAAGACTTGCATCTACTCTATCTTGTGCCCCTTGGACTATCTCTTAGTCTGACCAGTCTTATATTGATGTAGTAGACGCTCTATATTGCCCCATAATGATTAAAATTTACTTATCTTACACCTCCACAAGTTATAATCCTATACTTATTTTATTACTCCTTAAACACTGACATACATGATAGATAATAACATCAATGTTGATGACCTACCATGATGCAAGTGTCTAGTGATCTAAAGTCATCCAATTTAAAAATATAGTGTATCATAATGGTCAACCTAAGTATTTTAATGTGAGTTATCTCCCAATAGGATTGGTATAAATACAATATCAATCCTCACCTATGAAACCTAAAAAAGGCCAAAGAGACCAAGACATTTATTAAAAGCACTCTATCAAGTATTCAATTAATCAAAGTTTCTCTATTTCCAAACTAGTCATATGGAATACACATGTATAGGTGTGAATTAATAAAAGAGTAGTCTGAAATATCGATTTTCTAATTTAAAATCTAGGTCACTATTATACTTACTTAACACATATTGTAAGATTCACACACAAACAACCATATAGAGGATAACTACATCAGTCTAAGGACCTATTTAGAGAATTATATATGTAGGTAGCATCCTTTGAAAGAGGGGTCATTAGAGTTAGATTGACACTATGTGCCCACTAACCCATTTCCCCCCAAGGTCACATTGAATATGTAAATTTAGGGTTTTATAATTGCATAAGGAGTGACTATGCATGACCCAAATCTAAATGCACATAAAGTGAAGGTGAATCCAAACCCATAATCATTTATGTGGTTGCATCATTTTAATCATATATTATAGATAAGACACTATTGTTAGACTTAGACAGTAACATCAATGCAACCATCTAGGGCTGATAAAACTATCTAGATAACTTGAGGCACCATATCTACAATTTGAAAACTATTTCATAACTATCTTTCTACTTACTTTAAACCTGTTCCAAATCCATAATTGCATTAGCATTATAGAAAACTAAATACTCAATTATTTTTCATTTTTATATCTATCCTAGTTATACTTTTCATATTTACACTATCTCAACATAATAAATTTAGTATATGCTTATATTTGATTTTAACATTTAATTGGCCTATTACAGATCTAATTATAATCTTTATGCCATTTCATTTATATATTATTAACCCTAATCTATAAAGTGAAAACATACAACATATTTCCTTTTAGGGTTAAACAATAGGCAAAAATCTTCCTAATACATATTTGGAGAAATAATGCAACCAATTCAAAAACAATTCTTTTATCATCCATGCTTGGACTTGGGAAACCATACGTGAACCTAGTTCAAAAACTAAAATGAAATTATATAATTATAATATATCTTTGAATGGGTATAAACCCATGATAATTTATCAAGGTACATTAACACATGTTAAAATAGTGATCCATTATATACTTTTTGACATTATTAGTGGCACACTCCTTGCCCCTTTTTTAACAATGAATTGCATCCTACAATTTTTAATGTCCCATTTTTATAACCTTCCAACATTTTTTGGAAGCTTCAAATTTCTTTGAGAGTGCTAATATTTTTAGAATGGAATTTAGATAGTGACAGTGTGCTTAAGGGATCAAGATTAATCCATTAGTTCTTTTAAGGAATAGCTATGCCATTCAGTAAGGAGTACAAGGAGCATAGGAATAAAATAACTATTCATAAGTACTATTCATGATGATGTGTCAAGTGATGCAGGTGATGATGCATGTGATGAGGTGGATTTTGAATGAGGTGGTTTGGCCCACATATAGAATCTACATGAAGGAAAAGCTGATTTAAAAGAGTGGAGTGTAGATTTCACTAAGGACATGCTTATTTATCCTTAAGTGACTCACATATGTTGCTTTCACATGTGTGAGAGTGGGATGCCTTCCTTGGGTAGCTACATTTTTTTTTCAATTATTCAAAAGTGATTGAAAACTTTTCCTGGAATATTAGGTGTACATGGGAAAGAGGATAATGATTCATTATTACAAATTACTCTCACATGTGTGAGTGAAAAGTCCTATTTGATATCACATGGAATGTGGGAGACAAAGACAAAGTAGGGTGGTTGATCATGTGATCCACTTTGACCATTTTAATGTTAGGACAAGAATCACACTATTACTCACATGTGTGAAAGTGGGCACCCAATTTGGAGTCACATGGGGTGGCTAATCTTGTCCCCCTAGATGCTCTCCTTTTTTACTTACTTGCATATCAAAATGAGCATATCACATGTGAATAATATGATTGAAAATAAGGATGGGGAATTTTTCCTCCATGAGAATTTCTTTCTCATATCATCTCTTTTTCTTGTAAAATCTATAAATAGGATCTCTCTCCTTTGTAATTTCATCTTTGTTAAAGAATAACCCCTTAATTTTAGAATTGAAATTGTGTTCAACTTATTCCTCTCTTAAAGAAGAAATCCCTTAGAGTTTGAATAATCTTGGAGGATGAAAAACCTCATATTTTTGTGGTGGAAGATCCTCCCTAGCTGGTGTTGGTTGTTTCATTCAGAAATTATAATTAGACTTCAAAGCAAATCTAGTGGTGCAATGTGTGGATATTATTTGTAGGTTTCTAGTGTGTAAGTTGTGTGGAGTTAATCCAGTGGGTGTGTTGCATCTTGTATTATTTTTTTAGCGTATGTGTGTGTAAGTTTTAGATTTATTGTAATAGATGCATTATCTATTGGTAATATTCCTCATGTTATGAGTTGTGTGTTGTAAGGAGTTATTATTAGTAGTTTGTTCTAGTTTATGTATCCTTTAGTATATCATTGTAATCATCTCTATGATTTGAGTTAATATTTAAAATTGGATTTGGTGTTGAATCAATGTTTTCCAACTCTCTTATGAATATATTTACAATAGGTGTTAGAGTGAAAATATTATTTGTGGTTATCTAGTATGTTGTTTAGTTGGTCATAGTGTAGAAATTAGAATTTAATAGTATCATAAGTTTAATATGTAAGTGATTTTTTTGTAAAACTTAGTATTTATAAAATCTCCCATTAGGGGATATTAAAATGGTATTAGAGTTAGCGATCATGCCATCCTATTAGAGAACTAATCCTTTTGTAGATCTTTAGTGGAGAAGTTTAATCTCTTGAAAATGCAGTCTAGAGAAGACAATTTTAGATATAACTTGAGAAGTAAATTTGATGACCCACTAGGAAAACTTGATCCTATTGCTAAGGATAAGATGGTAGAATGGAACATGGGAGATAGACATCCTGAGGATCCTAATAATATGGATAGTCTCAATGATATTGCTAGAGCACAACATGAGTTGTTTCAACTTATGGGCTAAATAGTGTAATAGCTTATAGTAAATAACAATGTTGCTCAAAATTATAAAGGTGGAAACAATGAGAAAAATGGAGAAACAAGTAACTTGGGAATTAATAAACATGCCCATAATCATACTAGAACCATTCATGATTTTATAGTTAGGCCTCTTATGTCTAAATTCTTAGACCAACATGATGATGGACAATAGATTACAAGAGAGAGTTATGCTAATTATATGCATGAGTGGTAGCCTTTGTGATTAGAGTTTTAAAATGACATGTTCTTATAGGATTTATTTCATTTGAAACATAAGAACTAGCCTAGAGGAGAAATAAGTCATAACCAAGATATACAACAAAAGTTGGGAAAGGTGACTCTTTCACCTTTTGATGGTTTGGGTAAATACACTAAACATGCATAGATATAGAAAGTAGACAAATATCTCAATTTATGTCCCATGTTTGAGAAGAAGTCCATCCAATTTGTCATGTTGCACTTGGAGGGTGATGCACATGATTGGTGGTACCATGGGATGATTATGTAGGGTCATATCCTTGTCACTTCATATAAATATTTTACCTAGAGGTTGATAGATAGGTTTGACAAAGCAAATCAAGAGCACTATTTTAGAGATTTAGCATGGATCAAGTAGAAGGATTCAGTATATTAATATATTTCTAATTTTTATGGGCTTACTATCATGGTTTTGAATCTTTTTTAGGATATATTATATTATCTCGTCATTAAGGGATTAGAGGATCCACTTCATGGTTGGGTGAAAGCATTAGACCCACTAAATTTGTAGGATGCCATAAAAAGAGCTAGGAACATGGAGTTTTATACTCATAAGGGTAAAAGTAATTTAGGGGATTCACATGAAAGATATAAAAAAAGCCCCTTCAAAGGGAAGAATCTAAAATATTTCCTCAGAGGAGCTTGCCATCTAGAACAAAAAAAGAAGGTGAATCCATGGAAGAGATTAGAAGGAGTAAATTATGTTTCCAATGCATATATCTATGGATTATAGGACATAGATGCCTTGGAAAAAGGAATATATATTATGTTGAGGTGGTATCTAATGAGGAAGAGGCTTAAAATCTAATAGATTTAGTAAAGTATCAAGATCAACAATTGGGTCTGAAAGGCAAGGGTACTAAAGAAGGTACACTTTTTTATCTTTTTGGCACACCAAGGTATAATCCCTTTAGGTTCCTAGGAGTTATGTGTGAGTATAGAGTCAAAGTACTTCTTGATGGTGGTGCTACTCATAATTTTATTGATGAGAGATTTATGGTAAAAAGGGATTTTCATGTAGAAGAATCTAAAGGCTTTGATGTGGTGGTGGTTGATAGGTTTAACATCCCTTGTAAGAAGAAGATTATTAATCTCAACATCCTCATTGGTGAGCACACAATTTGTGATGATTTTTATGTTTTTGGTTTAGTTGAAACTAGCATAGTTATTGGTATAAGAACATGAATTATGAAGTTATGAAGGATATTTATATGATATTTTTACATTATGCACTCATTTTGTCATTGTATAGTCTATTTTATCTTATCTTCATGACTTGTAATAGGATATAATATAAAAATACTCCAATTTTGGCACCAAGTATGAGAAGAAGATAAACAATCATAGATTGGAAATGTCAATATACTTTTGTTTGTAATAAGATGGTTATGCTTTTAAAAGAGATCAGTAAAGATTATTTGGTTATGATTTCCTGTGTGATTTCTTATTATGTTCTTTGTGTGTGTTCTTGTGTGTAATGTCTTAACTACTTTCTATCTAAACTATTCTAAATGCATTATTTTAGTCTATGAAATACTAGTTGATCTTAATTCCTTAATAATGTAGAATAATTAATACTTTTTATGTTTTTGTCATCTAAATTCCTATCTTTATATGATAAAATATTCTACGCACATGAAATATCTCATATCTATCCTCATCCTTAGCATGTTCTGATGCTTTAGGTTACCTATGCTAACAATGGTGTGATGAGCATGAAAACTCCTTTTGGAGGAAATTATGCTAAGATGGTTACTAGGGTAGAGAGATATTGAGATATGGTTGGACCAAAAGATATATAATTTCATAGAAGAAGAATAAAAAAGGATTGGTCTTACTATACAAGAGATCATTTGAGAGCATATTTATGGATATATTTACAAAATTTTATGGTGTGAATTCCCTAAATTTATAGCTAACTAGTTAACATAGTTAGAATATTATTGCTTTAACCTAAGGATGAAATAAACTATATTTTAGACTAAAGAAAATATAGACTGGTTGCAGAGATTAGAAACTAACTAGACAAGATCAATAGATATTTAAGTTACTAATATAGTAGATAGACATATAACTAAGTCTACAGTGCAAGGATACATGAATTTCAAATCTATAAAGGACTTGTTCATTAGAGAAAAATTGAGGGAGATTTTTGCAGTGACTACCTATCCTAGTGACTATGTTAGTTTTTGACAAGGTCATGGTGCCTACTCCAACCAATATGGAATAGTCACTTTAGGTGTATGGGTGTATGTGAGAAATGATAGTGAATGATGATTATATGAGAAGATGAGTATTAGACCTGAATCTAGAATTGAGACATGAGGGAAGAAGATCCAAAAGAAGAGTCTAAATTTAGAATGTGAGATGTGACAATAGATTAGATGGAGTAAATAAAAAATTACCCAAGTATCTATGAGTAAAGTTAAGAGTAGTAGTAAAATAGTTGATGAATGAGTAGGAAAAATTTATGAATGATAATGAATAAAGGATGAAGAAAGATGAGATGAAAAAAGAAGATGAATGTCGATAGAAAGAAAGAAGTGATGAAGAGAGAGAGGAAGAAGATATGTTCAAAGATGAAGATGAGAATAGTGTAGAGGTAGATTAGTTAGATGATAGATGTAGTTTTTAGCTACAAGAATGGATATTATCAAAAGAAAGACATGAAATATTAAACAAAGAATCAGGATAAAGTTGTAGATTAATCATAGGTTCAAGCATGGAAAGAGAAGAAGTTGCATGAAAGAATCATTCACTAGAAGAGTACACATCCTTGCATCCCAACTTATTATATTCTAGTAAACATTTTCAACCATAAGGATAGGTAAATAGTAGTTGGGAAGGTTCATTTATAGAGAAAGTGCATTGATGGGGTACTAAAATTGATGTAAACTCAATTTTTAAGGATTTAAATGTCATAGGGTTAATTGAAACTAAGTAGAGAAAAATAGGAAATACAAAAAATTAGAGTGCACAAACAAAATCTCCTAGTGCATAGGTAAATATTTTTAGTACATAGGTAATTTTTCATAGAATGAAACATCACACTATAATAGTCAATTAGTAGATCCCCTTGACACCATTTTATAATCTAGGTGCTTTATAGGAATGTTTATCAATTTGGTGACATATGATGGATCTGTGAACCTTGAGTAGTACTTACTAACATGTAAGATGAGATGAGAAACTAAGGGTATTATTGATGATGCTATAAATAATTGAGAATTAATTGGGGAATTAAAAGGAAGAGAACTTGAATTTATATACCACATATATATCACTTGAGCAAATCTACAATAGGTTAAAGAGTGGCTCATCATATAATTTAAAATAAAGAAATGAACAAGTCAGACTATTCAAGACCTAAAGGAGATTAGGCAAAATTTGGGAGAATTTGTCTATGATTATGATTATAAGTTCTCAAATGTTATGAATAAGGTGGAGTTTTCCTTAGAAGATAAAGATAAATCTATTTGGTTTATTAAATGACTCCATTCCATGATCAGATTTGCTATAACACAAACTCAATATGCTACTAAGGTAGATGCTAGAGCTATTCCTCTTCAAGTGGAGAAATTTAAGGATTATGGGGAAGCTCAAATAATGGGTTCTAAGATTGAAAATACATTTCAAGATTTTATGAAGAGGATGAAAAATACCATGAAGCAAATAAACCTAATTTAAATCTATGGTGCATGGCATATGGGAAAAAAGGACATCACATGAATAGTTATCCTAAAATAAAGATAGAGTTATGTGAAATCTATAGAGTAGTAGGGAACACAACAATGCAGTTCCATATCTTGCAATAATATTTAAAAATCCAATAGATTTTTTATTGTAATTTTTGTAAATCACATAATCATGATGAAAAAAATTATAGGGTTTTGCACGAGCTCAAAGAAGATATTACAAAGAATGTATTCACCATCACTACATAAAAAGTATCCTTGGTGAAGTAGATGAATATAAGACTAAAGGCCAATAAGGTTTATTAAAACCAAGCATGTCCATAATGGATTCCTAATTTGCCTCAGTACCAGACTCAAGGTCTGGCCAAATGGAACCCTCCTTTACCAGTTTGGACACCACCATCACCACAATACCAATACTCAACCCCTTGGAATATGACAATGACAAAACAATAGTAAAATAATTATAATTAATTAGTTGTGCAAAAAAAATATGAGATTGGATATAATACCCAACAACATCAGCATTGGAATACTTCACAACAATAGGGAGGTTATAGAAGTTATCAATCAAATAGAGGAGGATTTAGGGGAATATACATAGGGGGTTATCAAGTTGGTAGAGGAAATAATTATCAATTCCATCATTTTTAATGTTACTTAAGTGGAGAGTATAACCATGTGAAATGTAATTGTCCTTTGAATCCCCAAAGATAGTCTTACTACACATATTGCTAGATATATAAGCAACATGAGATATAAGACTATCATATTTTAGAAAAGCAAAGAAAATTAAAGGCCTTAAGGATTGTTAACTTAGTGAATGCACATCTTAAAGAGGATTAATTTATGAATGCCATTCTAAGAAACCATCACATAGAGAAAGGATTTTCTCTTATCAAAATACCTTAGGACTAGGGAATCTAAAAAGCAAGAAAGGACAAATACCCAAACCTAGTTTTAGAAAAGGTGTTGATGTATGAAGATGCATAGATGTTAAAGAATATTCAACACCAAGACATTATTGAAGGAGATGATGTATTAATAGATGCCAAAATGTATGGTCATATTATATGCATTATGCACCAGGATGGAGTTTTTACTAAACTGATAGATTTACTAAAGCTACTAAGTACACTATGAAATGAAGACATTTATCATAACATTACAAATTTTTGACATAATTTAATGGAGTGTGCATAGTGGTGGTAATAAAAGACATAAAAACTTGTTTGGTATGTAAAAAAAAGAAGCCATGGGATGTATATGCATGAATCGAGATAGAATTTTTAAGATATGGAATTCCAATAGTTGTCTTTGATTTTGGTAGCATAGTCAACATGATCCCTAGGTCTTTATGGGAGGTGATAAGATGGATAGTTATCAGTTACAACCTAGTGACTCTAAATTTATAAAACTATGGAATATTTGAACCCATTGGATGGTTAGAATATGTTGAGATCAAAGTCATATAAATGATCTTATGAGTTGAGTTTGAAGTCATTGATATGAAGATAATAACAACTCATTACCCTACAATGATTGGCAAGAAATGGGAATATAATGGTTAGATGACTATCAATACTATGAAAAATTAGTTAGGGGTGCATCAAGGAGATAATATTGTAGTATTTATTTTACATAAGGTGCACAAACCCTACATCATTCCCACTAAACTAGATTCTCCTTATGTTGCACAAGAAACTAGCTAGATGAAGGTAAACTCTGAGGAGAACCCAAAAGCTCTATGCATAGACAAGTGAAATTTATTGTATGAGAATAATAAAACTCAAGTGTAGTATTTACTCACTCAATAGTTGAAGACATGTAATTAATGAAATCCCAAACTAGTAGTTACTTAGCCATTGGCACCTTAATTTATCATAAAATATTATGCATATATGTCTACTAAATCACTTACTCACTTAGAAGTTGATTTTCTCTATCAAATAGATGATCATATATATAATTATATAAAATCAACCAAAGAAGGCACCTTAACTTTATAAATATATTTATTTATAATTGGAGACTCATATATGCATCTACTGAACTAGGCTTGTGG
The DNA here is from genome assembly GCA_037957365.1 of Torreya grandis. Classification (NCBI taxonomy): domain Eukaryota; kingdom Viridiplantae; phylum Streptophyta; class Pinopsida; order Cupressales; family Taxaceae; genus Torreya; species Torreya grandis. The sequence goes on along the minus strand of JARHVA010000767.1, from coordinate 3,628,144 downwards.
TGATCATGAAATCCTCCCTATTAAAATGGTCTTCACTACAAAAAGACAACTTCCTTCATATTATGTGACCAAGGATATCAATCAATTCATTATGTTCATAAAGTTTGATGTTCCTATAATCTATCAGTGGGTCAGTACCTTGAATTATGCTTTAAAGGGAGTTGTAGTGACATGGTGGATAATTCATAGAGATGATTAACTCAATTGGGATGATATGTGTGAACTTATGATTAATAGATTTCAACTATCTTTGGTAATCATAAGTAATTGTCCTTACTTTATAGAAGGTAATTTCCATAAAATCCATATCCATAAATGTGTTGAGGTTTGGACCAAAGAACATGTGGCACCTATGTACTAGGTTCATATCTTTATTACACACTTACCCCTTTACCATCATCTTGGTTTATGAATAAAGAATGTAGGAGGGAGATAAAGCATTGGGTGAAAATGAAGAGTGACTTCATATAGACTTTTGTGTTTAAAGATGAGAATCCTTTGGTTCATAATTCACTACTAAAAATCAAACATTTCCTATGCCATGGTATGTAGAGGATTTAAGCACCACATTGGAGTCTACTATGTAGATGAATGAAAATTATGATATAAATATAACACTACAAAGATATAAAGCTACCAAGATGGAATAATAATATCTTATATAGCCTTGCCATCAAATACTAAATGAAGAGGAGGAAATTGAAGGTTTAGATACTGATGGTGATATCTATCTGATTGATTTGTTTACACTTGAATGGCTAGTAGAACCATTAAAGGATATAGACATAGAACCCACTGAAGAAGAAAAGTTACACAACATACATATTCTAGAGTAGGAAGGGCAAATAATTTTTCAAGAATATGTTATTAAATAAAAGTGCAAGATTTATTAGCAACCTATTAAAAAGCATGTGGAAAACATCAAAAGCAAGGAGATTCCTAAACTAGCACATTTAATTGACTATTAGATTGAATCTGAAGTTTCATAAGATATGAAATTCTTGTAGGATTATCAAGATGTGTTTCCTAAATTTTTTTTAGAAGTTAGAGTAGATCCTTCCCTAGGTGAAATGCACATTGAACTCAAGGAGTGTGCACAACCCATCAAAAAAAGACCATATAAGTTGAATCCAAACATGAATTTGAAAGTGAAGGTTGAATTAGATAGAATACATGAAGCAAGTATAATCTATCCCATAGAGAAGGCAGATTGGGTTAGTCCCATGGTAGTATAGCTTAATAAAATAGGGTAAATTAGAGTATGTGATGACTATAAAATTTTGAATGACACACGTGTGAATGATCCATTTAAAATTCCACTCATAGATAAAGTTTTAGAATCCATCACAAGTCATGAAGTTTACTCCTTCACAGATGGGTTCAATTGATATCATAAAATACCCATCATAGAAAAAGACAAATCCAAAATGACTTTTACCATAGAATGGGGATCCTTTTCATACAAGGTAATGCCTTTTGGCTTTAATAATTCACTTTAAATTTTTTATAGAGTGGTGGAGCTTGAATTTAATAATTTCATTCATGAATTTTTGGAAGCATATCTAGATGATTGAGAAATCTTATCTTTGTTTAAAGATCACTTGTCCAAGATTTTACTCATGCTAGAATGCTACCAAGCTCTGTGCATTACCTTGAATTTGAAAAAGTGTTTATTTTTTACCCCTTTGGTATCCTGCTAGGTCATATGGTGTGCAGTGAAGGGATTTTAGTGGACCAAGCCAAAATTGTAGTCATTCTTAGTATGCCTCCACTAGTTATCTCTATGGAAGTGTGATCCTTTTTGGGCCACACATGTTACTATCAAAAGTTTATCAATGGATATGCATCCATTTCATCCCCATTGGTGTATTTTCTACATAAAGGTACAAAGTTTGTCTGGACTTCTGAGTATCAAGAATATTTCATAGAACTGAAGTAAAGATTGGTCACTACACCTATTCTCATATTTTGATATTAGAGTAATCCATTTCATGTGCATGTTGATGCTTCTAGTATCACAATCAATGCTATACTTGCACATTTAGGAGATGGTGGATTGGACCACCCCATATATTTTTCAAGATGAAAGTTATCTAACAAAAAAAAAGAATTACATGACAACTAAAAGGGAAGAACTGGCTAAAGTTTTCATGGATCCTCAAGCTCTACACTAGCTAATCAATAAGCCTATGATCAGAGGACATATTTCAAGATGGTTGATGCTCTTTCAAGGATTTCAATTTTGCATCAACATTAATCTAGGTATAGAAAATGTTGGGCTAGATCATCTTAGTTGTCTCATGAATGGGGAAGAACCAAAAGAACTAAAGGAATATTCTCTTGATGCCCATATATTTTGAGTTTTTGTAATACCTAAGAATTTTGAGGCAATTGTTAATTTCCTAGAACAAGGAGAATTCCATGTGCACTAACAAGAAAGAGATAAGAAGTAAATTTATCATTAGAGATTGACATATACTATTATAAATGGGCTCTTTTATCATTTAGGGAAGGATAAAGTAATGCATAGGGTAGTTTTGGAGCATACATGCCCACAACTCTTATAGAAAGCACACTAAGGAATAACAAGAGGTCATTTTTTTAGAGAAGCTACTACATGAAAACTATTATAAAGTGGATTATGGTGGCTAGACATTTTTTAGGATTCCCATAAAGTAACACAACATCTGATGTGTGTCTATAAATGGGAAGCCACAATAGAATGATGAAATGCCATTTCATCCTTTATTAGCTGAACAACCTTTTGAATAGTGGGGCATAAATTTTGTAGGATCGATCAATCTTTTGAGTAAATTTAGTAAAGCACAATATATTATCACTATGACAAACTAATTTACCAAATGGGTTGAAGCTATTATGATTCCCAACTATGGGGAAAAGGATGTAGTAAAGTTTATTTATGAGAATATTATCACATGGTTTAGATGCCCTATCAAGATCATCAGTGATCAAGGGACACACTTAATAAACAATACTATCAAAGATCTTATTGAATAATTCATGATTTCCCATCATAAAATTACTATGTACCATCTACAAGCTAACAACTAAGCTGATGCTTTTATTAAAGTATTGGGTAAGATGTTGACAAAGATTTATGATGTCAAGAGAGATGACTGGGAAGATCATATTCCTATGATTCTTTGGGCCTATCAAACACACTATAAGAGGGCTATTAGTTTTATTCCATTTCAATTGGTTTATGGGCTTGAAGTAGTATTGCTTATGGAATAATTGGTACCCAGTTAGCACATTTCAATGGTTATGAGATTAGGGGATGATGAGTCTCTCATAAAGAAGCTTCTTGAATTGAATATGATGGATGAGTATTGATGCAGAGCATATTAGATGTAAGAAATTCATAAGTAGAGATAAAAATCATAGCATGATAGGAACCAGTGACATAAATAATTTCACAAAGATCAACTAGTTTTGTTATATGATAGTCACTTTAGAGCTTTTTTAGGTAAATTATATATCAAATGAAAAGGGCCTTACATTATACATGAAATATCATAGCAAGGAACTATTGTTTTGAGAGATCTATAGGGAATAATTTTACCAGGGTGGGTGAATGGTTTTAGGATTAATCTCTACTACCAATAATCTTAATTGATCTCTTTCTTATAAATGAGTGGGTGATGAGTAACATCGATTAGATTAGAATTTCCATTTTTAGTATGTTTTCTTATGTGTTTATTTTTATGTGTGTGTATCTATGTATTTGTCAATGATTTATTGACCAAATTTTAGAAACATGATAATAAGTATAATGTGCAACACTCATGTATAATATAATTTAATTACATCATTTTTGATGTCAATAGAAGTGAAAGAAAGTAATTAATTCTAGGATCGTATGGTCAAGTCACATCATCTAAGATCTTAGCCATATAACGGTCATCCCCAAGTAATTAATGCCATAGCCAAGGTTTGATAGATCTAATGTTCACTAAATTGATGGCTAGTCAACATCATCAATTCTTACTTTAGTGAAGATAGAAAAGAATATAACAATGTATCTTGATGCATGTACCAATTACTATTTACCTTTATTGCTAGATTAGATAAGATTTACCACATTAACATTCACATTGATATTATAGGGACAACTCAGCATGGAATTTACATGGAAACCAATAGGCTCAAAATATATAAAGTCACAAGGTTGCAAACCATGTATGCATTTCATTCTTGAAACTATTTCACAAACTAAAGTTCCATAGACAAGCCAATTTATACTACAAAAAATTTCTCAATTTTAGTATTTAAATACCATAGATCATTTGTAGCTCATAAAAAACATGATGGGTACTCATAAATAAATAATGGGTGTTGATATTGTATTCTGGTAGACCAAATATATTGATATATAAATGTTTGATTACCTTTGAGAAATAGAACAAAAACTCTTCTGATCAGATCCTATAGATATTGCACAATAACTTGTTCTTACAGCCCCACATCAATTCTATAACATAGATGTCGAATAATTTCTTCATATGCCCACTTTTAGTGATTTGGGGGAGATTTTGAAAATCCTACTTAGTTTTTATAATGAAGGAAACATTTACATTTCCCTTGATACCACTATCATCATCAACACCAAAGTAATGGCTAGAGCTTTGGGCATGTCTGTGTAGGGTGATTTTCTTTCTCACTAAAAGACAAGAATGCCTCTTATCATTTAATACATTATATACTTATATGTATCTGGGTCATAAGGAATCCCAATTGAATATATCCAAGATGAATGAGTGCACATCTTGGTCGAGTGCATCACATGCTAATTCTGGTAGACTACCAAGTCTATCAAGAGAATCCCCAAAGGAGTAATTGGCATTGCACATCACATGATATATCATAATGATAATTTCAATTGGTTAGAGTATTTTTTATAGGATATAATTAAAAATATCAAAAAATTCCACATAATTCTATGTAGACCTTCCATTAATAGTTCTTGATCTTTTTGCTATGTTTCAATTAATGAAAGTCCCCTAAAGGAGAGGTGCACACCGATACCAATTACTAGCCAGTGTAAAATTTTTTAATTTGATATGGATACCTGAGAATGATGCCCTAGCACATGAGGGAAAGTTCAAGACATGGTGGGAATAGTATTTGGAACTCATTACTACACATCCATGGGTGTCATTGAATGTTACCTGGGATAACATGTTGTTGTCACATTGCTTCCAAAAGGCATCTTAATTCACATTCATGAAATACCTAGGTCACTATTTGGACCCCTACCATATTTTCTTACCATGGCCATGACAAAAGCCAAGGTCAGCAATAAAAAAACATATGCATCTAAGCATGCCACACCTCTCCAAGCCATACCACCAAGTGCAATAATTCCTTCAGTATAACCGCAACCTAAAGCCACAACCTTACATCAATAGAAAGGAAAGCATAAGATTTCCATAGAAAGACCATGATCACCTCTACTAAAGTGTAATATGATTATTAAAAAAACATGTCTAGATGACCCCAAAGTACTTCAGATCACAAGCTCATATGACCTACCTTAGATGGGAATAAATGAGTAGGAGATGATTGCAGATATGGTAAGAAAATTTAATGAGGAGGATTTTTTCTTGTGGAAGGTAGTGCACATAGTTAAAGTATGTAAGAAGGTCCCTCTAAATATTTGGTTGCAACTACCACCATCCCTTACATCCATTATTATCAGCACTATACATGAATAGGCTAAATAAATATAGATAATAGCCCAAGTCTTTGAGCAACAACCTTCTACCCCATACATAGTCATTGATGTATATACACCACTACTTGAAATTCCATACAATCCTTTGGTACATAGACCCAAAACCTAATGAGAGTCTAGGGTTTATCTTACCCTCTAAGAATGCACATTTAGAAGGGAAAACATTATATAGTAAGTACATCCTTCTCCTTCTTCAACTTCACCACCACCCAAACACATGTTAGTTACTTTAGGGTGCAAAAAATCATCTATCTCCATCTCTATGGTCTAGCTAAGTGATTTACCAATTGTAGTACAAGAATTTGAGGTCAAAGAGCTAATGTTAGATAATCCCATAACTAAAGAGTAATAGGGTTCATGGGAGGAAGTAGTCTGTATAGTATAATGATGAGTCTAAAAAGAAGAAAAAAATAATAGTAGGACCAACAGTAATAAGCTAAGAAAACACATCACCAAGTTGAGGATGTTGTGGACATTTAGGCCAAGTAAAATGCCCAAGATGTAGAAGTTGAATGACAATAGGATATCAAGGAGGTAAAGAAGGCACACAAATATACCAATGCAGTAAAGCAAGCACAAAAAGCACACTATAAGAAGATGGATGAAGAGCAAAGGAATCAAGAGGCCTTGCTTTCTACTAAGGCTAAGGCTAACAAAGATAAGTAATGCCAAGATGTAGAGGCACAGGAAAATAAATCCCTAAAGGATTCCAATCTCATATAATAACAAGCTAATGAAGCTATGAAGAAGAAAGTATAAGAAGATAAATCCCTACACAAATAATAGGCTCAAACATAGCTACAAAAATCACATGTAACCAAGGTGCAGGCTGATTTAGAAGCATAGGCACATGTCAAGGCCAAACAAGAAATGGTTGTTATGCTTGAAGAACATAAAAAGGAAGGAGAAAATGCACATAAGTAATAAGAGGAGGAAGAAGAGAAAAATAAAGATATGGAGGAAGATCTCAAAAAGAAAGCAACAAAAGAATCCAAGAGAAAATAAGATGAAGAAGTTATGAAAAAACTAAAGACTATAGAAGATGCCAAGGCATAAAAACAAGTTCTTAAACAACAACTAGGTGGGTTAGAGAAGCTGGTGCAAGAAGAAAATACATCCATAGCTGAAACAAGTGAGTAGTACCTAGCTTTACCATTGGGAGGAGTTTAGCTATGGGATGTTCCAACTATGGGTGCTTGGTGCACCAACTTCTCACTTCCACTTGCAAACATACCATAACATAATCCTTTAGCTACAATGGGAATATGGGTAGCATTATGACTTTAGTAGGAAGTATTGCTAAATGTTTTTAGGTTACCATTGAAGAAGTAGTTAGAGGGAACTACAACATTTCAAGAGTCCATTGCAGAGAAGGCCACTTCTTTAGATCAGGAGGTTGATCAATCTAAGGATGAGAACATTGAGTTGAAGGCTTGACTACATGAAGATGCAAAGTTCATCCAAGATATTTGTCCTAAGTTGATCACTTAAGCAATTTGAAACCAAGTAATGTCTGACCAATGTAAACTCAAGACACTTGTCTCCAAGTTAACAAAGGACTGGTGCATAGCATAGAAACTCCATATAGTTGGAAAATTAGGCCAAGATGTCAAGGCAAAGGCTACCACACTCATCACTTTGCTAAAGGAATACCAAGTAATGCTCAATGGCACTATATTTCAAGCTCAATAGGTCTCATGAAGCTTGGTAGATTAGAATAAATAATTAGATAACTCATTATCTAGTTCCAACATGGAATTTGCAAAGGCCACCACAACCAAAGCAACCATGGAAAGTCACACTATAACTATGGAGGAGAAGGATGGATCACTCTAGGAATAATTTAATGCCAGGGTTAATGTGCATGATAACATTCTTAATTGTTTGATCCAACTATTATTCAATTCCTTTGCTAGTATCCAAGATCAAAGACACATATATAAGATGTAGCCATCAAGTGGAGAGATTTTGATAAGGGTTATGAACACCAAGGCTACCTTGAGCATAATTGATGATGTAGACCTCAAGAAAATCATCAGATACCACACTCTATTACACACCTTACTATGTCTAATACAAGAAGTGATGTTGGATTGAAATTCATATAAAACATATCTAACTCCTTTTATGAGATCAATTATGCATATTGTTAATACACCTTCTTATAATCCACCTTTCAAGATCCAATAGATCACCACATGGTGCAAGGCTACTCAGTCCCAATCCAAGGACTCTTTTGGTGAACTTTAATCTTCATCCATGCCACTACCTTCATGTTAAGTACTATGCCGATTACAAAATTTGAAAATTTTTATATAACATTTTGTATTAGGGATAACTTAGTAAGACAAGTGGGGTTGGGCTAGTTAAAAAACTATAAAGGGTGGATACTTGGTTACACAAGCCTATTAAAAAACCATAAAGAGTAGTAGGTTGGTATGATACTTAGTTTAAAAATTAAAAGGGTAGATAAGTAGTATACAAAAAGTGAAAACTAGATATAATGCCTTGAGAAATTACTGCAAATATTACTAGTGCAACCATTTTTTTAGCTCCTAGTAACTTGTGTAGTCTCATATATCCTACGACATTGTCTTGAGATAAGACAACATTTTAATTTTGGGAAAGTTTTGGTAGAATAACATGGATTGTAAAATTGTGCAATATATTTGTCTGATATTCATGCATTATGCACTCATTTTATCATTGTATAGTCTATTTTGTCTTATCTTCATGACTTTTAATAGGTAAGAATATGAAGAGACTCCAGTTTTGGTACCAAATATGAGAAGAAGATGAATAGTAATGGACTAAAAATGTCTATATATACTTTTATTTATAATAAAAAGAGGGTTTCACTTTTAGAAGAGATCAAAAGAGATTATCTAGTTATGGTTACCTATGTAATTTATTATTATGTTCCTTGCATGCATTTTGTGTGTAATGTCTTGGCTACTTTATGTTTAAACTATTTTGAATGCATTATTTTAGTCTATGCAATACTAGTTATTCTTAATTCATCATTAACATAGAATAATTAATGTTTCCTATGTTTTTGTCATCCAAATTCCTATCTTTATATGATAAAATATTCTATGCACATGAATTATCTCACAACTATCCTTGTCCTTAGCATGTTCTAATGGTTTATGAACCTCTGCTAATAGTAGTGCTTGGAGTTTAATGGTTATATTCACTAGAAGAAATCTCTCAAAACTATCAGACCACGGAGTTTAAATTTTAGAATAAAGGTAAGGAGGTAACATTTAAGGGAATTCCTCACCCTCTACCTCATTAATTTAAAACTAAGAGAATGGAATCTATTAGCTCCAAATATTCCATCATAATCATAGGTAAGCAAATAAATTCATATTTGCATGATAAGAAATAGGAATTTTTTGAAGATGCTGTGTTGGAATCATAATGACTGGGGGGTGAATTAGTGTTAATTTTTTTTTTATCAATTACACTTTAGCAATCATGAACCATTCAAACAAACATATAGATCTAGCAATCAAAAGTAACTATCCACATAATCATGAAACATAAAAACACATCACATAAGTGGGAAAACATCAAGGGGAAGAAAACCCACTGAGATATTCAAATGGATTACAGTATTATAATACAAAAACCAAATTTATTGAAGCAAAAAATCCACATGGAATAACAACCCCAACTAGCCAAGTACCCATTTGACTAGTCTTTGACAAGCACCCACTTACAAGGAGGCACGAACCCCCTAGATGACTCATCATAAAGTTAGTCACTTGATTTTTTTGATAACCTTTAGAAAAAATTATTTATCATAAAATATATTATGATCACCTTATTTAAATCTTCATTCTCTTTAACCCTCTTAAACTACCTTATAGGCTTCTTTGCTCAACTAGGTCTCTTCAAGACTGATTATGTCATATGATCTTGATTTTCATACACAAAACGCATACTATATCTTAATGAAAATTTATATAAACCCATATTATGGTATTTAATACCTAATTTTATTCTATTCACTTCCTCTTAACTCACCCAGATAGGCCTAAATTTGCCTTGCATATATACCATTCTTTGTTCATATACCACTTAGTTGGCCACACACACTTAAACTCTTAGTTAAAAAATATAATATATATTAAGAAATATTTTTTAAATGAATAAAATTATATTTTATTCCATTTTAGTCTAACATGACTCAATTAATCCTCATTTCACTTTTAGAACTCATGGAAACCTAATTACATTAGGTCTGTCTAGTAACACATTACCATTTGATCCCTTGAAAAACATTTCACCTCCATAAATGTCAATATTATTTCATAAAAAAATAAAATAGGCCTTATAAAACATAATATTATCATAATGACACTTTTTAAGTCCAAACACCACTTTAAATACTCCATTTGCACTATTCACATTAGGATTTTGAACACACAAGGAAGCCTGTCTTGAACAAATGAAGATAACACATCATTTATCCAAAAAAATGAAAATAAATAATTTATAAATAACATATATGACCTAAAAAATATCACCATATGAATTAAACACTTCAAATCATGGCATAAATCCTCAAACTCATCATTGCAACTTGCTTACTCAAAACTGCCAATTTACCTTAAAAACTAGTCATGGTGACTTAGACTCAAACACCTATATAGACACTTTAAATGAATTATGATACATGTATATGGTCATATTATATCTATATAACATCATTAAATATAAATATAATATGGTCTAATTGAAAATATTGGTCTTTCAAACCAATATCATAACCTTATATCTCACAGTCTTATCTGAATCAGACAGGTCAAATTTTGAGTGACTTTTTCACCACACACATGTCATAAAAATATTATTAAAAGAATTAAAATATAATAAAAATAATAAAAAACATATACATGCACTTTTTTAATCATTTTATCATGAAAACACATTCAAATTCATCTTCTCACTGCTATCTAGGGTTTTCACTGTTCACACCATTAGGCCTGTTAGCAATTGGATTACTTGGTTGACTAATTTAGCACAATTAAAGGCTATAACCTATCCATAAAACTTAATGTAAATGAAAAATGAGTCTCTAATTTCTTCCTCCATCCATTTTCTTACTATGTCTAATGCAACTTTTGACTTTTACAACTTTAAAAATAAGATTGTAACTCAATATTTTCTCTCTCCTCTCTCTAACCAATACCACTTGGAGGTACTTAAGAGATTAAAATACAAGATAAAATAGCTTAAATAGGAAATTAAATCCATCTTGAGCACTTTTGAGCAACATATTCAACATTGGGTCTTCATTAGGGTTCGAAGAGGGTTTAAACCAGTTTCCACTCTTAATAATCATTCATAAAGCATAACCCCTCAATCCAAAAACTAATGCATATAATTTTTATATAAAATACTTCCAAATATATTATGAAATACTTAGGTTCCCATGCAAATTTTTTATGAGATAATGAGCACAAAAAAATCCTTCTTGGGTTGAGAACCCTTCATTTTGAGCACTTGATAAACCTCTATACAACTTTTCAAGCCTTATTATTTAAACTAGAGCCTCAAAATTCATGAACATGATTAAAATAACTTGAATAAAGTTTTTTAGGCCTCACTTATTCATAATTTCCTTATAAATTGATCCTAATACCCCATTAGGATATACACACACACTCTCTCTACACCATAGTCTTCATACCTTACTAGGCCTTAAACTAACCTTCATGCCTCTTTTCATGTTATTAACACCTCAATTTCATGATCAAAAACCTATTTGATGATTAAATATTGACATACATCCTTCACATTCCTTAAAAATAGATTGTGATACTTTGTTCTAGATAGGGTCTAAGAGAGGTCTAGATATATACCTATACTAAAGGTCCTACTCTTATAGGCTCATGATAAAACTCTCATGAGTGTTTTAATGACTCAAATACATGCTCAAACAAACTTCAAAACCTCTCATATTCTTGAGATCACTCGTCTCATCATGCCACCAACTCATAACTCTACCATGCCATGACTAGACTCAAGCTTCCAATGCACTTGATGCCTTGGCGTATTCCTTCCATTTCATGACCTCAAAAAAACATCAGATAAGTAGATATAATAAATTACAACACACTCATATCACTTCAAAATTATCTTTCTAATGACAAAAATCTTACACAACCTCAGATGGACTTAAAACTACATGACCAAGCTTTATATGACTAGACATGTTTATATTATGCACCTAAACACCTTTAACACATTGACCTGTGCCTTCATACAATCATAAGACATTAGTTTCCTTAAAATTATCTTCTTGTCACATGAATTCCTATGTAGACATTAGTTGTCTTTAAATATCTTCCATGACCTATACCTTCCATGTTCACACCACTTATGACAATTCCTATAAGTGTAACACTTTTATGTGCCTTGACATATCACATAATACCATTTGTCCTTAGTCACCTTTGACATCAACCTTGGCATAAAACTTGATAGTAAAATCTTGATATGATACATCTTTGACATCAAGGACTATTATGCCTTTACATGATGCACCCTTTTGACATCACTGATAACATCATGCCAAAAAACTCCCCCTTTGTCATTGATGGCAAACACATTGATGGAAAACACACTACACAAATGAATTCACTTCAAAATGATACTTTTTCCATCCGTTCATTATCTACCTTTTTACATGAATGACAAAGGGTCTTTTACAAACTACCATCTGATCCTTGGACCTAAATTTCAATAAATAACATAGAGAAACAAAGCTCCCCATAACACCATACTCTCCTCTTGAGTCATAATATGGAATCCATTCTTAAAAACCTCTATAAATAGGCTAATTCTCCCCATTTTAAACTTTTTCCCAATTTTTGGTAACATGATCATAGAGTTTATGAAGCATTATATAAACATGTCCATCCTTTGTCCTCACAACTTGTGTTCATCATACGAGTCATCAGGACTCATAGACCTTAATCAATATAATTAAATCATCTCTCATCCACCAATAAGATACACATGCTTTAATCACACTACCATCTCTATCAACAATATTCAAGTTGTCTCTATGGTCATATTGGTATTGTAGACCAATCCATATTTCATATGTCTCTAGACATAATCCTATGCTCAAAAACTAATATTCATAATAAATACCAAAAATCCTTTCACCTTGTCATATACATACAAGCTATAAAGAAAATAACTTATATATTTCAACACAGACAACCTAAAATCCTCTCAAGATGAGTCCTTCTTTGATTACAACCTCATGATTCTACAGATAGAAGAGTGTCTTCATGAGGCTTAATGGATTCACCCCTTTCTATATGGATCTAAAAAATCAATGAAATTAGGGGGTTTCTAGATCTCCAAACCACTTTCCTCAACTATATTTCAATCATGAGACTGATACTCCCTCTTTATAATCTACTTAGGCTTGACTAAAGCATTCAACTCATCCACCTTATCATTCTTCTTCTTCTCTTTGAATGCCTTATCAAAACATGTAGATAAAAAGTGTTCTTGACATTCCTTCACTTCTAATCCTTTCTCTATCTTAGAAAATAATCCTTCTTGACCATTTGGCTCAATATGATTAGTCTTGACTTTCTTTGGCTTTCATACCAATGTTTGACTCTTCTTATGCACTCTAAAAGCTCCATATACCTTGTTAAGTCTTGAGGGCCTTTTAAATCCATTAGGACAAAATATTGCAATGTGTCCCATATTATGACAACTATAAAAAATAACATTTATGATTGATCACTCCTTTACCATGGTCCCATGATAAATCATTCCTTGAGACCATTCTACAATCACTTGATCTGTGACCAAAGTTATGGCAAGAAAAATAATAACCATTGAAAGAATTGAAATACCTCATTACATTAGGCTACCTGATTGGTCTCTTCATGTTAGTATTCTTTACTTGTTGATGATCACTATGAGTCTTATATTTGAGAGTTTCTACATAGGTCTTTGAGATTTGACTCTTCTTGTTCTCTTTTTAGTCTTCTTTGAACACATGACCTATCTTGTCATGTAGGGACCTTTGAATTCTTAAAATATCACCAAGAAATTCATTACTCTTCTTAAATCTCTGATGTTTCTTCATTGACTAATGCTTGATCTAGTTCTATCTTCAAGGACTTCATTTTTATTCCAAACTTGATGTATTCTTCTTCCTTGGTCTTAATATTTGTAGTAATAATTTCAATCTAATTTTCTATCTATTTGATGATCCTATCATGTTAATTGGTGTTGATTTTTAGTCTCTCTTAAAATAGATTGATTTGACCCTCATAAATCTTAACCAATGATCTTATTTTTTGATTCTTCCTTCTTTTGAACTTCAACTCCTCTAGAGCACTCACCAATTCTACCTCAAGGTTCACTTCAACCTCTTTTTCATATGATTTTTCATCATCCAGAAGGCCTTTCCATTTTCAGCACACATCATTATCTATTTATATAGCCATGAATAAGGTTTCGTTATTGTCATGCTCATTATTGTCATCATCACTATCAGATGTACTCATGTCACTTACATCAGATGAGCTATTATCTTCTTTGGTGTATAAATTTCTCTTATTCTTAAATGAACCTTTCTTGGCTTCATACTTCTTGAAATATTTATTTATTATATTAGGATTATAGACCTTATTATCATCATCATGATGTTCCTCATGTTCTTCATCATTCTTAATATTATCCTTGTTAGGAAACTTAGATGCAAAGTGACTAATTTTACCATAGTTAAAACATCTGAATGGTAATTTTCACTTATACTTACCTAAACCTCTCCCTAGTTTTATAACAAACATGGATTCTATCTTTTCATAATCAATGTTTGTGTCATCATCCTTGGCCTTCTTACCTTGTGAATTCTCAAATTTGAATGAAACTTCCTTTTTGGAAGGTCTTCCAACACTTGTTCTCATTTCGTAGGTAGTCAAGATGCCATGAAGCTTATCCATCTGTAGTGTGTTAAGATATTTGATCTCCTCTATTACAATTTTTTTTTAATCAAACTTAGAAGTTAAGTATCTTAGTACATTTTTTAATACTATTTATTCTTCTAACTTATCTCTTAGACCTTTGATGACATTTACCACTTCATCTACTCTCAACAGATAAGATACAATACTTTCAACCTCCTTAATTCTCAAACTTTCAAACTACCTATGGTGAGTCTACAACTTTGCCAATTTCACTTTGGTGTATGTTTCATAAATGGTTTAAAATTTTTCCCAAGTACCTTTGGCTGCATCATAATGAATGAAATTTACAAATTTTTCTTTGAAAGACCACACAAAATGACATTCATTGCCTTAGAGTTGTTATCATTTACCTTCTTGCCTGCTGCATCAGTTGGTGGTGTAGAAAGTGGGGTGAAACCATAAATAATATATTTTTATATGTCATAAATCAAGGAAATTAGATAGTTATAAATTTTTATTCTCAAAAATTCATAATTAGTTCCATTGAATAGAGGAGCCTTATTGGTTGAGAAACCTCCTTGTGCTTATTGACTAGACATGCTTGTGCTTCAAGCTATTAGGCTTGATTCAAAGGATCAAGATCTAATACCAATTTTTGGAATCAAAATAACTATTGCGGTCGGGGGGTGGGGTAAATTAGTATTTAAAACCTTTTGATCAATTATACTTAAGCAATCATGAACTATTTAAATAAACATATAGATCTAGCAAGTCAAAGTAACTATCCATATAATCATGAAACATATGAAAACATCACATATGTAGGAAACCCTCATGGGGAAGAAAATAAACTGATATATAAAAATATACATATTATTTTTAGAGAAAAACCAAATTTAGTGAAGCACAAAATCCACATGGAGCACCAATCTCGACTAGCCAAACACTCACTTGACTAGTCTTTAACAAACACCCATTTGCAAGGAGGCACCAAACTAATAGATGAATCAACAAAAAATCAGCCACATAATTTTTTTGATCACCTTTATAACACATTTTTTCTCATATAATATATTATGATCACATTCTTTATCTCTTCAAACTCTTTAACCCTCTTAAATTGCCTTCTAGGCTTCTTTGCTCAACTACATCTCTTCAAGACTGATTAGGTCATATGACCCTAATTTTCATACATGAAAATATTATCTGGTATTCATGAAAGTTTATATACACCCATATTATGGTATAAAATACTTATTTATATTCTTCAATCTTATATTCTATTCACTTCCTCTTAGCTTACCTAAATAGGCTTAAAACTACCTTGTATATATACCATTCCTTGTTCATATACCACTTATTCAACCACACAACCTTAACATCTTAGGTCAGGTATATAATATGTCTTAGGATATCTTATGGATGTGAATAAAATTATATTTGAGTCCCTTTTGGTTTGACATGACATAATTAGGGATCATTTCACTTTTAGATCTCATGGAGACCTAATTGCATTAGGTATGTCTAGTAACACATTACTATTTGATCCCTTAGAACACTTTTCACCTCCATAGACATCAATATTATTTTATACACAAATAAAATTGGCCTTATATAAAATAATTTGATCACCATGACACTTTTTATTTCCAACCACCTCTTGAAACACTCCATTAGCACATAGAAAAGTCTATCTTGAACAACTGAAGATAACACATCATTTAGACACATAAAAATGAAAATAAATAACTTATATATAACATAAATGACCTAAAAAATATCACAATATACATTATACACTTCAACTCTAGGCATAGAGCCTTAAACTCATCACTAAAACCTACTTACTTAGAACTATTAATTTATCTTAAAAACAAATCATGGTGACTCAGACCTCCAACACCTATATAGACACTTTAATGAATTATGATTCATGTATATGGTGATATTATATCTCTATACCATAATTAAATATAAATATCATATGGTCTAATGTAAAATATTGATATTTCAGACCACTCTCATGACCTTATATCTCAATGTCTTATCTAAACCAGACATGTCAACTTGTGAGAAATTTTTTCACCACACACATGACCTAAAAACATTATTCCAAGAATTAAAATATATTAAAATTCATAAAAAACATATCCATGAACTTTGTTTCATCATTATTTCATTAAAACACATTCTAATTCACCTTCTCACTATTGCTTGGGTTTTTCACTGTTCACACCATTAGGCTTGTTAGAGACTAGCTAACATGGATGACTAGTTTAGCACAATTTAAGGATAGAACATATTTATAAACCTTAATTTAAATTAAAAATGAGTATCTAATTTCTTCCTCCATCCATTATCTTACTATGTCCAATGCAAATTTTTAATTCTATAACTTCTTAAAAAACAAGCCTCTAACTTAAAATTTTCTCTCTCTTCTCTCCAACCAATACCACCTAGAGGTACTTAAGAGAGTAAAATACAAGATCTAATATATTAAATGATAAATTCAATCCATATTTATAACTTTTGAGAAATATATTTAACATTAGGTCTTCATTAGGGTTCTAAGAGGGTTTAAACTAGTTTCTATTCTTGATGATCGTTCATAAATCACAACCCATCAATATAAAAACTAATGCATAGAAATTTGAGATAGAAACATTAAAAATATACCATAAAATTATTATGTTACCATGTAAATTTTTGATGAGATAATGAGCA
Source organism: Torreya grandis (assembly GCA_037957365.1). NCBI lineage: Eukaryota > Viridiplantae > Streptophyta > Pinopsida > Cupressales > Taxaceae > Torreya > Torreya grandis. The sequence goes on along the minus strand of JARHVA010000767.1, from coordinate 3,610,708 downwards.
CAAATAAAACCTTCTCAGGTTGAGAACCCTTCATTTTAAGCACTTGAAAGGCCTCCAAATAACTTTTCATGCCTTATCCTTCAAACTAGAACCTCGATATTCTTTCACATGCTTAAAATAATGGTAATCACCTTTTTCAATGATCACTTACTCACACTTACCTTGGAAACTGATTTTGATACCCCATTAGGCTATACTCTCTCTACAGCATAGTCTTCATACCTTTTTAGGCCTTGAATTAACCTTCATACCTCTATCCATGATTTCAACACCTCACTATCATGATAAAAAACCTATCTCATGCTTAAATATTTATATACATCCTTCACATGCCTTGAAAATAGATCATGATACCTTATTAGGCTAGGTAGGGTCCAAGAGAGGTCTAGATGCAGACCTAGACTAAAGGTCTTACCCCTATAGGATCATCCTAAAACTATCATGAGTGTTCCTATGCCTCACATACATGCTCAAATAGACTTCAAAACCTCTCAAATGGATGATATAACTCACTTAATCATGCCACTAGCTCATACCTCTACCATGCCATGATTAGACTCAAACTTATAATGCACTTGATGCCTTAACCTATTCTTTCCATGTCTTGACCTCAAAAAACATCAACCAAGTAGATATAATACATTAATCCATACTCATATCATTACACCATTATCTTTCTAATGACAAAAATCTTCCATAACCTCATAAGGACCTAAAACCACATGACCAAGCTTCATATGACTAGACATCTTTCTTCCATGCACCTGAACACCTTTGACACCTTGACCTGTGCCTTCATGCAACCATAAGACTTTAGTTTCCTTTAAATTATATTCTTGTCACATGGATTCCTATTTAGAAATTAGTTATCTTCAAACATCTTCCATGACCTATACCTTCCATGTTCACACCACTTATGACAATTCTCATTAGTGCAACACTCTTATGTGCCTTTACTTATCACATATTACAATCTATCCTTAGTCACCTTTGACATTAACCTTGATAGTAAAATCTTGACATGATATATATTTGACATCAAGGACCATTATGCCTTTGAATTATGCACCCTTTTGACATCAGTGATAATTACATGCCAACATGTTGGAGGTTTAGTACAAGATAATATATTTCAACATGATTATGGCCATCAATCAGAGGCTACTAAGGTGGAAACATGTAATATTTTTAATTTTTTAGTATTGAATAGAGTGGTGAATAGAAGAAGGGAAGAACAAAGTTGATGACAAGGTAATTTTTCACATACAAAAGATTATTACACTATTGGTTGGAAAATTGCATTAGATTCCAATGATGTCATGCATCATAGTGTGACAAATAGGAAAATGTGCAAACCTCCTAGATTGATCTAGGATCTTGGAACTTCATTGGATTGTACTTAGGATCAATAGGGGTTTGAGTTGTGATTGCTTGAGGACAAGAAATCTTGGGGAGGGAAGACTTATAATGTTCCCTTTTATAGCCTTTTAACATTTTATGAAAGCTCCAACTTTCTTAGAGAGTGCCAATATTTTTAGAATGGAATTTAGATAGTGGTATTATGCTTAGGAGATCAAGATGAATCCATTGGTTATTTAAGGGAGAAGTTATGATATTTAGAAAGGAGTACAAGGATCACGTGAATGAAATCACTATTCATAAGTACTATTCAAATGTACTATTCATAGGTCACTATTCACTATGACTATTCATGGTGATGTGGAAAGTGATGTAGGTGATGATGTAGCTGATGAGGTAGCTTGTCCCATAGAGAGAATCTACATGAGGGAAAAGATGATTTGAAAGAGTGGGGCATATATTTCACTAGAGGAAATGTTTCTTTGTCCTTAAGTGACTCACATGTGTGAGAGTGGGATGCCTTACTTAGTTGGCTACATGAATTTTTGTCTACCAATTAGTCAAAAGTGATTGAAGACTTGTCTTGAATTCTTATGTGTACATGGGAAAGGGGAGAAGGATTCACTATTACAGATTGCTCTCACATGTGTGAGTGAGAAGTCCTTTTTGGTATCACATAGAAGGTGAGAGAGAAAGATAAAGTAAAGTGTCTTATAATGTGATCCACTTTGACCATTTTCATGTGAGGTCAAGTATCACACTATTGCTCACATGTGTGAAGGTGGGGAAAAAAATTTGGAGTCACATGGGGTGGCTAAACTTGTCCCTCTTGATGCTCTCCTTTTTTAATTACTTTCATATCAATATAAACATTTAACATGTGAATACTATGCTTGACAATGAGGATGGCACATTTTTCCTCCATGATAAGTTCTCTCTCATATCATATCTTTTCCTTGTAAAATATATAAGTATGAGTTGTCTCCTTTGTAATTTAATCTTTGTTAAAGCATAACCCCTATTTTAGAATTAAACTTATGTTCAACTTATTCCTATCTTAAGGATGAAATACCTTGGAGTGTGAATAATATTGGAGGATAAAATCCCTCACAAGATAACTAGTTTCGATGGTGGAAGATCTTCCCTAGATGGTGTTGCTAGTTTCATTAAGAAATCACAATCAAACTTCAAATCAGATATAGTGGTGCAATGTGTGGATATTATTTGTAGGTTTCTAGTGTGCACGTTGTGTGGAGTTCATCTAGTGGGTGTTTTACAACTTTTAGTTGTTGGTCAGTGTATGCATGTGTAAGTTTCAACTTTCCTTTAATAGATGTATTATCTATTGGTAGTATTCCTCATGTTATGAGTTATGTGTTGTAAGGAGTTATTATTAGTATTTTGCTATAGTTTATGCATCCTTCAGTATATCATTGTAATTATCTCTATGATTTGAGTTAATATTTAAAATTAGATTAGGTGTTGAATCAATTTTATCCAACTCTCTTATAAATGTATTTATAATAGGTGTTAGAGTGATAATATTATTTGTGGTTATCTAGTATGTTATTTAGTTGGTCATAGTGTAGAAATTAGAATTTTATAGTGTCATGAGTTTATTTTATAAGTGATTTTTAAAAAAAATTTAGTGTTTATAAAATATCCCATTAGGGGATATTACATAATTCCTTCCATCTTGCACCCCCATCTTATCACAATTACATATTTTGTGTGTCCCATAATTATTTTTGACATACATAGTTTTCAAGTTATCATTAAAAAACTATTACTATGGATAATATTAGCATCACAAACCTCTTTATCTAGTCCTTCTATTTTTATCATAAAAAAATTAGGGTGCTTATTTTTGAAGCCTTTCCTCCATGACTTGCCAGGGACTGCATCATTGAAAGGGTTGTTCCTAATTTCACATATGTGGAAAACATGTGCCTTCACATGTGATATATCCAAATTATTACCCATGTCAGTTAAGGACTTTCAAAACTACACTATGTCATATTATTCTACAATGGAAAAAATAGTGGGTCATCCCCTCTTATTAGTGGTTGTAATTCCTTTTAGCCAATTGGTTAAAGTATTGGATTTCATGCCCCACTTTAATATTATGTTTTTAATTGAGTAAATATTATCATAAACATATATAATTTCACTTTCCATATCATCCTTTTTACACTTTAACTAAAAATGAATTCTACTCAGTGGTGGTAACATTTATGTTGGCTTCCTTTTCTACCTATTTGGTAGGGGGTTGCTCTAGAACAGCTTCATTCTCTACCTACTTTGAAGTGGGTTGCTCTTTTTTGTTAACCTATTCATTAAAAACATATGAAATTTGACTCCTCTATTCTTCATTATTGTGCATTATTGTCTTCTATAAAACTCCATCTTCTTCTTAGCATTATTCATGATAAAGTATAATAATTAAAAAATTATATAAGTAATTGACAATAGAATGGAGACCATATAAACAAACAAATGTGAATTAATATTTTTAATATTAAAAATGTGAAATAATAACACAACATGAGATCACAACATATGAAAATCATAAAAACATGATTTCAAAGAAGAATTTGGTTTGATACATCTAACTCAATATTTACTGGAATGTTAATAAAATTCTTAATTCTGATAAGACATTAACATTTACTAGTATGTGAATGAAAACCTTCATGGATTCCATCCACATGCCAAAAAATGTTCAGTATTAAGGACACCCTCATATTTAAACACATAACTTTGTTTTATATTAATGAGCCATATTTAACTCACATCATGCCTCATTACACAAAGTTTTAAGCCAATACTAAAAAATGTGTTCATTTCTAAATTATTATGGGCCAAATTTTAAAAAATTATTTAACATATTAGTTTCAACGATTGTTCACACCTATAAAATAAATTGAAATGACAAACCATGTGGTTTAATTATATGTTCTTAGGTGAACTCACCAAATTGGCTGAAGGAAGGATCAATAAATGTTGGCCTAACTTGTCAAATCATCATATAATCTAAATGTTGCAAGTAAGAAAATATAAATGTGTTGTAGATAAAAATAACACACTGTGTGAACTAAATTTATAAGTGCTAAGAAATAAACTAAGAATACAATCTTAATCTAATATAAAATCAACCTAAGATAGATCAACAAACAAAGAAAATAGAAAACAAAAACTTATACTTCAAATGTGCAAGCTTTCTCCATTGTGATGCAACTTGATCCACTCTTTCAGAATGTGGTGCTCACTCTTCTAATACAAAGGATAATGGGATAAATTTTGGTACAATATTATTTTTTGTATACTTTGATTTTCTTGGATTCACTTATGGATTGAATAAAACTTCATTAGCATAAGTCAAAATTCTTGAAAATGAAAATTTTCAAGCTTATTTAAAGTTTTTTGGAGGAAGATCCAATGATGGAGGATTATTTGGTTTTATTAAATGATTTAAATAATAAATGATGGATAATGAGTCCGCACCCATGAAGATGAAGAATATTTCAAATGGTTAAGAGAATCATGGGAATGGTTAGCTAAGTTAGCAAAAATAAGTCAACCTTATTGACAACTTATGGGATGACTCATAGGAGGTTGATAAACTTGTGGGTTTGGATGGGATGAGGGAGAAAAAGGTGGAAGATGTTGGATGAGGTGTAAAATCTAGATTTTATATTTAAAATAAGGATTTAAAGTGTGCATAATTGACTAATTTGACTTATTCAATTATTTGAATTTAGAGAGAGATGTGATGAATTATTTTAAGAAGAATTATTAATATACTTTTAGGTACATTTTGAAACTAAATGAAATTTAGGTATCTACAGTTTCCCCTCTTTGAAATAGTGTTGTGAATCAATTCTATTTCTAATAATATTAGAATAAGTAGGGTGTTGAGGATGCCCCCTCGAGGGTTTGTGTGAAAAAATAGATAAAATATCAAAATTGATGAAAAGAGGAAATGGTCAATGTGATATGGATGAATGATAGATAAATTTAATGTAGAATAAATTTCAAAATTTCAAGATGTTTTATGTGTAAAAATGTTTCCCCTAGTTAATAAAAACTAGAGTATAGATTTGAAAAACAATATTTTTACCATTTGAAGATTGCACGTTTAATATTTTATTAATGATGTAGGGATCAATTGAGTGGTTTTGGGAATGATATATTCCAATGATAATAATATATGGATCAAAAAAAAAAAAGAGATATGGAATTGAAAATGATAATGATAATTTTATGCAAAGAGATTGTTGTAGGATGTTAAACACAAATTTGAAATAAGTTGATTTAATATCTCTTGAAGTTTGAAAAATGGATGAAAAATGAGTAGGATGGAGAAATGGAGAGGGAAAATATTTAGAAGGAGATAAATATATAATTAGAAAAATGGGGTATTTAAATTCATTTGTGTAAACTTGATTCACCTTTTTGTTTTACACTAGCATGTTTTCATTCTTTTAGCATATAGATTATGGATTTATGGATTTTGTGATGTATGATTGGATTTTATGAATGTATTAGAATGTTACATAGATTCATTACATTTTTTTTTGTTCCTTGCATTGGATTTACAACATTATTGAGCATTGATAAACCTAATTTTTAATTTAGCATAAAACATATTACCACCAATGATATTGAATAATCATGATACATGTTTATGTTTTAAGCATATGAATAAAAGAAAGAATAAATTGTGTAAAATAAAAGCGCATCATGATATATTAAAACCATAACCATAATATTATCCATTTCATAAAATAATCTTTTTAAACACATAGAAAATAATAATCAATAAGAATAATGCAACAAACTAAAGAAATAAGGATGCATAAATAAATGAAAAAAGAGTAACTCTAATGTTTTAAAAGATAATAAAAATATACGAAGTAAATTAAAAATGCAATAACTATGTAAATGGTTGTTTTGGATGTCCTTGGCTAGAATAAAACCCTATGGCTTACATGATTTTTTGACAATGTTGAACTATCTGATGAGTAATCTATATAAGGGATGACTAGGGTACGAAACTAAGGAAAATGATTTTTTTATTGTTTCTTAAATTTTGGTTTTTGTATTTTATTGATTTTCTAATTTTTGGGGTAGTGTTAGAGTTTTTAATATTTTTTGGATTTATAGGTGTATATATAAGGAATACCAACAAAGGAAAAACTATATTCTAGCACCTAAGAGTGAGTGTTCAGGGATGGAAGGAATACATTATATATGGAGTATGGATGAAAAGAAATGGATTGGAATTAAAATGATAAATCTAGGGAACACAGATGTAAGAACCAAGTGTCTAATCATCAAAATAGAATTTTTAAGGATATCTCAAGATGTTTCTAAGAACATGTCTCAAGACATTTCCACTTCCTTATCAAGGTCAAAATATGAAGAAAGATGGTTTTAGGATGGAAAGGATTGGATAGGTTTTGATGGGTTTGTAGTTAAATGGATAAGGATGGGTTTAGATAGGTAAGGGTATTCAAGGATGGTGTATGATGGCTTAGGATGAGTTTAGGATGGATTGGATAGGTGTAAGATGGGTAAGCATGCTTTAGGATAGTTTATGATAGATAAAGATGGTTTAGGGTAAGCGTATGATGGTAAAGGATGGGATTAAAAAAGTTATAGAATGGGTAAGAATGGTTTAGAATGCATAGGATTGAAATGGAATGAACTTTCCCTAGAATGTAAGGTACTCATTGTAGACACCTAAAAATGGCCACAACTAGCCTCTGATCACTTTCTACCAACCATTGTAAATTAAGTCTAAGAATCATTGACCATACCAGATTTACTTGTGCATCATTCATCAAGTTCAAAATTGTGTTGAGACATTTCTAATTAGGTTATTCTATCATATGCAACAATAACCTCTGATAGATTCATCCTTATTCACATTGCAACATTAAAGCTATCAATTTAGCCTATGGACCTATTAATTGGGGCACCAACACACTTAAATAAAATATTAGAAATGCTAAAAAGATAATCAAAATTAATTAACAAACTAAACAAGATTAAATACCTAGTTGAATTATCCATTTTAAATTAATGAATATCTAAAAAATATAAATTAAAAAATTTAAAATATCCTATCTTTTCATCATTGGATTTATGAGTTATCAAACTCTTTGAAAATATCCTAAAATATCTAATTTTGAGATCTAGGAATAGTAAGTACAAATCATAATTACTTGAAAACTATTAACTCTATTTGGGTTATATTTAACTCACCTAGGTTTAGTTTAAACCATTCTTATCCTTAACTCAACATTGACTCACCTTGGGTGAGAGTTAAATCCCAATGCTATAAATACAAGGCCATACCTCTTCATTTCTAAGCTTGGATATTATAGAGTTATTATGCAATTTTTTTTTCATGAGACTCATATCAATAGTGTTATAATGAAAAAATATTAAACTAAGAAATCAGAAGACACATCAAAGCCAATGGTGCCAAGGAGAGATGGAGCCAACAAGCTTCATTTTCAAAATAATTCTTGATGCACAAGCGAAATAAGCCACTCAAAAAAGAATTTGGAGCTTCCAAGGAAAGTAAAAGAGTAATTATATTTTATATTTTAGTTGTGCTTTAAATTATAATTTTTTACTAAGATATAGGCTAGGAATGTAAGTGTTAGTGTGTTTATTTGAGTTTTAATTACTTGAACTAACACTATACTAACCTCCATTATTGTATTTCTATGATCACAAATGACAGGCCCAGTGGGACACCAAACATCCCATAAAAGTAAAGAGACTAATATGTAGCTCTTATTTTTTCTAATGAATGCTTAAGAATATTCAAAATTCAAGTTTTAACTTAATTTTTCATGTATTCTATTTTTTTAGTGACACATAGTTTACATAGAGACCGTCATTGATCTTGACAGAACCAACATCGATCCTACCTTAATCGATATCAATCTACCAAGGACCAACATCAACCCTTGTGTGTATAACATATCATGGTGAAAGCATGGTAAATGTGTTTTTTCTTGAGTTTTTTGGTTTTGTTTTGTGTCTAAGAGCTTGAATCTCATTTGATTAACTATTTACCTGCATGATCTAGTGTTATTTTTTGGTTTTTATACTTGTTTTGGTGACAATTTTTTTTTTTTGAAATTTTTATTATATTCTTCTATGTTTTTTAGGGAATCAATGTTGTCTATGTTGATCCATCTATGATTGACTGACATCAATTTATACAAATTGACATTGATCCCTACATGGATCAATGTAGATATTTGAGATAGAAAAATAGAGAAACTTGAGAGAAAAATACAAAACATTATTTTCTCATTGAATTTTTAGATTCTAAGTAGGGAAAAATCTTCTAACAATTGTGTATCTTAAGGTGTAAAAGGCCAAGTTTGAATGTGGTTAAATCTTGATCACTTTGTCTTTGGTGTTTAAAACAAACTTAGTTTACTTTTCATGCCTTAGTTGTTTTTACAGTTTTGCAAGTTTTTTTAACAATTTCCAAGAAGCTTAAACTTCACAACACATCTCATTTTGGTTATTAAAATGAACTCTCACACTAGATAAATACTATTATGATTTTCAATTTCATTACTTATTTATTAAATTTGTTTATTTTATAAAAATTATTGATGCGTGTATGTTCTCCCCATCCGCTTTAGGGAACTTGGGTGACCAAAAGTGCTCATTCATTACCTTGGTCACTTTAGTCCAAAATCATGAAAATAACATTGTTAAGGCCCTCATAAAATATGTATGGTTTGGGTGATCCAAACATGACCCTAAAGTCTTTTTACTTGTCTTTATTTTCATGCATTTTGGCTTGTGAACAAGAGTTTATCACCTCCTCACAAGTTCGTTATGGAAGCATTGAATTGGGAATTCATCTCCTGGAATCATTTCAACCCCACTCCATAGTGGGGTATATAAATTGAGGGTGAACCATTGAGATGCTTGTTTTGAGTAATTAAAACAAGGTTCGTTAGTGGTAATCCAATTTAGACTATAGGGTCAATTTGAACATCTCATTACACTGAGAAAATGATACATGTAGTGGTTGTGAAAAGGATAAGATCTTTTCATAACAAGCCAATTGACATGGATATAATTGATGTGATTACATTTCTAGTGTTAGCCACTCTTGGTACCATCTATAAATGCATAAGAATTGATAGATTAGAACAACCCCACTTACTGAGGACATACTGTTGATGCAGGGTGAGTAGCTTGAAGTTCCATGTTAAAGTAAAAACTATTGGGAGAAGAGGGGGCCTAAAATACCTAATTTTCATGCACTTTTATTTTTGAATTAACACTTAAAATCCTCCTAATAACAATTATATTGATGTAATTTGATGATATTATGTAACCTTGTCAATTTTAGGATTTAGGATCTTGCACTTAGGTGTTTGTGCCATTTTATCCTTTATTACAAAGTTTTTTGAGATTAAACTATTGTTTTGTTATATCATGTCAAAAACATGTCTTGTTTATGCATCAATTCATTGTTTTAGGAGGTGTTATGACATCCATTTGACACCATACCTTTGACTTAGTATTTTGACAAATCTTTGTGTGTGTGTCACTTGATTGAAAAAGGTTACATTATACTATCCTATTCATTTCAAGTTTTGTGACTTAGAGTCTTGAAACAAATCATTGATAATATATTTAGAGCATGATAACATTGTTACACTACAAAAATCATTTCATAGACTTATTTGCCTTATGTCCAAATTCTAATTCTAGATTTGAAATCCACGTGTTATTTTTAGATCTTTATCTTATGTTGTTATACTATCTATCTTTGTCCAACTTGTTAGGTCAAAGAAGACTAGTTTTATATGTTGAGATTTTAATTAATCTTGATAATTTGAAATCCAAACATTGATTGATTTTCGCTTACACCTTGTGTAATTTAAGCCCAGATATCTATATTTCTCTTTTGGGTCATTTAACTTGGGAGAATTATTTATTCAACTAGAAAACATTTGTTTGTGCCTAGATTTGGGAGAAATAGATTATCTCCATATGTCTAGAGTTTCATGCCTTATGCCAATTGACCACATTTAAGTTTTAATCTAAATGCCTATTTTATGCTAATTTGTTTTAGATTTTTTAGATTAAATCTCTTACCTCTTTTGCTTAAAGTCTAGATTTTGTGCTTTTCCCAAAAGACCTGGTACATGCCTATTTTGAGCCTAGATTTTGTTCCTTGTTTTGCCAAAAAACATAGAAATTTTTGTTTTCTTATATTATACTTGTTTATAACACTTTGGACCTAGAGTTTGGCATTATATTTTTATTTAATCCACTTGATCTTTTATGTAAAATATTTGATTTTAGAAATTTGACATTAGACTATTTGTACCAAAATTTAACATGTGTTTTGGAGATACAACTCCATCCTTTGACCAAGTTAGACTAAGTTTGAACCATTTATTCTTTGGACATTTATTTTAAGAGTTTATATAACTCTATAACTTTTTTGTGAAAAATTCATCATTGATTTGAATATGTCTCACTATACTTGTAGTGGAGCCATGTATAATCCAGGATATGGTAATATGGTCACACAAGATGACTTTGTTCAAGAACCTTATGGTGATGATGTAGCTTGTGAGATGGATCATTATCCACCTTATAACACTCAATAAAGTTAACAAAGCCAAGATCCTCTAGATCACTATTTGGTCAACTTGCCTCCATATTTAGAGTAGGACCAAGAGCAAATAGTGTAGTACCTATCTAACATACCTTTAGTTGTATACCAAGTTCAATAAGAATCATAATATATTATGATGCCATCAACATATGATCCTTATTTTTTTATCATCACCTGATTTCAAAAAAGGACAAAGTTTTAATCAAATCCTTGGAGGTAGGGGCTAAGTTTCTAATAGACTTCCCTCATAAAAATTTTCCTAGTTTAGTTAGAGTGCCTTACAACATGCCTTATAACCAAAACATTGAACATGATTCTTCTATAAATCCTCAATCACTAGTTGCAATGCCATACCAAGATCTACATATGCTTGTTATAAGAAAATGCCTCATGGAAGACCACTTCATAAATATTCAGATAACATATTAGACCTATTTGAACTTAATGCACAATTTCAATAACTTGACCATGTCAAATACTCCACTTATCAAGTTAGCTCATTAAATAGGAGTCTTAATCAAATTTACAGGATAAGAAAATTTGGGTATAAACCCATTCATTCAAAGCACCTCATTCGATGACATGTTTAATGCCCTAAGCATTTAAGTAGTGTCTACTACTTATATAGAGATAAATGAGCTAAATGCAGTAGATAACATGTAAGTGTCATCCAATATAGGCCAAAGTTGTGTAAATGCAAAGACAACTAGTCCAAAACAAGTGGATTTATTTAACACCATGAGTGGTTCACAATAATAGGGGGCAATAAATTCTACCTCCTAACTGCAACAAGCTTCCTCTAATCCTTAATCAACTACATCTTCAAGTACGTAACTATAAGAATTAAGTAGTCAATCTCAAACCAATTATTTACCTCAATAAGATATGATGAATGTTACTTCACAATAGTAGGTGATGACTAACATTTCAAAACAAGCATAGTCTAGTATACCAATGCAATAGAGATTAAATATTCTACCACCTCAACAGGGGGTAACCAATGTTCAACCTCATTAGGTAGTGAAAAATATACCTCTTGATTTGTAGACTAATATGCCTTTATAAATGTTATCTAATAAACAACATATGTCCATTGGTTGATGAAAAATACCACTTTTAATAAGTGTCTACTTCAAAATAAGGGTTCACATAACTAAGAGGTTCTACTATTCCATAAGTACCAATCAGGCAATAATTGCCTTTTATTCCAAATGTGCTACAAATTTAATGATAGGGCCTTGTGTCACAATATTTCCCCCTTATTTATTCTAGTTTGAATATTCAATAACAAATCCCTATTCTACCACATTAGGCATAGTACTTCACTCAAAGCAATATCCTTCCATCCCAACCACAGTTCCACCAAAACCAAGCCTATTTATCGAACCCAATCTAGAATATCACATTGTAATGCATGCAATTACAATAATCACATCTTAATTTATGAATTCATATTCTTGATCAATTCCCTAACCAAATAAACAATCCACAACAAAACATGCCTCCATTATACCTCAGTCAAGGTAATCCACTTTTAACCACCCAACCTCCACCTCAGGACAATGTTCTATCTAATTTCCTAGCATAAGAACTATAGTAAATGAAGGATGCAATTACTATAATTAAATATAGGAAAGATACCAAAACTTTTAAGTTGGATGACATGTGTTCCTACCAATTCAAATGGATTATCTACATATACCATTTCTTTTAGGTTATGAACCACTAGAGTTCAAAAAATACAAGGGTTAAGGAGGCCTAAAGGCCCATTTAACTAAATTATTTGTTGCTTGACATCTAGTGGATTATAGTAAAATATACCTCTTAATTTTATTCCCTTAAAGTCTAATATGAAAAACATTGGAATGGTTCTTGAAATTGCCAAAGAAATTAGTATCTGATTTCAATTATCTTTCAGACAAGTTTATGTAGCATTTCTCCTACAATTTTGAACATGAGATTTCACTGTTAGATTTTACTCAAGCTAAAAAAATGCTGGTGAAAGTTTTAAAATATATTTATAGAAATAGATAGTACTTGAAAACCACTTTACCCATAGTTTACCTAATAAAAAATTAGCCATTATGTTTACCAAGAATTTTCACAATGAGATATCTAACCATCTAGAGCTATAATGTGTATACATTTCAAGGAAATCATCAATAAAGGTTTGATGATAAAAATAACCTTAATAAAAAATAGATTATGAATATTCCATCATCAAATCAAAATTAGACCCAAAACCAAAGAAATGGACAAAATCAGAACCACAACCAAGTCCAAGCACAAGTGTCGGCACCAACCCAGACCAATAATTATGAAAAATCCCAGCAATTTAACTAAAACAAGAATGTTTTTGGAAATGGATTAATAAAGTTGTGACATGTATAAATTGTGTAAATAACATCTACATAGCCTACATTGTAAATATAAATTACTCCTCACTAAAAACCTATTCAACAAATATAGCCTTTGCAATAGTCTAGACTAGTTCAATAAATTCAATAGCCTTTGCCTTTGCAAACCCCTCTTCCAAGACAAAAGGGGCTTACTCACCATGTTTTAAATGAACTTGGAGAGCCTATTGAACCCATGTTTTTCAAACTAGCCACCATTAATCTCATTAGTTGCCCCATTTTAAAGCACTATCCTGAGGAATCCCTTATCCAATTTGGTATATACAATATGACTTTTGTGAATATCATCAAGTTAATGGACATAGGTTTAAACATTTTGCACAAATAAAACATGTCATTCAAAATATGTTGGAAAATTGGGAGATAACATTGAATAATAGAGCATCTACATCTAAGCAAAACCTAGGTATTTATCAAAACCCTTTTCCATAACATAACAACAATGAATAGTATCAATAATAGAGGCTACTACAACAACAAAAATAGTATCAATAGCTAAGACAACAACAAAAATATCAATAACTAAACCAATGTCAACCAAATGGATAGAACTAAGGGTAGAACAATGATAATAACCAATAGACTTACCACATAGTTACACATGACTACAACAAAGTTGTAGACCATATTATGGGAAGTCACATTTACACCATTTCCATCAATCCAAGACCAAGTCTTAATCAAATGAGACCATTGATAATAAATACCAACCAAGCAACCTATGACAATGATCCTTCCTTGACATGGGACTATATGCAAACATACTATAAAGTAGGGATTACTAATTTTGGACCTTATATAGATAACTCATCATTGACCCATGACCACATACAAGTGCACCAAAAACCAAGACTTATCCTATCTGATCCCCCTCCACCATCATTTTATAGAAACAATGGTCCTATATCTAATCCATATTTTGTGAAATCACAACTCAACAGTCAAAGATTACCATCCTAGGCCTACAACCATCTTACACTACACCCATCCAACCATTCATTCTAGCTAAGAATAAACCATATACCGCTATTTAAGAAATGATGTTTGATATTTTGAAATAACTTCAAAAAATGCCTATATAAATTTCCATTTTGTATTTATTTTATACATCTACCATCCACAATAACATCTTAATAGAGTTCCTCAGCCAATCAAAAGTTCCTAATGACATATCCCTAGATAAATTCCAAGATTTAGTTAAACATATAGCTTAAATCCATCGATTATCCTTCAACCAAAGTGATATGTTTTCCCTTGGCCCTCTTCATAATAATCTATTATACATTAAAGTTGTCATCATACAACACAAAGTGAAGTGTGTCCTCATAGACAATGGATCGAGCCTAAATATTGTGTCTCTGAAGCTCATCAAGAATCTTTAGTACACAAAAACTAATCTCCATCTAGAAAAGATCAAAATCAAGGCCTATGACAATGAAGAGAAAGAATCACAAGGTACCATCAAATTACCAATCATCATTAGGCCTTTGATCTATGATACATTATGCCATGTGCTATACCTTAATTTGTCATATAATTTACTTTTGAGTTGACCTTGGATATAGGATATTCATGCAATCCCTTCAATGTTGTACTAGTGTCTCAAGTTCTCTCATTGTGGTATGGAGGTCACCATTCATAGAGATTTGTATCCCTATGAACATTATAAGCATTTGGAGGTTGAGTATGAAATCTATAACTATAATTTTGGCTTAAATTTAGTGATTAAAAAGGATAAAGGGAAATAAATTATTTTCAATTTTCTAGAGGCCAATTGTATTGACCCAGATACCCTTGATTCATCTTCCCACATGTTGCCTCCTAAAATGTTCTATCATTTTACCATCACAACTAATGACCCAGGAGAGTATTTGACCCATGATACCTTCCACATTGCCAAGCTTCCATATTACCCAAAGTCATATGGAAAACCTAAAGCTAAACCACCTTGCATATAATGGCAATCAAAAGGAAAGGGAAAACTACATAGTTTAGCTCCTATCATTTTCACATTGGCCACTGGCCAAGAATAGGAACCACTTTAAAAAGATGAATCTTGGTTGTATAGTTAAAAACTATATGATTGTTATAAAAATTATAATTACCCTATACCAAACAAGATCATAGAGAATAATGATTATGAAGGAGGCCTCAGTTAAAATCAACAAGGAACACTTGAGCCACTTTCTACCACTCAGTATAAAGGAACACATGGTGTCAAATTTAAACCACTTTGGGATGACCCCCCGTATCTTATTAATGTCCTAATGCCAATGAATAGTGATGATAATGTTGATGAGAAGTAGAGTTTGATCATAGCCCTTATAAAGACTTAGCCAATACCAATTTATTTGACACTCAGGGCATTTGTACTCTTATACTAGTTATATATAATCTGCTTCCTCTATATCACCCTCAACTTATAGTTTAGGACCAAAAAGAATCCATAGTGGCTATGGAATAGCTAAGAATGATAAGGCCTTCTATGATTTTCTAGGCCTGAGAGACATTGTTCTATTGGGAGACCATAAACAAGGGTTCTCAATCAAACTATATCCTATAGCCTATTTTAGAGAATGAAAAAACACCATTATCCACAAATATTTAAGTAAAACATTGAGGTCCCAAAGTGAAAACCTCTTTGAGGTGATTTTGGACTAGGGTAAAGTAAAGAGAAAGGCTAGTCTTCTGGTGAAAACATATTTTAGGAACTATTAGATGGGGTGTTCACCTTTCCCCTAATCAAGCATAGGAAACCACCAATGATGAACTTGCCTTTGGGTTTGAGTTCTATTTAGAAGAATAACATGCATTCAACTGAATCATTAAAGAGTTTTCAATAGTTTTTGTCACATGACCATACTTACCATTGGGAGATTCTTATTTGTCTTGCCAAAGGGAACTTGTAGTGCTGGTCCAAATAGAGGATTTTGCCATTATAGGCCAATTCAAGTAATTTACAACCATTTTTGAGGATGGTTCAACTATTCTTGTGGAGGACACTATAGAAGTCAACATTAGGATTCTAGATAACCCAAAATGGGTCAATTAGGCATGTCCCTCATTGAGGAGGAATGTGACATCTTTACAACCCTTTTGAGGGAATTTGTTGACATATTTTCTTAGGCCCATTCAGACATGTTAGGTTTAGACCCCACCTTGGTTATACACCATATTATTGTAAATCCTAATGCTAAATCCATGAAGTAAAAGATATGTAAAATTCATCCTTGCATTGCTATATTTGTAAATAAAGAGTTGGAAAAGATCTTAGAAGCAAGGTGTATTCAACTGATCGACTATTTGGAATGGATCTTGAATGCTATGATAGTTAGTAATAATTTAGAAGGAATCATAATCTATACTAATTTTAGAGATATAAACAAGGCCTTCCCTAATGATGACTTTCCTCTACTAAACATTGACATGATTATTGACTCCACAACTGAGTATGAAATGCTTTCACTGATGGACAGATTCTCAAGATACAACCAAATCTGGATTTCACTAGAAGACCAACATAAAACAACATTGACCACTCCATGGGGAATGTTTTTTTATTAGGTTTTTATGCCATTTAGTCTCAAAAACATTGGGGCCACATACTAAAGAGCCATGACCATCATATTTGATGATATGATGCATGACATTATTGAAGATTATGTCAATGACATATTGGTAAAATCAAAGACCAAGGTTGATCATCTAACAACATTAAGGATAATATTGAGAGGCTATGGGCATAAAAGGTTAGTCTCAATACTAAGAAGTGTGTTTTTGGAGTTACTATAGGTAAATTGATTAGCTTCATTAGTTCTCATTGAGGCATTGAAATCAATTGATCTAAAGTACAAGCCTTTACTAAATACCACCACGATCTAATTTAAAGTAGCTCTATAGTTTGTAGGTTAAGATCTAATCAATTAGATGCTTCATTTATCATTTGGCTAAGATCCATTTACACACTTACTATAAAAGGGTGTCATGTTTCATTAGGATGATGAATTCCAAAATGATTTTCAATGTTTAAAGGACTATTTTGCTAATCCACCTATTTTGTTACCATCAATGCCAGGAAAGCCATTCTTACTATATCTATCTACCAAAGACAAATCCATGGGGGCACTTCTAGCTTATCATGATGATAATGGAAAATAACATGTCATGTAATACCTAAACTATACACTAGTTACATATGAACATAATTATATGGCCATTAGAAAAACCTATCTAGATATGGTCTTTGTAGCTCAAAACTATGACATTACATGCTCAACAACAAGACCATGGTAATTTACAAAGTAGATTTGCTCAAGTATCTACTATCCAAGATAGCTTTATAAGGCCACATGGCCAAGTGGATCATGATTCTAAGCGAGTTCAAGATTGAATATGTCAATTAGAAGGCCATCAAGGGAAAATTACTTATAGATCAACTTGTTAAAGCATCCTTTGTAGATACAGAACCTCTCACATTATAATTCCTAGATGAGTCCATTATGACCATCATTGAAACACCTCTTGAGGGTCAGGACTGGAAGCTAGATTTTGATGAATTATTCACAACACATGGATCAGGGGTAGGCCTATTATTTATTACATCATAGGTGGATCTTATCCCTAAGTCATTCTAGATCAACTTTCCCTATACTAAAAACATGGATAAATATAAAGCCCTCATTGTAGGGCTTATCCAAGTAGTACAATATAATATTAAACATCTCAAGGATTATGGTGATTCTCTAATCAAGTTATTGACCACTTTTAGACTAAACATGATAAGCTAGTGCCATACAAGGCCATGGTCAGCTCTCTCAAATAATAGATTATCAATGTATAGTTTTAACATGTACCTAGGGATAGTAACAAAACAATGAATTCCATATCCACCATTAGCTCTTTGATACATCATCTAGACAAGGCAAAAGAATATCAATTCCACATTAAAAATCTTCTAGCGTAAGATAATGAACCTTTAAATATCACAATGATCTATGATAATATTGGTCCCATCTCTATATGGTAATTAGACCTTTATGCCTACCTTCATGACCATATTATGCCACCAAACCTATCCCATAAATAATCCAATTCCTTTATTCACCATGCCTCATGATATAGATTACTTGGATCAAACCTTTACCACCATAACTTTGATGGAACTCTATTTTGTTATTTAAGTTCAACATAATACACATTAGTGTTATGGGAATTGTATGAATGAATATGTGGAGCCCATGTAAGTGGGGCCATCCTAGCCAAAAATTTCCTACATATTAGGTATTATTAGCCAACTATGGATGTAGATGCAGCTACATACATCTAAAAGTGTGACAAATGTCAATGGCATGCCAATATGGTTCATGCAGACTCTGAAACCAATTATTACTCCATGTCTATTTTATGCACGAGACCTCAATATCATTATAAATATATAACCCACCTCATCTAATGGATATAAGAGAAAGATATAATTGGTGTAAAGTGGGTCTATAAAACAAAGCTAAAATAATATGGAAATTTTAAAATTTTTAAGGAAATATTGGTTGAAAAATGCTATTCATAGAAACCTAGTATTGATTTCAATGAAACATTTTCACTTGTAGTAAGGTTGGATATAGTGAGAATAGTTTTAGTAACTATAGCCCAAAACAAGTGGAACGTTTTCCAATTAGATGTTAACTCAATGTTTATAAATGTAATTTTTGAGAAGTACATGTATAAAAACTCCCATGGTATTAAGTTTCAATTCATGAAGAAAAACTTTACAGATTAAAGAAAATATTATATGGTTTAAAACAAGAACCAAGATCATGGTAGAGTTGGATCGATTCATATTTGTTTAGTGATGGTTTCAATAGGAGAAACAATGAGCCAACTCTTTATATCAAGTTATATGATTGAGCTGAAATTATCATAGTATTTTTTTACGTGGATGATTTGATTTTTATAGGGAAGCTATGGATTGGTCAGTTTGTGACAAAAATGAATAATGAATTTGAGATGGTATATTTGGGAATGTTGAAATATTTTCTAGGCACTGATGTAAATTAGATAGATGATGAGATTTATACATTTCAATGAATGTATGCAAGTGATGTGTTGAAAATCTTTATAATGAATAACATTAATGCAACACCAACACTAGTTCTAATGGGACCAAAAGTTAAGCAAGGATTATTGCAATAGCAAAGTAGATTCAAGTCTCTACAAAAGGCTAGTTGGTAGTTTGATTTATTTGAGAGAAACTAAACCTAACATAATGTATATAATAAGTCTAATTTTAAAATTCATGGAAACACACTGTCAATAAGAAAGAGAATTGTGAAGTTTATAATTGGAATAAGGGACCATACGCAACAATAAGAGATTTCAAGCTAAGTAGATATATAGATAATGACTATAGAGGAAGCATAAATGACATAAAGAGTTTTGCATGGTATGTTTTTCATTTCAATTCAATATTAGTATCATAGGTTCTTAAGAAACAACCCATTATAAATTTATCAACAAGAGAAGTAGAGTATGTTGTAGCTGTAGATCAAAAATCCAAGAGATAAGTCAAATTGTTAATAGATAAATCCAAAACAAATATAAGACATAACTTCTCAATCCTAATCCCTAGGTTTAGCTATGGAGTAATTAAATAAGAAATTCAAATTTGAAGTATAAAAAAATTTACTTTTACCTTCATTGAAGATATGTTTGAGAACTAGTTTAAAGAGGTTGAGTTCAGCTTGTAGAAGTAGAGGTCTTTGTCAATGTTGACTCCACGTTTGGGTAACATTCACCCTTGTCTACATTTGATTTAGCTTTAGCTTGGAATGAGAGAGTGATGAAACTTATTGTACAATTTAGCATAAGTTTTTTGCACAGAGAAGCTTGTATAAATTGGAGGAAGAACCTCCAATTTATAGACTTTTGAAAATGGATTATAACCATCCATCTTGAGATGAGGATCAAGGGTTGATGATGATCCTAATTTTTAAATTAAAATCATGAAAGACATCTAGATCCAATTAGAGAATAATAGGAGACACATATGGAGGAAATAGGGATATGATAATCATAAAATTAGAGGAACACAGATCATGGAAGACAATGGGATTGGATGTGGATTATAAAATTAGAGGAAAAAAATCATGGAGGAAAATGGAATTGGAGGTGGATTATAAAATTGAAGAGTGGAGGTTAATTTGATTGATGGATTTATAGAAAATGTGAATAGTAAAATCCCATGGAATTTATTATTAAGGATTAGTTAATTAATTTAGATTAATTAACTTGATAAAGATGTTAATAGTAAACCATGAATAGTGATGATGAATAGTAACGATGAGTAGTAATGATGAATAGTGATGATGAATGGTAAATTTGAGCATTTTAGTGATTTTGAAGCTTAATTTACATTGTTTGTAAAAAAAATATTTTGATAACCATTTAGACATGAAAGTGTTAAAGATGGAGTGTCTACATTTTCCCCCTATTTGAGAAGGTGTTTCAAGACACTAGATAAAGTAATGCATTTTCAAAGAATGAAAAAGTCATTTAGAAAACTTTGAAAACTAGAAGAATAAATAATTAGTGACCTGTGATACCCCCTCGAGAGGGTATGTAGGATGTGGATGGGATCTCAAAAAAGAGAGGAAGAAGCTAGAATGGAAGAAGAGATTAACCTATGGACACAATTAATCCACTAGAGATAATTTTTACATGCTTTGACTTATAATTTTTAAAAATAATATAATTGAATTGGTCCCAAGGTAGGGAAAAGTAGGAAGGATGCATCCCTAAATAAGTGGCACACTTTGAATTTTCCCAAATAGGGCTAAAGTTGTGGGCTTGAAAATAGAAGAAAAATTGAATGGTGGTACTAGCCCTAAAGAGTGCAGTCTTGGTTGATCTTAATAATGTGCCCTAGAAAGGTATATGTGAGCATTGATTTGAAATGATTTTCCCTAGTAAGGTAGATTTGATCATTGATTGGTCTAAATGGTTTTCCCCAATAGGGTAGATTTTCAATTTGAAAAATATTGATTAGGCAATTGATCTATTGGGTAGTAAGCATAGATCAAAGGTGTAACTTGTTACACAGATGAAGGATGAACAAGCACAAATGTATGTGTGATGGTATAATGATTGTTCAAAGATTTAAGAAGCCACAAAAAATAGGCACATGAGAATGTTCAATGGTAATGAAAGAGATGATAAAGAATAATGATTAAAGAATGATTTGATTAGATTAAACTAATATGTATGTTAAAAAGAATGAAATAAGGGTTGCACATTGACCTTGAAAACTAAACCTGACTAAGTGATACCTACATAGTCTAAAAAGACCTTAGGCCAATGTAATTCTCCCAAAAATTATAAAAAAAAGGAATGAAGGAAATGATCACAATTTTTTTATATGCTTGATATGTATCATGAGTAGCATAGCTATAGCCATGTGGTCTAGGGATTATGTTATAGGTAGTAGACAAGGATATAATGAAAAATACTAATGGATTGACTTAAGTATGACTACATGACAAGAATCAACATGATGATGACCCTATTGGCACAATATATTAATTTAAATCAATAACACAAAAAATAAACAAACAAGTAAACACACACACATATACACACATAAACTTGAAAATAAAAGAAACATAAAGAGTCTTGTTATTTAACCAAGTCCAAATCCACGTGTGAAGGTCTAATGATAATGATAAATGGATGGTGCCTCCAAGTAAAGATACAATAAATGGAAAGACACATCACCTGGTAAATAAAATAATTGAAACCAATAATGAATCTGACACAATAGGGTAGATTTGGGAAGGACACATCCTAACAATGGTTTAGGACCTAAAAGACTTAGATTAAAGATTATGAATATATTGAGAACAAGATAAATGTTTATGAATTTTATGGATTTATATATTTTTTGAGGATTTTTTTTTTTTTAATTTGTAGGATATTTGGAATATTTAAATGTTTTTGGATTTTTGACATCTCAACTCAATGGAGGATTATGAGATGTAGAGTTTTTTAACTTGAAAAATAGTGAGACTGTGACTTAGGAGGATGCTTGAAAAATGGCAAGAGCATGTCTTAATTCTTAAAAAATAATGAGATCATAAGAAAAAACTACTAACCTAAATGTTCTCCTAAGCAAGGATACATGCAAGGAATAGAGTTGATATGAATAGTAGAAAGTCAGTGAAATAATCCCACATTTAGTAGAATTACAGACTATCAAAGGATAAAATAGGATAAATAAGATCCATAAACAAGGTTAAGGCACCATAAATAGTATGGAGCTTAATCAAAGGAGAGGTTCCTTCATGAGGAGGTTATGAATTCTTAAATTGTGTGAAGTCATAAACAAAGTGGTAGCATTTATCGCTACAAGTTTAGTTTTATAAGAGGTATGTCTATTAGGATTTGCAAATATTTTTTGGAAAAAGGCCATAATAGTTACAAGATGAGTTATAGACTATAGTTGAATGGAGACCTACAAATATTTTATTTAAAGGTTTCATAGATTCTATTTGGTAAAATACCATCATTATGGTGAGTGATAGTAGATAGAATATACCTAAGTCAAGATTCATAGATCATGTATTTATACAAGGTTGATATGTCTGCATCCTCTACCCTCATACCTAGGTACCATCTATCTATGGATTTTAATCAGTATGACCTTACCATCATGAAGCTTAGTGACCCATGATAGTAAATAGTTGGATAAGGTGGGGTAGAGTTGACATGTATTCAATAAACCACTAGCCCCATGAAGACCTTGAGATATGAAAACAAAATAAAACATCATATGTGGATTATATTACATAAATGAAGATACTGACCATACATAATTACTTTATCAATATGACCATGAAACTAGGGGTTACATGTCTACGTTGAAAGGTGAGTGGAAGTGACCTTTTTCAAATAGTGTAATTGATGACATCACAAGACCCATTCAATTGTCAAAGTGGATAACACATCATCATTGAATAATGGTCATGTGGGATATATATCCCATCATCCAAAGAAAAAAGCTATAACATGAACTTATTTATTTTTTAGGGTTACACAGAATAGGGAAACATGAATCTTGATAATGGCACATAATGGAAACAATGGGAACTCAGGTGTTGAAGATCGATGTCCACCACCTCCTACCATTATATATAAGGTGAATGTGTATATATTTCATACAATACATTGAGTGATGGACCTTGAAGAATAACCATTGTGATGACAATAATTGATGGATATTCAGCATTAGCCTTAGCCTCATATGAATAAATAAGGTATGGGTTTCACTACACAATATGCAAAGCAGGAGAGAATTATGTAAGGATAAAAGAAAATGAACAACTACTAGTTTGTCACAAAGGGACTCCCAACTATCCAAGGGGATGCATCATAAGGAAATGGTAGGCATTGCTTGTGCAGGATCAATAAAAGTAGTAAATGAATATAGGGATCACATTAGTAGATAATGGCACAAGATAATGACTGGAGTATGATTTTTTCCTAGGGTGATGCGTGTGAAAGATGGGAGTAGAATATGCCCACCTATAGCCATCAATATAGGGAGGAACATGGATTAATTAACATAGCCTAAATTAGTGTGAAAAAACTATGGGGAAAGTAGTCATGCAAGCCAAATGTGTCCAAGGAGGAATGCTGATGATGCCAGTTCAATAAGCAATTAGCAAAAAAGATGGCTTTATTTGAATTTGGAGTGGCTAGATAATCATTATAATATTGAGAGAATAACTAGATGAAGGCACAATGCCTTAGTGATTTTTTTATATCCACCTTAAGCAATATTTGTGTAATCTAATTACCATGTGTTTGGTGTGTACCCCTCTTTATATGTGTTGTGCAATGCTTCACATAATAAATAAAATAAAAGAGTGTTTTGATTATTTTTGGAATGTTTTAAATTTATTCTAGAATTGTCTAGCATATTTTCATGTTTGACACATACCTATGTCTATTTACATGTCTATGATTATGGTTTGGTGTAAGCATAAAGAACTAAACCTTTGCCAGCACAAGTATGAATTATAAACACCAGGTCCAACATGTATAATGGTTTAGAAATAGAAAGGGGGAATAGAATATTAAGGGGTGAATGAGTTGGCTCCAAATGCCCTAAGCCCATGGATACCATATCCAATATGAACTTCAGTCCAAATGTAGTTATATCAAGATGTGGGATAGAATAAAATTGATGATAAGTAAGCATGATAATAGAGAAAAGATAGGAAATATTTTACTCACAAAATGACAAGATCATTTAAGTAATGGGAATAGGAAGTGGAATGGGAATAATAGTGGTTGAGCTAACCCACGATGCCCTATTCATCCAAACACTGTGAACTAGGAATTTGACTCAAGAGAGGTGTTAGTATCTTGTTAGTGACAAAATGAAATCAAATTAAAAAACCAATGCACTAGTTAACATAAATCTCTAGGCCTAGTTACTTAGTTGAGCTTAGTTAATAATACTAGAATGGAAACACAACTAAAACATGAAATAGAAAAAACCTTTCACCTCCCTTGAATGCTAAAAATTAGCTTGTAGTAGTGGCTTACTCGGTTTGTGTCCATGAAGTCTTCATCAAAGGAGGCTTGAATATCTCCTCTTCTCCTTGACACCTTGTTGCTTTGGATTCAATTGGCTTTGCCCAATATTTGGACATTATAACACTAATTATAATGGCTTTTGGAATTCTTTGTGCATTATAAATTTGCATTATCCAATATTAAAATTCATGTGGCAAGGCCTCCTATTTATAGATTTTTGCAAATGGGTAGAATCAACCTGAACAATCCATCTCAAGATTATTCTAGGCAGTTATTAGACAATACACCCTAGTGCTCAAGAATAATACTGCTTAAGGTGAATAATATTCATTAGCTCAAGAAGTTCACTTCCATCTAGTGTGGTGAGGCTATATGCTCTTGATCCATAATCTAAAATAATGATGAAAGGCCCGATCTAGTTTGGTTTGAATGTACCTTTATGCTTCTTCTCACCTATAGTATTCTTTTGGTTTTTTTAAAGAACAAGATCACCAAGTTCAAATGTTTTATAATTGACATGCTGATTATAGTGGACTTTGAGTCAGTTCTGATATGCCTGAAGATTGTTGAGTGCAGTTATGCATTTTTCATCAAGCAAGTCTAGCTCTTATAGGCGGGCTACTCGATAGTCATGATCATCAAGGGAGGTATACATAATGAAGGTAATTCGACCTCAATAGGAAGAATGGGTTCAGTACCATAAACAAGTGAATATGGAGTGAGTCCTATGGGGGTATAGTGATTATTATGATATACCCAAAGGGTGAAAATTTTTTGAAGGTGCCAATCATATTGACATCATTGATAATATTTTTGAGAATATTGGCAATGGTTTTGTTTGTTGCTTTAGCCTAGCCATTACCTTGAGGGTAATATGATATAAAAAAATGTTGTGTGATGTTATATTTGGCACATAGCTTGTTAACATCATTGTTATTAAATGATCCTCCATTATCATATATAATATTGGAGGGGATACCATAGCAGCAAATGAGATGGTTGAAGATGAACATGGAAATTTGCTTCTCAATCATGTAAGTGAAGGGTATAGATTCAACCCACTTAGTGAAGTATTCAGTGGTAGTAAGGATATGCTTATGGTTGTCAGATGAAGTGGGGTTGATATTTCCAATGAGTTCAAGTCCCCATGTAGAAAATGGCCATGGTATCAACATCAGTTTTAGATTTTGGGCTAGGGCATGAATCAGATTAGAATGCCATTAACAATTGTCACACTTCTTTACATATGCAGTTGCATCTACATCCATCATGGGCCAATAATAACTAGTATGAAAGAGGTTTTTGGATAGGACTACCCCACTAGAATGAGCTCTATATACCCCTTCATGAACTTGTCTTAACACTAGTGTAGACTCTGCCAAAGTTAAATAATGAAGTAGATTTCTATCAAAACTATGGCGATAAATTGTGGATCTAATTAGATTATAATGAGTGGAGTGATAAATAAAGGCTTTGGTTTGTTTTTGAGATAAGTTAGGTGGTAGAACATGGTCATGAAGGTGCTTATAAATTTTTGAGTACTAGATAGAATTAGGACCAATAATATCACAAATCATTGAAATGGTTAAAGGTTCATGAGTTGGTGCAAACAAATTCTCAACAAGGAATTGATATTCTCTAACATTGTCTATT
This sequence comes from Torreya grandis, assembly GCA_037957365.1. NCBI lineage: Eukaryota > Viridiplantae > Streptophyta > Pinopsida > Cupressales > Taxaceae > Torreya > Torreya grandis. The sequence continues at coordinate 3,584,005 of JARHVA010000767.1, read as the reverse complement.
TATCGAATTAGAGAGCTGATAGTAGTCATGGCATATGAAGTTTTATAATTAACCCTTGGTATATGCTCAAATTGGATATTTGTAATTTGTTGTTTTAGGGTATCGACCATAGCCTTATATGGAACCAGCTTGTCATCTTTGGTTTGGAAATGGCTTGTGACATAATTCACGACTAAGAATCACATAAACTTAGAGATGAGATATGTTCTAGTGTACTTCTTGTTTAAGTCTTACGACAAGTGCTTCATACTCAACCATGTTTTTTATATAAGGAAAATTGATTCTAATTGATTTAGGGATTAGATCCCCCTATCGTGTAATAAATAAGAGGCCTACCCTTGATCCATGTGCAGTAAATAAACCATCATCATATAACTTACAATGCTACTCCCTAAGAGGTGTGTCAATGATGGTCATTATAGATTCATCAAGAAATTGAAATGTGAGGGGTTTTGTGTTTGCAAGGGGCACTTCAACAAGTTGATCTACAAGGACCTATCCCTTGATTACCTTCTAATTGATATACTCTATGTCAAACTCACTAAGAAGCATGATCCATTTGGCCATTCTACCTTGTAAATATATTTTAGATAGTAGATATCTGAGTGGTTCTACTTTAAAATGACCATGGTCTTAGTGTTCAAAAAATAATGGCATAGTTTGTGAGCTATGAAGACCATGGCTAGACAAGCTTTTTTAATAGGTGCATAGTTTTGTTCATATGTGGCTAAGGTATGACTTAAGTAGTATATTTCATGTTAGTTTACATTGTTAACATGTTGAGCCAAAATTTCTCCCAAGGCATTATTGGTAGCTGATAGATATAATTTCAGTGTACAAGATAATGATCTCTATCTTTGGAAGCACTTCCACCCTAAGGACATGAACTCAGAAACAAGGAAGTAGGTGTCTTTAATTTTTCAAATTTACAATGAAGAGCCCCAATTTGAAATTCCTTTAGATTTTTTGGCCAAAATGCCCTAAGTCTGCTAGGCCTCATGAAGATTGATCCACAATGGCTCTCTCCAATAATGGCAAGTGCCACATTTTTAAAGCTACCATGGAAATGATGTGCCAAAACATTTTGTCATATTTAGATGCATGAAAAATAGAAAGGAAACATGGTTGGGTTGTAGATATGTAGAATAAAGTGTATGCATAAAAGATAATAGTAGCTAATGAAGTGGCCTCCTTGAAGTAATAAATCCAAGAGGCCACCAAAGTTAAAGTAAGGGTTTTGAACCTTTGTAAAACAATTTTAAATGAGGAATCAACCCTGATAGATGGAGTGCCATTGGATGGGGATGCCATCAAAAAGTTGGAAACATTGGTTGAACCATTGCTCAAAAAAAAAAGAGAGAGCATGTTGTCCCCAGAGATGAGGCCAAGGAAATAACTAAATAATTCACCATGGTGGTAGACATTTATAAAAGCACATTCAAGAGAGTCCAAAAATTTGTCCCCATTTTGGATGACATTTTTTCACACCTAATGTGACCAAATAAAATAGTGAAGGCCTAGCTCCATGATGAGGAAGTACTGAGGCAATAAGTGATGGATGCCACCCTTTTAATAAAAAACCATGTCAAATATGTAAAAACATTTAAAAATGTTGAAATAATAGAAGATGATATTAATAACCATCATCAAAAAATAAATGCAAGTTTTTCCATACTCTAAGGACAAGTTGACAAGGAGGTCTTTGAGTTAGAAGATATCCAAATGGAAGCCAACGTAGTCTTAGATGAATAGGTGAAAAATACTGAGACTTCAACTTAACTTGAGGAGCTAAAAGAAGCAAAGGAGGCCATTGAATAAATAACTACCAAATTCCTCGATGCATTATCCCACTGAGATGGGATAAAGAAGGAACTCAAGTAGAAAGGGCTAGAATTTTTGAAGGATGCTAACACAACCTAGTCTAGGATGGAATAAGGATTTAGTGTGGGGTGATGTTGACTAATAAATTATGAATAAATATTGTTCTATTTTTAGCATACGGTGTGGAAGGACCATTATTTATTTTGATGTAAGTACTAGCACAAGTTGGAAGGACCATGGTGTGTGAGTACCATGACACATAGCTAATAGGCATATAAGGTGATGGGCATGGAAGGATAATGGTGCAAGAGACCCAGTGTGGGAGGACCCAGTCAAAGGAAAATGTTTCATGAGTGACCCAAGAATAAAGGACTCAAAACCAAAGTGGAAGAATACGGGAGTGTGTGAGAAGTAGAGTGTGATGGATGCATGAGTAGTTAGAAGAACAACTCAATTAGGACAGTTTGACCCCAATGATAAGAGGTTTTTTACCAGTCTACAAGGAATGAAACACTTGGACACCAGAATATAGCAAAGAGCAAGTATCTAGGGTCATAGAGGTTTGAGTTTATAAGAACAACTAGTTGTAAGAGCCATGAATCTTAGCCTATTGGGAGTTTGTGTGCCATCTGTTCATGATAGTTAGAATTGTGACACTTGGTCAAGGAAAAACAAGTATAAAAACCTTATTGTAAGCATGTGTATGATGGACTTTTTTTGGGAATAGAGATAGAAAATTGGTCTTGTAATTTAGTAATCTATTAATTAGAATTAAGTGTTTTCCATTTTGTGTTATGGATGATAAAATATTCTAATTATTGAATGATGAATGTGTTTTAATTCCAAGTCTTGAGTCTCTTTTTATTTTATCACTAGTTAGTAATGGTGATCTTAGTTATTATGATAATCAAATTTGGAACATTAAGGATAATAGTAGTATATTTATGATTTTGAATAAACTTTTAAAACTTATGATTATGAAATATGAGTAAACACACATTATGTCTCAAAGCCTTTGGTAATCATTCTTTCACTGTGTGCTTTGGGTGAGCATGCAATACTCATCTTTCACATGATAGGGCTAGTGTACTAGCCTATTAGGATGAAGTTTTAGTGCTAAAATAGAACTAACTAAAAGAACCTAATAGGTTCTCTTTGATAAAAGGAGAGGGTGGGAGGGCAAGAGAGCTCATTGGTTGGTTTGAGACTTGAAAGAGTGTCTTTACAACATGGGATTTTGGTTGGTATGGCCTCAATAACTTCTTATTTCACTTGATTTAGGCATGGTCTGTTATTCTTTTCCCATGACTTAACCACTTATTTCCAACGTGGAATTTTAGGAACCTCCTCTTAAAGATGCATTATAACTTGAGGGGTGTATGATTACTGAGTGTCTTAATTGAGCATATCACTTTGAGTTATTTGATCCTCATTGACCCCTAATCCCTCAATCTCCCATACTTTTGTTAAGTGTGAAGTCACTATTCACAAATACTATTCATATGACACTATTCACAAGTCACTATTCATGGATGAGGTGGCAGTTGTGATTGGGCAAGTGAGGTGTCTTCTAAGTGATGTGACATGGCCCAAAAAGTATCTTTCATGGTTGGGAAGTTATGAGAAAAATGTGGGGCATATTTCTCCACTATGTAGATGTCTTCACTTTTTTGGGGAGCATGTGTGGTGTGTTTTTGAGTGAAATTTTAGGTGGATATGTTGGGTGCCATTATATGTAGGATCCAATTTCTTAGTGTTTAACTAAGGATAGGAGATGTGTAAGCATTTTTGGTATTTAGTGGATGAGTGGAGCACTGGGTTTGGATGCTTGTGAAAGTGGAAGACAAAGGACAAAACGTCACATAGAGGTGGTGATGTTTTCTTATAAAGAATGTCCACTTTATTTTGGACTATGTCTTAAGTGGTAGACATTGTTTAATTACCACTTATGCATCCATTTAAAATTTGGTGTAGCATTTCCTATTCATTACTTTTTCTCCTTTGCATTTGGATATAACTATGGGATATTACTTAGGAATTTTGTATTCTTCATTTTGTGTGTTGTTGGAAGATTCAAAGACTTAGTTTTTAGTCTATTTTTATGCTTGAGATTACATTATAAAAGCTTAGAGAATTGAAGAAGAAGAAGAATAAGGTTGTACGAGAGTGAGGATAGTGTGAGTGATAGGTTTATGTCACTATTTTAATTCTCCAAGATTTTTCTACAATATAAAAAGATGAAAAATTCTCCATTGATGTAGCCCAATTTGGGTTAACCATGTAGACTTAGTGCTATCTTCTTATGGTTTTCATTTATTATTTTTTATTTTGAATTGTGAGTATTAATTTATATTTTTTATAGTTCCACCATTTTATTGTAACTTAAAGAAGGATATTTTTTGCATTCTTTTATCCTAATAAGTGGTATATTTAAGTTTCAAGAAGCTAAATGGATTCTTAGCTTGAGTGGGAGATATCGTAGAGGATGGAACTTCAAAGGTGGAGAAATTAATGGCTAGAATTTTGGATTATGGAAGATGTAGATGGAATATAAATTGTACCAAAATTACCTCTTCTTACTTTTGGGAGGAAAATCAAGTCAACCTACAACTATGACGAATGATGAATGGGAGTTATTAGATAGATAATCACTTAGGAACATATAATTATGTCTTGCATCAACGGTGGCCTTAGACATATCCTATGAAAAGAATATAAATAATCTTATGACAACCTTTATAAAGTTATACAAAAAATCATCTGCTTCCAACAAAATTTCTCTTATGAAAAAATTATTTAACATGAAAATGGATGAAAATGGTTATGTTGCTAACCATTTAAATGATTTAAATATGATTACTAGTTAGTTAGACTCTATTAGTATTAAATTTGATGATGAATTTAGGGATCTCATCATTTTGTGATCTTTGCCTGAAAGATAGAATAGCTTGGTTATGGCAGTTAGCAACTCAGTCTCAAATAATGCCAAACTCAAGTTTGAGGATGTGGTGGGTGTGATCTTTAGTTAGGAAATGTAAAGAAAAATAACTAACAAAACTCCCATGTTATTTATGCATTTTTCATCAAGCAGGTCTACCTCTTATAGGTGGGCTACTCGATAGTCATGATCATTGAGGGAGGTATGGATAATGAAGGTAATTCAACCTCAATGGGAAGAATAGATTTAGTATCATAAACAAGTGAATATGGAGTGGGTCCTGTGGGGGTATAGTGATTGGTATGATATGCCCAAAGGGTGCAAATTTTCTAAAGGTGCCAATCATGACTAACATCATTGACAATATTTTTGAGAATATTGGCAATGGTTTTGTTTGTTGCTTTAGCCTGGCCATTACCTTGAGGGTAATATGGTATAAAAAAATGTTGTGTGATGTTATATTTGGTAGATAGCTTGTCAACATCCTTGTTCTTAAATGATCTTCCATTATCATATATAATGTTGGAGGGGATACCATAGCAGAAAATGAGATGGTTGAAGATGAACTTGGAAATTTGCTTCTCAGTCATGTAAGTGAAGGGTATAGCTTCAACCCACTTAGTGAAGTATTCAGTGGTGGTAAGGATATGCTTATGGTTGTTAGATGAAGTGGGGTTGATCTTCCCAATGAGTTCAAGTCCCCATGTAGAAAATGGCCATGGTATCAACATTAGTTTTAGTGTTTGGGCTAGGGCATGAATCATATTAGAATGCCATTAACATTTGTCACACTTCTTTACATATGCAGTTGCATCTACATCCATCATGGGCCAATAATAACTAGTATGCAAGAGCTTTTTGGATAAGACTACCCCAATAGAATGAAATCTATATACCCCTTCATGAACTTTTGTTAATGCTAGTGTAGACTCTACCAAAGTTAAATAATGAAGTAGAGTTCCATCAAAACTAAGGTGATAAATGGTGGATCTAAGTAGAGTATAATGAGTAGAGTGATAAATAAAGGCTTTAGTTTGTTTTTGAGATAGGTTAGGTGGTAAAATATGGTCATGAAGGTAAATGTAAATTTTTGAGTACTAGATAGAATTAAGACCAATAATATCGCAAATCATTGCAACGGTTGAAGTTTTATGAGTTGGTACAAACAAATTCTCAACAAGGAATTGATATTCTCTAACATTGTCTATTTATCAAATTAGAGAGCCGATAGTAGCCATGGCATATGAAGTTTTATAATTAACCCTTGGTATATGCTTAAATTTAATATTTGTAATTTATTGTTTTAGGGTATTGACCATAGCCTTAAATGGAACCAACTTGTCATCTTTGGTTTGGAAATGGACTGTGACCTAATTCATGACTAACTGAGAATCACATAAACTTAGAGATGAGACATGTTCTAGTGTACTTCTTGTCAAAGTCTTATGACAAGTGCTTCATACTCAACCATGTTTTTTATACAAGGAAAATTGATTTTAATTATTCTAGGAATTAGATCCCCCTAGTGTAATAAATAAGAGGCCTACCCTTGATCCATGTGCAATAAATAAACCATCAAAATATAGCTTACAGTGCTACTCCTTAAGAGTTGTGTTAATTATGGTCATTATAGATTCATCAATAAATTAAAATGTGAGGGGCTTTGTGTTTGCAAGTGGTGCTTCAACAAGTTGATCTGTAAGGACCCGTCCCTTGATTACCTTCTAATTGATATACTCTATGTGAAAATCACTAAGAAGCATGATCCATTTGGCCATTCTGCCTTGTAAATCTATTTTAGATAGTAGATACCTGAGTGGATCTACTTTGAAATGACCATGGCCTTATTGTTCAACATGTAATGGCATAGTTTGTGAGCTATGAAGACCATGGCTAGACAAGCTTTTTCAATTGGCACATAGTTGTGTTCATATGTAACTAAGGTATGACTTAAGTAGTATATTGCATGTTGTTTTCCATTGTTATCATGTTGAGCCAAAAGTTTTCCCAAGGCATTATTGGTAGCTAATAGATATAAGTTCAGTGTACAAGACAATGACCTCTATCTTTGGAAGCACTTCCACCCTAAGGACATGACCTCAGAAACAAGGAAGTAGGTGTCTTTCATTTTTTAAATTTACAATGAAGAGCCCCAATTTAACATTCATTTAAATTTTTTGGCCCAAATGCCCTAAGTCTACTAGACCTCATGAAGATTGATGCATAATTGCTCTCTCCAATAATGACAAGTGCCACATTTTTAAAACTAGACATGGAAATGATGTGCTAGAACATTTTGTCAGATTTAGATGCATGAAAATTAGAAAGGAAACATGGTTGGGTTGTAGATATGTATAATAAACTGTATGCATAAATGATAACACTAGCTAATGAAGTGGCCTCCTTGAAGTAACAAATCCAAGAGGCCACCAAAGCTAAAGTAAGGGTTTTGAACCTTCGTAAAACAATTTTAAATGAGGAATCAACCCTAATGGATAGTGCCATTGGATGGGGATGCCATCAAAAATTTAGAAACATTGGTTGAACTATTGCTTAAAAAAAAAGAGCACCTTGTGCCCAGAGATGAGGCCAAAGAAATAACTAAATAATTCACCATGGTGGTAGACATTTATAAAATCACCTTGGAGAGAGTCTAGAAAGTTTTCCCCATTTTGGATGACATTTTTTCACACCTAATGTGCCCAAATAAAATAGTGAAGGCCTAACTCCATGTGATGTCCCTTACTTAGGGGCTCTTTTTCTTCTTACAAAAGCTCTGAACAACTATAATATCCCCTTCAAACAGAGAATATAGAAACACATAAAGCTCTGAACAAAGATATAATTTTGCAAAATAGATTCACATATGCATTAACAAATCATAATATAATCTCTTAATAGCAAATCAAAGATCTCATCAGTTGTTCTTCTGGATGATTACACAATTGAGTCTCTGTCATACAAATAAAGAATATTAAAATCTGGTCTTAAAACCCTGGCTTTTGCTAATCTGGCAATGAAATCTGGATTCTGGAAGGTCTCGGCCTTTCTGTGTCGACACACAGACACCGTCGTCGGTCGATATATCACTGACGTCGGTCACTATCGGTCGACTTTCTGTGGATGTCGGTCCTCAGTCAACCGATGTCAGTTACTGGAAGCTCTCTATCTGCCGAGGTCAGTGCCTGAGCAGATCTGAACGGACTTGTACAGACTTGGTACGGCCACCAACCTGTCTGTTCTTAACCCCTCGTAGCTGAACAACCTGATCTCAAGAATATAGATTCTAACACAGAAGATCTATATCTGTATAACTTATTGGATCAAAAACTAAATTAAGAAATACCTGTAATACTGTGATAACTTTTGAGTGAAGTTATCTCTCAACCCTGGAATTCTGTGATAACTTCTGGATGAAGCTATCTCTCAAATCTGTACCTCTGTGATAACTTCTGGATGAAGCTATCTCTCAATTTGGCAATAAATCAGCTGATATCTCAGAGCCTCTAAATCGCACACAATGAAGAGTTGACGTTCTCCACTGCAATGGAATCCTGGAACCCTTGGCTCAGTCTTCACAAAAGAATTTCTTCAATTTTCAATAATCAATAATCTATGCATACCATCAACTCTCTCCCATGAGAAACTCTTATACCCTTCCAAAGGTGTGCTTGCTAAAATTAGATTTCCTCAAATTAGAACTTGGGGTTCTAAAATTAGAATTCCTCAAATTAGAACTTGGGCTTCTTAAATTAGAATTTGGGTCTTAAAATTAGACTAATTAATTAATAATTAATTAATATCTAATTTAAAATTAGACCAAATAATTAATATTTGATTAAATCAATCAAATATTAATATCTCCCTCAATACATGTCAGATCCTTGAACCGTCTGAAGCTGGTGAACCAGGGAGTGATTTTGCACATGACCATATCAAAACAAGGGTGCTCCGCTATATGTCAAATATCCCTAAATAATAGGAGCTCAGGCCCAATGTGTCTGAAATAACCTGAATGAGAGCCAACTATAGGAATTCTGTAAATCAAAGCCAAGCCAATCTCCATCATGACCCTCTATCCATCCAATCAGCCTATGAAGGTCACATAATAGGCTAATCATCAAGCCTGTCAATGTCCACAAAAAAGGGGACATGACAATCCACCCCTCCAAAAATTGCTTGTCCCCAAGCAATCTCAGAACAATGAACCACTCGATCCACCTGGATCCCAAATGTAATTATGCTTTGTACTGCTATAAATCAATGCAAGTACCTAGAATATCATTAGAAGTAGAACAAAGAGAAACCCATAATCAAATTGGCGAATGCAACTCAACCAAACTCTAAGAGCACAACTGCCATAGTCAAGAACACATGAGAACCAAACTCTCGAAGCATCATAACCCAAGTAGAATGGACAACTCAAACTGCAAATTCCATCTGCAAGAGATGGTGCCAATCCATCCCATAATGGATGGTAAGAAACTGGAGCCGATCTACACCTGTGTGAAATCAAATCTTCTCTCTCTGGGTCAAAAGAAGAATAATGAGCATACCCCACCTCAAAATCCTTGTGAGGTAGCATAGTAGATAGGATCCCTATAATCTCCCCACCCAATCTGCTAATAGCACCAGTACCTTGGATGAGAACACCTTCTGTCACCTTATGCGAATCCCGATGAACACCTGCACTATCCAACAAATACTCCATGAATGACTCCGTGCAGTAAAAATTATATGTGGAAGCATCAACGTACTCCCCCACACACCACAACTGATCTCTCTGTAAAGGTGACACAATCAACTGGACCACACTGTCATCTATGTGAGAAGAATCAATCTGGAGAGGTATCCCAAACTCATCAGAACCAGGTACTCCCAAATCCTGAACCGGTGTGTCAGCCTCAACAACATGTTCCTTAGCTACAACTATAGGAATGTACTCACCAACAACACTCAATGTACTAACCTCTGAGTCTGGGGTTGGTGAAGACCGTAAATGCTCTAACTCCATGGTCATCTCAGCCAAATGAAATTATGACTCCTCATAAGCTAACTGCGTATTCTCAAGAATCTTAGAAGTCACCTCTAGCTGCTGAGTAAGCTCACTCACCTTATCTTCCTTGACCAACAATGCATCATATGCTATGCTACCCCACTCCATAAGATAATCTCTATCGGTGACCAACTGCATATAATCCTGTCTCAAAATTTGGATAGCCTCCCATAAAGAGTGGATCTCTGTCAAGGATAAATAACTACCTCCCTGCTCGATGCTAATAGGAGAACCCCATCCATAAACTGCTAACAACTAATGAGCATCATCGAAATGCTTGCAAGCAGTAGCAATGTCTCACTCACTAACTCTCAGCTGACTATACACATGGTGGCACTGGCTAGACTGTCTCCTACAATCCTCCTCTGATGCATGGTCCAAAAGAGTAGACTTAAAATCACTGATCTCTGGAGTACTACCATCCATACTCTATGAATCAACTCCATAGCTCATATCAACATACGGAGTATCAACAACTGTAGCATCACTGTCTAACTCCTCCATACCGAGAGAAACGACTGGTGAAACTAAGTCCTCAAAACTATCCACTGCATCCTCCTGAGTATCATCTGCAATAATCAGATCCTATGACTCTTCTACAATCTCTATCATAGCTGAGAGATCATCAACCCTAAGTGCACTAACATCTGAACACACCTCTACACTCTGAGTGCAAGCATCAGACTCGTCCTCATCTTCACTATCCTCTATCTCATAATAATCATAATAATCATGGGACATGCTGCGCTCTTGTCTAAGTGATCTGTAGTGATCTCTTCTCAGTTTAACAAAGCGATCAAAAGACAACCTCCCCTGAGCTCATGGAGTTAATAACTTCCACTCATCCTTTGCTATCATATACCGTGTGGGTTTGTCTTTGGATGTAGGATATGAAAGAGATTCATTCAACCTCTTCAAACTTAGTTCCAACTTCTTCATATTATTGTCCCACTACCTCTGAGTATATGAAGTCATTATGATACTTTGCTGATTCAATCTACCCAAACTACCCAACAGGATGGCAAGACATTGGCTCTGATACCACTGTGATGTCCCTTACTTAAGGGCTCTTTTTCTTCCTACAAAAGCTCTGAACAACTGTAATATCCCCTTCAAATAGGGAATATAGAAACACATAAAGCTCTGAACAAAGATATAATTTTGCAAAATAGATTCACATATGCATTAACAAATCATAATATAATCTCTCAATAGCAAATCAAAGATCTCATCAGTTGTTCTTCTGGATGATTACACAATTGAGTCTCTGTCATACAAATAAAGAATATTAAAATCTGGTCTTAAAACCCTGGCTTTTGCTAATCTGGCAATGAAATCTGGATTCTAGGAAGGTCTTGGCCTTTCTGTGTCGACACACAGATGCCATCATCGGTCGATATATCGCCGACGTCGGTCACTGTCAGTCGGCTTTCTGCTGATGTCGGTCCTCAGTCGACCGATGTCAGTCGAGCTCTCTGTCTGCCGAGGTCGGTGCCTGAGCGGATCTAAACAGACCTGTACACACTTGGTACGGCCACCAACCTGTCTATTTTTAACCCCTGGTAGCTGAACAACCTGATCTCAAGAATATAGATTCTAACACAGAAGATCTATATCTGTATAACTTATTAGATCAAAAACTAAATTAAGAAATACCTGTAATACTATGATAACTTTTGAGTGAAGTTATCTCTCAACCCTGGAATTCTGTGATAACTTCTGGATGAAGCTATCTCTCAAATTTGTACCTCTGTGATAACTTCTGGATGAAGCTATCTCTCAATTTGGCAATAAATCAGCTGATATCTCAGAGCCTCTAAATCGCACACAATGAAGAGTTGACGTTCTCCACTGCAATGGAATCCTGGAACCCTTGGCTCAGTCTTCACAAAAGAATTTCTTCAATTTTCAATAATCAATAATCTATGCATACCATCAACTCTCTCCCATGAGAAACTCTTATACCCTTCCAAAGGTGTGCTTGCTAAAATTAGATTTCCTCAAATTAGAACTTGGGGTTCTAAAATTAGAATTCCTCAAATTAGAACTTGGGCTTCTTAAATAAGAATTTGGGTCTTAAAATTAGACTAATTAATTAATAATTAATTAATATCTAATTTAAAATTAGACCAAATAATTAATTAATTAATAATTAATTAATATCTAATTTAAAATTAGACCAAATAATTAATATTTGATTAAATCAATCAAATATTAATATCTCCCTCAATACATGTCAGATCCTTGAACCATCTGAAGCTGGTGAACCAGGGAGTGATTTTGCACATGACCATATCAAAACAAGGGTGCTTCGCTATATGTCAAATATCCCTAAATAATAGGAGCTCAGGCCCAATGTGTCTGAAATAACCTGAATGAGAGCCAACTATAGGAATTCTGTAAATCAAAGCCAAGCCAATCTCCATCATGACCCTCTATCCATCCAATCAGCCTACGAAGGTCGCATAATAGGCTAATCATCAAGCCTGTCAATGTCCACAAAAAAGGGGACATGACACTCCATGATGAGGAAGTACTGAGGCAATAAGTGATGGATGTCACTCTTTAAATAAAGACCATGTAAAACATGTAAAAACATTTAACTTTATTGAAATAATAGAAGATGCTATTAATAACCATCATCAACAAATAAATACAAGTTTTTCCATACTCTAAGGACAAGTTGAGAAGGAGGTCTTTGAGTTAGAAGATATCCAAATGGAAGCCAATGTAGTCCTAGATGAATAGGTGAAAAAGATTGAGACTCCAACTTAACTTGAGGAGCTAAAATAAGCAAAGGAGGCCATTGAATAAATAATTACCAAATTCCTTGGTGCATTATCCCACTGAGATGAGCTAAAGAAGGAACTCAAGTAGAAAGGGCTAAATTTTTTGGAGGATGCTAACACAACTTAGTCTAGGATAGAATATGGATTTAGTGTGGGGTGATGTTGACTACTAAATTTTGAATAAATATTATTCTATTTTTAGCATATGGTGTGGAAGGACCATTATTTATTTTGATGTAAGTACTAGCACATTATGGAAGGACCATGGTGTGTGAGTACCATGACTTAAAGTTGATATACATATAAGGTGATGGGCATGGAAGGATAATGGTGTAGGAGACCCAGTGTGGGAGGACCCAATCAAAGGAAAATGTGTCATGAGGGACCCAAGAATAGAGGACTCAAAACCAAAGTGGAATAATAGGGGAGTGTCTGAGAAGTAGAGTGTGAGGGATGCAGGACCAGTTAGAAGAATAACTCAATTAGGACACTCTGACCCAGCTGATTAGAGGTTTTTTACCAATCTACAAGGAATGAAACACTTGGACACCAGAATATAGCATAGAGCAAGTATCTAGGGTCATAGAGGCTTGAGTCTATAAGAAAAACCAGTTTTAAGAGCCATGAATCTTAGCCTATTAAGAGTTTGTGTGCCATCTGTTCATGATAGTTAGAACTGTGACACTTGGTCAAGAAAAAACAAGTATAAAAACCTTGTTGTAAATGTGTATGATGGTCTTTTTTTGGGAATAGAGATAGAAAATTGGTCTTGTAATTTAGTAATCTATTAATGAGAATTTAGTGTTTTCTATATTGTGTTATGGATGATAAAATATTATAATTATTGAATGATGAATGTGTTTTACTTCCAAGTCATGAGTCTCTTTTTATTTTATCACTAGTTAGTAATGGTGATCTTAGTTATTATGATAATCAAATCTAGAACATTAAGGATAATAATAGTATATTTATGGTTTTGAATAAAATTTTAAAACTTATGATTATGAAATATGAGTAAACACACATTATGTCTCAAAGCCTTTGGTAATCATTCTTTCACTATGCACTTTAGGTGAGCGTGCAAGACTCATCTTTCACATGATAGGGCCAGTGCACTAGCCTATTGGGAAGAAGCTTTAGTGCTAAAATAGAACTAACTAAAAGAACCTAATAGGTTCTCTTTGATAAAAGGAAAGGGTGGGAGGGCAAGAGAGCTCATTGGTTGGTTTGAGACTTGAAAGAGTGTCTTTACAACATGGGATTTTGGTTGGTATGGCCTCAATAACTTCTTATTTCACCTGATTTAGGCATGGTTCATTATTCTTTTCCCATGAATTAACCACCTATTTCTAACTTGGAACCTTTGACTTAGGAGCCTCCTCTTAAATATGCATTATAACTTGAGGGGTGGATACAAGATTTGATAAGCTTACGAGCTGCCTTAGAGACTCATAAAAATTATAATTTTGAATGGGCATGAGGGAAGGTTCTTGAGTAAGGATGAGTGAATCTCTCATAGCCTTAAGCTTACTTTGATGGCTAGATGCAAGTTGAATAAAATTAGGAGTACAATAAGATTGACATGGAGTAGGATAAGGTAATTAAAGATGATTATATTGGATTTGTAACCTTTACCATCTTTCCAATGTATTCTCCATGCATTGAATCAAGTATATTATGTCAAGCATCTTATTGGTTATGGCATGTTAATTTTCTTTTTCAAAATCTACCAACTTATTCCTTAGAAGTGGTAGTGTGTCCCTTAGCTAATGAATGAGGTGGATAGGGAGAAATTGATTAAGCTCCACTTCACTATCAATATATCTCATAATCATTTCATTCTTTAGCATGGCTGGTTTGAACTCTAATAGTGATGAAGTAGTAGTGTGGCTATATGGACTAGGGCCAACATAGCTTTGAAAAGGATGATAAGAGGAGTGAAAATGATGCCAAGGAGGTTGATATCAAGGATGTTTATGTGGATAACTAAAGTCATGTGGATAATGAGTAGGATCATTGTAGGATGGATATGGCTCATCTAGATGATAAGGATCAACATGATGTTGTTAAAGATCAGGACAAGACTAGTATGGTTCATTATAGGAATAATAAGGAGGTATAGAAAATATATTATATTCATACCCAACCATCAAACTTCATCAAGATAGTGAATTGAAAACACTAATTATTTTGAACTAGTGCCATGGCTGCTTGAACTAGTTGATAGAACTCAAATTCTCCGTTGATGTTTTAAATGCCTCCAAAGGTTCATATATATAGAAGGACAACACCAATAATCTTTCCACCAATTTTAAAATTTGTCAGACTAGGAATTACATAAACTCTTATCTATTCAAACCTACACCCTTATGAAGTTTGTTATATTGAAGTTATCAACACCTCTCTTGAGCCTCTATGTCTCATTCAATATTACAAACCAACTTCTATTACCATATAATTAGTTCTTACTTAGTTTATAAAAATAGTCTTGTGTATGATTACTAAGTGTCTTAATTGAGCATATCACTTTGAGTTATTTGATCCTCATTGACCCCTAATCCCTCAATCTCCCATACTTTTGTTAAGTGTGAAGTCACTATTCACAAATACTATTCATATGACACTATTCACAAGTCACTATTCATGGATGAGGTGGCAGGTGTGATTAGGCAAGTGAGGTGTCTTATAGGTGATGTGACATGGTCCACAAATTATCTTTCATGGTTGGAAAGTTATGAGAAAAATGTGGGGCACATTTTTCCACTATGCAGATGTCTTCATTTTTTTGAGGATCATGTGTGGTGTGTTTTTGAGTCAAAATTTTAAGTGGTTATGTTGGGTGCCATTATATGTAGGATCCAATTTATTAGTGTTTAACTAAGGATAAGAGATGTGTAAGAATTTTTGGTATTTAGTGGATGAGTGGAGCACTGAGTTTGGATGCTTGTGAAAGTGGAAGACAAAGGACAAAAGGTCACATATAGGTGGTGATGTTTTCTTATAAAGAATGTCCACTTTATTTTGGACTAAGTATTAAGTGGTAGACATTGTTTAATTACCACTTATGCATCCACTTAAAATTGGGTGTAGCATTTCCTATTCATTACTTTTTCTCCTTTGCATTTGGCTATAACTATGGGAGATTACTTAGGAATTTTGTATTCTTCATTTTGTGTGTTGTTGGAAGGTTTAAAGACTTAGTTTTTAGTCTATTTTTATGCTTGAGATTACATTATAAAAGCTTGGAGAATTGAAGAAGAAGAAGAAGGAGGTTGTAAGAGAGTGAGGATAGTGTGAGTGATAGGTTTATGTCACTATTTTAATTCTCCAAGATTCTTTTACAATAGAAAAAGATGAAAACTTCTCCATTGATGTAGCCCAATTTGGGTGAACCATGTAGACTCAATTCTATCTTCTTATGGTTTTCATTTATTATTTATTATTTTGAATTGTGAGTATTAATTTATATTTTTCATAGTTTCACCATTTTATTGTAACTTAAAGAAGGATAATTTTTGCATTCTTTTATCCTAATAAGTGGTATATTTAAGTTTCAAGAAGCTAAATGGATTCTTAGCTTGAGTGGGAGATATGGTAGAGGATGGAACTTCAAAGGTGGAGAAATTAAATGGCTATAATTTTGGATTATGGAAGATGTAGATGGAATATTAATTGTGCCAAAATTACCTCTTCTTACCTTTGGGAGGAAAATCAAGTCAACCTACAACTATGACGAATGAGGAATGGGAGTTGCTAGATAAATAATAACTCAGGACCATCCGATTATGTCTTGCATCAATGATGGCCTTCGACATATCCTAGGAAAAGACTATAAATAATCTTATGACAACCTTTATAAAGTTACACAAAAAACCTTTTGCTTCCAACAAAATTTCTCTTATGAAAAAATTATTTAACATGAAAATGGTTATGTTGCTAACCATTTAAATGATTTCAATATGATTACTAGTCAGTTATAATCTATTAGTATTAAATTTAATGATTAAGTTAGGGCTCTCCTCATTTTTTGATCTTTTCTTGAAAGATAGAATAGCTTGGTTATGGCAGTTAGCAACTTAGTCTCAAATAATGCCAAACTCAAGTTTGAGGATGTGGTGGGTGTGATCCTTAGTGAGGAAATGTAAAGAAAAAAAAACTAACAAAACTCCCATGTTATTGAATTCATTTTCCATGGATAAAAGATGGAAACCCAATAATAGATGAAGAGGAAATTATGAAAAATCAAAGAAAATCTCTAGATCAAAATCAAGAGGAAAGTTAGAGTGTTGGCACTGTAGGAAGATGGGTCACACAAATAAATAATGTTGGGATCTTCATGAAAAATATAGGAAGGACCAACATGAAGGTAATAATGAGGCAAATTTATTAGGTGAGACACTACAATATTCCTTAATTCTTTCTTTGGATTCTATTAATGAATCTTGGATTTTAGATTCAGGGGCTTCATTTCATGCTACTCCTAACAAACACTATTATAGATTATGTTCAAGGTGATTTTAGAAATGTATATCTTGGTGATGATGAGACTTGTAGTAGTTTTATAAAGGGAAGTGTAAGTGTGAAATTTTATAATGGGAATACATGGGTGCTTAAGGATGTTAGGCACATTCCAAAGTTGAAGAGGAACCTGATTTATACAAGATAGTTGGGAAGTGATGATTGTATGATCACTTTATTGGTGACTCATGTAAAGTTACCAAGGATGCTCTAATAATGTAAAGAGGTGAGAAGGTGGGTAATTTATATTTATCCACTATTTATACTAATGCATCTTGTGATCTAGCTGCTTTAGGTATAGATGTGACTATATGGTATTATAAACTTGACCACATGAGTGAAAAGGGTTTGAAACTACTTCACTCAAAGGAGAGATTACCTGGTATAAAAGAGATAGACTTGGACCTATGCAAGAACTTTATTTATAAAAAATAGAAATAGGTGTAGTTTTTAAAGGTTGGACCATCCAAAAAGACAAAGAAGATAGATCTTGTGTATAAAGACATATGGGGACCCACTCAGGTATCTTCACTTGGTGGTTGTGGGTATTGTGTCACATTCATTGATGATGATACTATAAAAGTTAGGGTTTATTTCATTAAAATAAATTTGATGTATTTGACTCATTTAAGAGATGGAGAGATTTAGTTGAAAATGAGACAGGCTTAAATCTCAAGTGCCTCAGGTTAGATAATGATGGGGAGTACTATAACAAGGTGTTTAATGAATACTATTCATAGAATGGAATCCTAAGGTAGAAAATGGTTTTAGGAACACCAAAATAAAATGGTGTGTTAATGAAGATGAACAAAATAATCATAGAATGTGCTGGGAGCATGAGGTTGCATGCAGGGCTACCATTACAATTTTGGGTGGATGCAATTGATACATACGTGTACCTTATAAATAGAGGACCTTAAATTTCCTTGGATGATGGTATACCATAAGAGTCATGGAGTGGCAATAAGGTTGACTATTTTTTTATAAAAGGTTTTAGTTTTGAAGCTTTTACTTATACTGATAAAAATAATATATCAAAGTTAGAGGCTAAATCTCAAAAATGTACTTTCATTGGCTATGGTACTGATGATTTTGGATTCTAATTGTGGAATGCAAAATACAGGAAAATCATTTAGAATAGAGATGTGATCTTCAATGAGAAAGTCATGTAAAGGGATCAATTAAAAGGAAACAAGCAAGAGAAAGCCAAGAAAGAATACACAGTATTGGAGTACATCATGACTGAAAATGTCTCAAAGGCACTAGTGTAGAATTTGTGGTAAAAATAAGAAACCCAAACTCCTAGTGTGAGAATATCTAAAAGAGTAAGTAGACCACTTGAATGGTTTTCTCCTTAATTCAATTATTTATTACTTATTGATGGTGGTGAGACATAAATCTTTGAATAACAAGTGCAAGTTGATGCTAAGGAGAAATGGGAGAAAGATATGGATGAGGAGTATTACTCTCTCATGGAAAACCAAACATGGGATTTGGTTGAGCTTTTGAAGGGCAAGAGGGCATTGTATAAAAAGTGGGTTTATAAGTTGAAGGAGGATGGTGAAAAAAGGAAGTAAAAATCTAGATTGGTGGTGAAAGGTTTTGCATAAAATAAAGGTATAGATTTTGGTGAAATATTTTCTCCTATTGTTAAAATGACTTATATTAGAACTATTTTGAGTATAGTTGCAGTGGAAGATTTGCATCTAAAAAATTTGGATGTGAATATTGCATTCCTTCATGGGGACTTGGAGGAGGAGATATAGATGGTGCAACCACATGGTTATAAAGCTAGTTGTAAGGAGGATTTAGTGTGCAAACTGATGAAGATCTTGTATGGCCTTAAACAAGCTCTAAGACAATGGTATCTTAAGTTTGATAAATTCATGTTAGAACAAAGCTATTCTAGATGTCATTTTTACCATTGTGTATACTTCAAGATAATTGATAATGGAAGTTATATTATCTTAATTTTGTATGTAGATGATATGTTGGTGGTAAGTTATAACATGCAAGATATAAATGTACTAAAGAGATAGTTGGGATATTCTTTTTTTATGAAGGATCTAAG
The DNA here is from genome assembly GCA_037957365.1 of Torreya grandis. Taxonomy (NCBI): domain Eukaryota; kingdom Viridiplantae; phylum Streptophyta; class Pinopsida; order Cupressales; family Taxaceae; genus Torreya; species Torreya grandis. The sequence goes on along the minus strand of JARHVA010000767.1, from coordinate 3,564,812 downwards.
TTATGCAAAACAAATCCTTAGGATGAGAATAACTAGAGACAGAAAGAATCATAGTTTGACACTATCATAAAGAGAGTACATCAAGAAGGTATTAGATAGGTTTGACATGAAAAATACTAAACCATTTAGGACTCATTTGGTGGGCTACTTCAAGTTAACAAAGGAGTAGAGTCCCAAGATAGAAGAAGAAAAAAATCATATGTACACAATCCCTTACTCATCAATAGTGGGCAATTTGATGTATGATATGGTGTGTATGAGACATGACATTGCACATGTAATGGGAGTGGTGAGTAGATTCATGAGTGATCTAGGAAAGGAGCACTGATAGATAGTCAAGTGGATTCTTTGGTATCTAAGAGGGATCATGAATTTAGTGTTGTGTTATCATGGATCAAATGTTTCTCTATGAGGATATGCTGATTCTGACATGGCAAGATATTTGGATGTTAGGAAGAACACTACTAGGTATGTATTTATTGTGGGTGGTATAAAAGTTAGTTAGATCTCATGTCTATAGAAAATGGTGGCACTTTATACCATAGAAAAAAAGTATGTTGTTGCTACATAAGCAATCAAGGAGATGATATGGATATAGAGACTAATGGAAGAGTTGGAACACTAACAAGGAAAGGGATACTTTTTAGTGACAGTTAGAGTGTCATTCACTTAGTGAAGAACTCAAAATTTCACTCTAAGATGAAGAAAATTTAGTTAAGGTATCACTTCATTCTGATAGTGTTGGAGAAGGATCAACTAAAGATGGAAAAGGTACATACATATGAGAACCTTGTGGATTTGTGGACCAAGGCAGTCATGAGAGTGAAGTTGAAATTTTCTTCAACTTTAATTGGTATTTGTGGATGAGGAAGATTGAGATGAGAAGTTTGTGTAGTGGGTGGATTAGTGGGAAGTTGTGAATACTAAATTTAAGTGGGAAATTTTTAAGTGTGAAGTCACTATTCAAAAGTACTATTCACATGACACTATTCACAAGTCACTATTCATGGATGAGGTGGTAATGGTGACTGGGCAAGTGAGGTTTCTTCTAGGTGATGTGGCATGGTCCAAAAAGTATCTTTCATGGTTGGAAAGGTATGAGAGAAATTTGGGGCACATTTCTCTATGATGCACATGTGTTCACTTTTATGGGGAACATGTGGGTTGTGTTTTTGAGTGGAATTTATAAGTGGATATGTGGGGTGCCATTATATGGAGGATCCAATTTCTTAGTGATTGACTAAGGATAAGATATGAGTAAGCATATTTTGGTATTTAGTGGATGAGTGGAGCATCAAGTTTGTATTCTTGTGAAAGTGAAGGAAAAGGACAAAAAGTCACATGGAGGTGGTGAAGCTTTTGCATAAAGAATGCCCACTTTGTTTTGGACTATGCATTATGTGGTAAACATTGTTTAATTCCCACTTACACATCCAATTGAAATGGGCTGTAACATTTCCTATTCATTACTTTTTATCCTTTTCATTTGGATATAAGTATGGGAGATTACTTAGCTATTTTTTATGCTTCATTTTGGGTGTTGTAGGAAAGTTTGAAGACTTAGTTTTTAGTCTATTTTTATCCATGAGATTACATTATAAAATCTTGGAGCATTAAATAAGGAGTTTTTAAGAAAGTGAGGATAATTTGAGTGATAGGTTTATGTCACTATTATAATTCTCTAGGGATCTACTTCAATAGATAAAGATACAAACTTTGCTATGGATGTAACCAGGTTGGGTGAACCATGTAGCCTCGATGTTATCTTCTTGTCGTTTGCATTTCCTATTTTGTGTTTTGATTTACACGTATTAATTTCTATTTTTCATAGTTTACCCATTTTATTTCAACTTAAATAAGGATAATTCCCATGTTCTTTTATCCTAACAACTTTTTCATGATCCTTATAGTTTATTGGTTCCTTCAATACAAACTTTGATTTATATCCTAATGATCATAAGGTTCTTTCTATTCAATTACCTGAGTGGTCTTGTGAATGATTATCTTGAGAGGATACATTATCAAGGTTTAGGTTAAGTTTATTGGTATAAAAAGTGAATAGCATGAAGCTCATTCATAAGACTTAAACATCAGATAAGAATCCTGGTATGCCTTTAATCTATCTTTTGACATCATCTCTACAACCTTTAATAATACACAAATCCTTCCTTACAATCCTAACTATAAGATGCTTGGAATGACTCCTTATAGAGTTATTTAAATTGAATATTAGATCAAAGGAGAGGTGAAATACCATTTCAAGTATTCTTTCTAAATTTTTGGCTCATATGTACATTCTCAAGTGTCTTCCATTTTGACCTAAGGCCTCATCTATTCAAATTTTGTCAATCCTACCTATTAGTTATCTTTGGGTGTCTTGAGCACTAGTATTTTAGAACACACCTTATATTATTGATCTTAGACCTATCTAAATGCTATAACACTACACTTTCCTCATGGTCTAAGCTTTTTAACTCAAAACTTGTGCACGTTTACATAATTTCACACCAAATGTAGACCTATAGGTCTGTAAACCTTGTTTCACATAAATGTTTATTTATTTTCTTTAGAAATAAAGTTGTAAAACTTTAAAGAAGGGTGAAATTAGTAGAACTTGATATGTTGCATGTGTGTTGATCCAAATGATTGTGGATACTCCTCTTTGTCTAGGAAGTAATGACTTGCAAATAATAAAACACTAAATATATGGTTGATTAGTTGGATAGTAGTGTGGATTGCCTAGTGCAAGCTAGATCTAAGAAGCACAAGCTTCCTTGGAGGCTGCCAATCCACACTTTTAAATAATTAAGTTCTAAAAATGAAAGATAAATTTCTTGCATGAATAATATAGGATACTTAAATCAAATAAAATAAATTATTGAGAAGAAATAAGTGCTTTTGACTAATTATAGTAATAAATGATTAGATATCAATGCTAATTAAATCAAATATGGTTCAGAAGATTGAGTGATCCTTTGTGATAAGATAGAAACTTAGAAAATGGAATTTGGTTAGGGTCTAATAGGTCAAATAATCTTGCTATTGAAAATGCTAGAAAAAGACCATCGATAGTTAGGGTCAAACTATTGATGGTTGGATGACCATCGATGGTTATTGTGGTATCCAGATTAGGAAAATAAGTCTAGTTAAAAAGGTTATATGAGGGTTATAGATGGTGAGTTTAGGTTAGCTATTGGTTATGAGCTAGAGGGTAGTATTCAAAGGTATCTAGTTCAGGTAGAGGGTGCACAGATGATTGAAAGAGGTTGTGGGTGGTCTAGGGGAAGGGAATAAGTATCTTTAGTTGTAGATATCCAACATAAGAAATTGTGGTGAAAGAGAAAGTGACATCAAGAATGTATTAAAGAAACTAATTACTAAATCTTGATAAGGAATAAATACTTAGCTTTATTGTTATTGGTCTAAAGAATGTTGAGGTTGGCTAAAATCTTGTTGTATATTTTGAAGTAATTTCAACAGAGTGACAATACCTTAGATGTTGACTGATGAGTTGTAGAAGCACTTTTGATCTATGTCTTGGTCATTGGTTCACTAGAAGCTAGAAGAATACCTACACAAGAAGCTCTGATCTCTCACACAAGAAGTTATGATCTTTCTTTCATCTCCTCTTCATTTCTTAATATAGAGGAAAGGGAGTGGTAAAATAAAAGGTTCAACAAGGTGTCTAACAAGATATCTAATTTTAACCTAACATGCATTGATTATGTGGATGGCTAAAATAACTATTAATAAAAAATCAAGATGGAGTAGGAGTTAAAGTTAACTCTTGAGGTGGTTAAGCGCAAACCATCAGTGGTCTAGGTTAACCATTGACGGTTAAGGGTTGACCATCGATGGCTAGGGTCATAGTAAAAAATGGATAAATTTAGCCATTTCCACTAATTATTGGTGGGTTAAATGGTTATGAAATGGTCCTAAGGGGGTTCAGGGGTGGTCTAAGGGTCAGTATGACATCTAGAACCATAGTGTATGGTTTTCTTGTGTCTACATTTTGCCATTTTTTGTTATGCAGTTTGTATTGACAAGATGCAAAACAAAAAATGGAAGGTTGGTATAAGGTCAGATGCCCTATATATGGGATGAGGTGTTCCCCCTCAAAATATAAGTCAATGATTTTAAATAGAGTTAGTGGTGGGTTTGACAAGTGGATAAGTGGGTGATAAATACAAGTGAACTAGATCAATTGATACTTTGGGCATTGAAGTGCAAACATGTGCACAAAATTACTAATTGTGATAGCATAAATCATGCATAGACTAAGCTACCATTTTTGAGGTAGTATTTAAATCATGGTTGGTACTATAAGGATAGGTGACAAGTGGACTAAGTGACTACATTTAAGCATGGTAGTTATGGTTGCACTTATAAACATAATTCTCTTAGGCAAGGTTAATGTGTTCTTAGGTATTTAAGGTAAGATGTGATCTGAGGAGGACACAAATGGTTGGTGTGCAAAGACATATCATAACTAGTTTAAGTTGTTCAAATATGGTGAGGGAGTCTTAGTGGTCAAAATGACCAAGAAAAAGTTATCACAAAAATATAAAAGGTGAGACAAAACAACCAAATCAAGGTGATTTGGTTGGTTGGTGGGTTGGTAGAGATGGTGATATTCAATAGGTGTAGTTAATGGTAATGTTTTTATGGGGAAGATTTTTAAAAATTATAATTTTTATGTCAAAAATTTAAATGGGTCGATCATAGACAGTCAGGGTCAACTATTGGTAATTGCATAGTGACCATCGATGGTTGAATGTCATCCCTAAAAGGGTGATGGTTAAAACTCAAATTAGGCTTTATTACTTCATTTGTAAATTGACCTATGGTACTTCAAATTTTCTTGTGTGAAATAAAATGGTGATGTTTGAGATTTTATGATTAGTTGAGTGAGGTGATGATTAGGTGAGATTGACTAAAAGGTGATTGGGTGATCTTGTGGGCCAAAATGGAGTTGATCTAATGAGGATGTAAAGAGGTAGAGGTAGAGCATAGGGGTGATTAGTGATAGTTTTGAGGGATCCTCTATGATGATGGTCATGAAATGAGGTAGGTGGTGTAGTTGAATTTGATTATTGTTGCTTTAATTTGCTTTTGTTTCATTTATTTGGCTTGAGTGGGTACTAGGCAAAACTAGGGGTTTGTTTGAGTTATAAGTAGAGGGGGAGAAGAAAATATGTTGAGGTAGAGAAGGTAGTGGAGGATGGGGTAGGTGTTTAAGTTATTTGGTTGATTATTATTAGGGATTAGTGGGTATACCTAGGGTTAGGTCATCAGTGGTCACCTCATAATGACCATCAATGATTAATATCAACCATCATCAATTGATAGGTAACCATTAAATAGTTAATGTGTGGACCATTGATGGTCAATCATCAAAATGTCAGTGGTTGAGGGTTGATCGATGGTGGTTCCACAAGGAACCATTACTACTTGATAGTTGACCATTAGTGGTTAATATAAAAAGTAATATGAGGGTGGAAAAATAGTTAAAGGATATAGATATAGTTCAAGGTTGTTTTGAGGAAAGGGTTAAGGGTTGTCATTTTGTAGATGAGGTAAGGTAGGGTAGTTTAAGTTTAAGTTAGGTCTTGGGTGTAGGTCAGAGTAGGCAAAGGTTATGTAAATGAGTTGAATAGGTTAAGGTGGGAGGTAGGATAAGTAGGTAGTACTCGTAGGTGATGCTCTGAAAGGTAAAATATACTAAGGAACATGTCTCTCCTTATAGGCAAGGGAGTAATTACAAGTGTAGGATTGAGTGTTGTATGTCATAGATGAGGTTCATTAAGAGATGAAAGACTAGTAGTGGGATCACTTGATAGTAGTGGGGATAAAAGGAATTAGATATTATTAGTGCATTCCCATAGATGTGGCTATGTTGGTACCCCTCATTAATAGATGGGATCCAACTAGTAACACATTCCTACTATTGATAAAGAGATGATGATCCTACCAGAGGACATCAATCAAATCATGAGGCTATTGATATGAGGTGAGCTGATAGAGAACATCAACAATGAGGAGTGAGATGAGCTCATCTATGTGCTATACAAGGAAGACTTGGTGCACATGATGTGGCATGTGATAGGCCTCCATTATGCACCCTTATATCATATGCATATGGGATCGAGATGGTTCATGATGATGATGATTATGATGATGATGTATATGACTTATTACACACTGTTAGATTCAAGCAATAGTAAATTTTCTTTGATGTTATAAGAGTTATGATAGGTATGATGATTGATATGATAGTGTATGCTTGGGTACCTATCATACTAGTATAGATCTATTGGGAGATCTAAGGATATATGTTGTATAAAATGAATGGAATTAGCATCAAGTTTTTACTACACTACTATGTGTATGAACACATTAGGGTGCTTTGACTAGGTGGGTTTTCATGGCATGGATTTGTTTAAATGGACTATAGAGTTGGATTCATGCATTGAAGGTATGATTACATGATTATAAGACCAAGAGGATGGGCACAAAACCTAGAGTGGTACCAAGATAAGCTAGATTTACTAGTCAAGGGTTATGTCATCTAGAGACTGTATACCTGATTTCATGCATGGGTAGTTATTCTGAGGCAGATATTATCATTTTAGAGTTATAGGTAGATTGAGGGTAGATAGGAATAAATGGATGTGGATGGAACCTTCTTGTGAGAATAGCATGCCTCTTTTATAGGTTACCAAAGAGTCAGTATAAACAAGTCCATGTCATATATGGAGTAAACTAATTGATGTAGGAAGTCTACTTATGAAAGCTGATTGTAGCTTCCAAAATTATTTTTGCCTTTTTTTAATTTTGATAATGGGTATTTTGATATTTATGTTATTGACGGTGAAGCTAGGGAATCTGATCGATGTGAGAAGCTTCCAAGAAATATCTATACATTGATAAATGCTTTACTCAACTATCGATCAAGTAAGTGGTCTAAGTTTGTGATATTTGTTTAATTATTTTTATAGTTGTCCTTCAAGGTAGTAGTCTACCTTACATTGAGAAATTTTGATTGGTTTTGGTAGCTATCCTTTAAGGGAGAAATATATAAATGATTGGAATGACCCATAAAATATATGATTTTTTGCTTTTTTGCTTTTTTGTGATTTTGTTTTTTTATTGACATGGATTTGCTTTTATAGGCTTAAAAAGTTCACCTTTATGAAGATAGGACTAAAGTAAAAGAAGGTTGATAATGGATAAAAGAGTTTTAAGTGATAATGACCATGGGAATCCATCCTATAAAGGGGTATAAAGTACCATGAGAAAAATGCCATGGGTAGTGTTTTGGTACCCATGTTCAAGATCAGGCTAAGGGTGTGATGTAAAATCACATGATCCAACTTTAATTGATTATCTTTAAAATAAGGAGATGAATGTTGGTTAAAAATAGGGATGATCTTAAGTTAGATGAAAGGTGAGTTTGATCTTGTTTAAAAAAATAAAGGATGTATATGTAAAGCATTGAGGGGTTTAGGTTCTAGTTTCCCTTCAAGAGAGGATAACTGATAAGCTCCTGATCAATACTTTTGCATTATGATATAAGGTCCAATCCAATTGAAATCAAACTTTCCCCACTTTCTATTTTCCATATTAGTGACATGTTGATTTTATTTTAAGATGAGATCTCTAATATTGAATTCTCATATTTTGAGGTGTTTGTTATAAGTGCACTTGATTCTTTCTTGATAGACATGAAGATAAGTAATCATGGCTAAATAGAATTCGTCAAATAGCTCAAGTTGGTCTAAATGTTCTTGACAATAATCACCCTTAGAAATGATATCATGTAAGGATATGTGAAGAGAGGGATTTTTGATTTTGAGAGTCAAGGCAACCTCTACTCCAAACATAAGAGAGAAAAGGGTAGCACCCGTATGGATTTGAATGCTAATACGATATGCCTATAAGGAAAAGGGGATGTGTAAATGTCAATCCTGACCAGATGTATTAACCATTTTAGTTATCATGTTGTTGAGATTTATGGTAGAAGCTTCAACCTATCCATTTTCTTGTGGATGATAAGGAAATGATAAATTTAACTTGACACTGAATGTGTCATAAAGACCCTGTACTTTTTTTCTTAAAATATTTACTATTATTGGTGATTATTTTATGTGAAACACTAAAATTATAAATAATGTTATGTTTAATATATTCAATGATTTTTCAACCTTGGTTGAAATGAGAGGAATATCTTAAACCCATTTGGTGAATTATTTTATAATAGTGATGATAAAATGATGTTGCTGCAAAGAATGGGGGTTAATTTCACCAATAAGATCCAGACCCCATTATGAGAAGGGCCAAAAATATTTGGATACTTAGAGACTATGGATAGGTTCATGATGTAAATAGGAATGTCATTAACATTTAATACACTTCACATAATCATAAAAATATTTCTTAAGGGTGGGCCAATAGTAGTCAAGGCGAAGGATATGTTTAACAATAGCGAGGCCACTAAAGTGTCTTCTACAAACCCCATCATGCATTTTCCTAATAGCATGAGAGGAATTATGACTATGTAGGCATCATAAAATGAGGCCATCAAATCCATGCTTATAAAGGATTCACCCTAATATGGTGTGATGAGAGGTACCCTTAATGAATGCTCTTTGGCCATTCCTATAAAGATTGGAAGGGATGATGGAAAGGTTGAGATAGTCAAAGATATGCTTATACCAAAGGTCAAGTTAGGTCTATTCTACATTAAATATGGTTAGAGATTTTGATTTGATATAAGAAGGATTGTTAAGATAATGGATAATGATAGATAGCTTAGAGTCAGAAGGTGTGGATGGGATTTGGGAAGCGAGAGAAGCCATTATATTAGCAAAATTATTTATAGATCATGGAATGATTTGGATATGGTAGTGTTAAAATGACACCAAGACTATATTGATTATCTTTTTGTACTCTTACAAAACATCATTCTTACATTGATAACACCCATTGATTTGGTTGACCATGAGTTGAGAGTCATGAAAAACACTGATTGTCTTAACTCCCAAGGCTAAAGTGGTTTGGAGACTATCATTAGGGCTTCATACTTGGCCATATTATTTTTTTAATTGAATTCAAGTTTGAAGGATAAATTAAGAGGTTAAAGGTCAAGGGGAATAAATATTATACCATCTCCTCTACCACATTGACATTTTGACCCATCAAAGAACATGGTCATTTGATAGGTAATGTCTTCTTAAGAAAGGGTCGTGATGGACTCATCGAAAAACTCAATGGAGGATAGTTGGTTATCTACTAAGGGTGATTCAGCCAATTAGTCAGTTATGAATTTCCATTTTATTGAATTCTATTGTAGGAACTCAAGGTTAAACTTAGCTAAGAGCATGAGCCACTTAGCTATACACCAGTTTTGGTATGGCTTGGAGTGTTTATACTTGAGTGGGTTGGTATTGGTTATTACATAGGTCTTGTGGTTTAGAAGGTAGTGGTGAAGTTTGGAGGTGATGAATACCAATAGGAGGCATTTTGTTTTGGCATAGGTGTATTGAGTATCATACTCTATAAGCATACAACTTATGTAGTAGAAAGCTTACTCTTTATGATGCTCAACTTGATGGGATAGCATTGCCCCTAAGGAGTGGTTGATGGTAGAAAAAAAAAGGTAAAAAGGTTGATCATCTTTGGGAAGAATGAGGATGGGTGGAGAAATAAGGTACTCTTTAATTGAATCAAGGCCTTTTGATAGTCTTTGTTCCAATTAAAATATATATCTTTTTTTAGAATGTGGTGAAAAGGTTAGCATCAATTAGAGAGTTGAGAGATAAAGTGATGAATAGATTGTAGCTTCCCCTACAAGCTACAAAGTTATTTGAGGTGGGTGGGAGGAGGCATGTCAATAATTTCTTTGATTCTGATGGGATCAAATTCAATTCCTTGAAGGAAGATGATAAATACAAGGATAAGATGATAAATACACTTCTTTGGGTTAAGGTAGACATGGAAATGGATGAGGCATTCAAAGATAATCTTAAGAATGGCCAAATGATGCTTACAAAATTTGGATTGCCTAAGAAGGTCATTAACATAGTCTTCTATGATTTTTTGAATAAGTTCATGAAAGATGTAAGTCATAGTGCACTAGTAGGTTACACCAACATTCTTCAGTCCAAAAGGCATGACATTATAGTAGAATTTTACCTAGGGGGTGATCAAGGTGGTTTTGTGTTGATCTTCAGGGAAAATTAAAACTTGATTTTAACCCAAGAACCCATCCATAAGAGATAACATCTCATGGTTGATTGTAAGATCAACAAACTAGTCAATGCTTGGAAAAATAAAGTCATCCTTTGTACAAGCAAGATTAAGGTCATGAAAGTCTACATAAATGCAAAGTCCCCCAATGCTCTAGTGATAAGGATGATGTTTGAAATCCATTAGGGATAATCAATGGATTAAATTAAATTTATAGATAGGAGGTTTTGAGGTTCTTATTTGATGAGAAGGGCTATACAAGGGTGCATCCAATGAAGTTTTTGCCTAACTGGCTTGACATTGTGGTTGGTTACTATATTGTGGGTGGTAATAGAAGGGTCAATTCTTTACATGTCATTGTAATATCTAGAAAATGTTATGCTATGGTCTTTAAATAAGGAGGAAAAATCCTAAAGCTCCATGGAATCTAGTGATTGGCCTAACTTGACAATGCATGGGTTATCCAGTGTATCGAAGTTGATATCCATGGTGGATTTATTCAACATGGTTTAAGTCTCAAGAGGAAGGGATTTGTGGATATAAGAATCTTCTGCACCAAGATAGGGAAGAATTAAATCATCGTTCGGACACCAAAAAATATTAATGGTAAGAGAGTCATGTTATACCATCTTAGGATGGGTCAGAGGAATGGTTATGGTCTCCCCATCCTTTTGATAAGTTAGTGGTCTAAGGATAGTCATGTTGAAATCCTTAAATTTCAATGGAGTGGACGGTGAGGATGGGATTTCTTCATCAATGATGGTAATGTGAGGTGAGTCTATTGGCTCTTTAGGTGGAGCATGTATGCAATCAAAAATGTATCATGTCTATAAATCAATCCTAGCTTAGAGAATATAGATCATAACTAATATTTTGATTGGGGATACACTTTTTAATTATGAGCATGAGAAATATGGATATCCTCTAGATCTGATTAGGGGATCACTTGCCATAAAATATCATGCTAGGAAGGGTTATAAAGCTTACAATCTAACACAATCACACAACAACCCTATTTGAGACCTAATATTTTAAACATTCACTTATTCTAATAACAAGAAAGTAAAACTAATCTAGTGCACACCAAAAGTTGTAGCACAAAATCAAGGGTTAGAAATAAAACAAACAATATATAGGGAACTTCAATTAAAGTAAGTATGAGTAACACCCTAATACATGAAATATGAAAGATAGTATTATTTGATCCAATAGTTATGCTACTTATATTTAAGAAAAGAGAGAAAAAAAAGTTAGAATATAATTACTTGAATGTGAATCCATTGAGACTCAATCTCTCCCTTGGCCAAAGGGGCTTTGCAAGAGGTTGTTGTGGTTTGTAAGGATCACTAAGAAAGGCCAAAGCATCCAAGACTTATCCACAAGACTAGATTATCTAAATAATAAACATAAGCTAAGTATCCTCAAGTAGAATGTGGAAGACAAAATTGTGAATAAGTGTGAGCAAATAATAACTCTTGATTGCACATATGAATAATGACCAAAATGATCTTGTATATGATTTATATTATTTGGGAATAATTGATTTTTATTCCTATTTTAGTTAAGGCTCTGGATTAATAAATTAGTAAATAATATTTCAATAATTATAGTCTTAATTTATATAATTTATCTATTTTTTTTACCTTTTTAAAAATATCTATAAATTAGGAGAAATTATAACTTAGCTTAAAATAGGTTGAAATGACTATTACAAGGTCTGAAACTAGTTGTACAAGACTAGGACAGTGTCAAAAATTAGAATCTATCTTTTGTTTAGTGAAAGGATAGGACAATAAAAAATAAGACACTTTGGGGTCTGGATCTATTGTCCACTCTTGACATTGTTATCCAAATTTCTCACAAGGATTGATTTTTCTAGGTTCTTTGCATTGTTCTTGTGTGAGCCTATTTATAAAATCCCAAGTTTGAAAGTCGATGGAGCTTATTGTAGATATGATTTAATCTTCAAACCCTAACGTTTGATCATGATTAAAAAATAGGATTTGAATCACTTGTAAAGGGGGTGGGTTAGTGTGTGTAATATGCACTAACCATGTGATCCACACCCCTTGTGTGGGCACGCTGCCTACATACCAATACTCTAAAGAGGGATCAATCCATATGTAGTTCTCCCACTTGATATGTTTTATGAAATAGTGTGATGTGGATGCAAAAATTCTAAATTGAGAGTGATTGAGGTGGCTAGGGACTGGTGTGAGAGTTTGAATGTGTTTGTAGTAGTGTTGGGTGGTTTTTTGTAGAGAATAGGGAAGTTTACCTTGGTAGTTTTCTTGTATTCGTGTTTCCTTTGTAAGATTTTATAGCTCCCTCTATAAATGAACTTTGTATGGGATTTTACAGGCAACTATTGGTCATGGGTTATATGTATTCTTGTTAGGCTAACATGATGAAGGATAGGAATTAGGAGAAAATGACCATTTGGGATCAAAATGAAAATGGATAAAAGCACCAAAAATGAGATACCCTAGGGTTTGATTCTATAGTTTAGGTATAGTGCTCCTATACTATAGGCTCAAGACCTAAGGGGATAGGATTGACCTAAGAAATAGAGTCTAACTAAGCTATAATTACCATTTAGAAGGATATGGATGATTGGAAATGATAAAAAAAGTGTTTATAAGGGTCACCATAGCATGAAAGAAGTACCTATGGATAGGGTATCACAAGCCACACTCAAACTACCACTTTGGACATTTTATATGAATACATTCCCCCCTCCCCCTTTATTCTAGTGATACAACAAAAAAAACTAGGATAAAGGAAAAGTAGAAAGCACACCTAAACTTACCTACAAGGGTGAAACCCATGAATATGCATGATGTTGAGTGTGCGTAGAGAGAGCACATTGTGAAGCACAAATATATTGTGATGTTGAGTGATGTTGTGTGATGTTCAGTGTTGTTGGGTATGTGATGGATCAAGAGTAACATCATGAATAGAATTGAGTGATCAATTTATTGAAAGTGGCTCAAGAATATAAAGGCTAGACATTCGGCTCCATCATCATCTACTAAGTGAAGTTATGTGATCATGCATGTGTTAATCAATGTTTGAACTATGTATCTAATCCCTCTAATTAGGTGGCTTAAGAATACAAAGGCTATCTAGTCCTTTGGCTCCATCATTTCACACTAAGTGAAGCTATGAACTCATACTGATATTAATGTGTGTCATATGATATTTCTCCTAAATCCCATGAATGTTCTAAAATTTGACAATGTGGAATGGATAGATGAATTTGTATTAAGAACTAGGTCAATCTTGGTCTCTCTGAAAGGTGGAGATTAGGTTTATATGAAAGCCACTCTGAAACTAGGAACTAGGCTTATATGAAAGCCTCTCTAAAATGATGTGATCCAAAACTCAGAATTTTTGGTTGACAAATATTTCAAGAACACAAAAATAACATAGTAACAATCAATTCTTTGAGAAGAGATGTTTTATTACTCAAGATTGCAATACAACTATATGCTTATCTTTGGGAAAAGATGTCTAATTTCCATTTTGGGTTACATATTCATTTATACATATTCTGAAATTAAGGGGAGGATGTGGAAGGTCACCAATCTCAAAGGATATTAAGTGGTTTGACTTCCATGATTTAAAACAATACAGAATTTAAGGAGTTACTATTTTTAAAAACTTACTATTTTTAGACTTCACTACTAAAATTAAAATTTGGAGAACTTACATTGGGTTTTTGGGGATCAAAATCCATTGATAAAAGCTCCATTCCATCTCACTATGTTCTCCTCATTCTTAGCTTTCCAATGGTTCAAATGGTGAGTCAATTGGAGCTACGGTGCAAAAGTTATTGCTCCTAGAAGTTCCATCATCAATTAGGATGGAACCATCACCCAAATTATCACCTAAATTATAGATGGAATAAGGCACACAATAATTAAGATTACATTAGTGATGTACTAAACTTAGAAATAAAAGATGGAAAATGTGTTGTGCACATTGCCCCCAATCACTAGTGTTTGTAACATGGATTCTAATATGGAAGTTATACCAAATGCCCAATCTTAAATTAAAAGAGAGAGCCATCATATCGTGCATGATTCCCCCTATATCTAGATTCTCTAATAACAATTATACTAAAATTACCCAATTTGAACTGAACTATTACTTTCAAAATTGTAACTAAACTTACCTTTCTACCTATTTTTAGAAAATTTGGGTTTTCTATTATTTGGATAAGAACACCAAAAATAGGACACTTTATTGTCTAGCACTATAGTGTATGCATGGTGCTCTTGTCCTTTGATATTTTTGATCACTATTATATGTTCATCACTATTTTATTGGTTTAATCTATCTATTATGGGTTTTGGTTGTTATGAGTGTTCTAAAAACTAATTTTTTACTGGTAGAAGGATTTGATCTTTGTGACAAAACCACTTATTGTTACCCCCCTTTTCTAAAGGTATCAATGAAGACCCTGCAATGACTACCCTCAAAATAAAGAGCCCTATAAGTATGTCATGATGCAAAATACATGATATAATAATGATAATCAAAAAGATGTCTCAAGATATAGCATAATTTGTATTGGAGATTGTTAGATCAACAAAGGTATGCCTAGATAGATGTAACAATGTGATATCATGTATAGAATACTGAATTGAAACTAGAAATATTAGTTTCTCATTGTTAGTTGTTAGTTGTGAAGGAGGGATGGACCATGATGTCCATTATGGCATCTAACAAAGAAATATAATGCATGATGTGTATCATGGCATTGCAAACAATGAGAAGCAAAAAAGTAACAATCACACAAGGTAAGAAGTAAAAAGCACACAAAAATGGCCAAGGGGCCAAGCAAACAAGGGACATGAGCACATGTCACTCAAATTGGAAAGTAAGTATACAAGGTATGCTCAAATGCCCACATACACATATAATTTAAAATAAGTAAGGTTGGCATGAGGGCCACAAGCACATAGAAGAGTAAAAGCAAATGACATTGGCAAATGTCCTAAGACACACACAAGAATGGAAGAAAAAGACATTAGAACATGTCTGAAGGCACACACAAGAGATAAAATAGGAAGTGAGAAATGCAATCACATCTAGATACACAAATCAAGAAAGTAATGCATGTAAATGTTAGAAATATAATCGCATCTAACTAATCAAAGCAAAAAAGTGAAAGTATGCAAAACATGTAGTACAAGACTAGGTAGATGCTAAGAAATAAACAAGTGTTATGTACTAGTGAGTGTCGATATAATAATCTCTGTAATATAGTAATTAATGTACATCAACATGATAACTAGAGTGTGTGGTATAGGAATGACATAACTTGGATGGTTTAGTCATGTAGAAGATGCCCCCAGTGGGTAGATATATTGATGTATGTCTTGAATGTAGAAGTAGAATGCCCTCTCAATGGGTAGAGTGAAGAAATGAAGGATTTGGATGTCACTGCACACACTCAAATAAGATCAAGTGAAGCATGGTAATGTAGATAAATCGATAAACAATAGAATAAAATAACAAAATGTAAGTCTAGCATGGTAGTAGAAATGTAAATCATGGATGATGCATACAGTTGAAATGTTTTTGGTGTTTTAAAGTATTTGAATGTTTTGTTTTTATTTTGAGTTATTTGAGTGTTTTTTATTTTGACATGTTATATTTTTTTTTATCATTTTTGAAATAATCTATGTATAATCAATTAAAAAGAAAGTGTATACAAGAAAGAAAAAAGAAACTATGTACAAGTAAGCTAATAAATTATGTTCAAATAAGCTGAGAAAAAAATGATACTAACCAATGAGTCACAAAAGATACTCCCTATCACGGTGTCCTTTATAAAATAAAGTAATTGTACGTGCTTGTGAAGCACAAGAGAATGGATGCGAATATGAGTCTAAATATTTAGATTCATTGTCGATATCTTGAAAATCATAATAACCTATATTGTTCCACTCATCATTATCATCTTGAATTTGAACCAATATAATTCTAGTGTTGACTTTTGTTGCATATATATATTTTACTTTGATAAATTATGTATGTGATTTCTTGTTTTGATATGTAACATTTCTTGCAACTAATTGACTAGGTGAAGATGCATATACATGATTGGCATTGTGGTGCCTTTGATATTTTTGTATTATAATATGATTTTATAATGTTGTGATTTTATAATGTAATAGATTATTTTGCATTTTTAAATATGAAATTAAATTTCTCATACTGGTTATTTGATTCCTTAGATTCTCACAAGTGCAAACCCTAGTTGCTTTCAATTGAACATGTAAGCAAATATGTTGAAGAGGATTTGAAGAATTTATAGGTTGAATGTATGAATTAGGAATAATATTATAGGATACCTCACATTTTGGAGGGGTAATATCATGGACCTATTTAAAGGTAATGTATCTATCACCCTCTTGGCGGAGAGGAGGAATATATATAACTATTAGTGTTTTCTTGTGTTTAGTAGTGATAGGGAAATACTTAAAAGTAGCTAAAGCATTATATGTATTTATGTATAAAACATGTATGTGGGATGAAATTAATTTAATTTGAGTTATAATTTGTATATTAATATGATTATAAAGAGAATTCCATATGAGAGATAGAAATCAAGGGATAGAGAGCATGAAATTGTGCACTAATGCATAAAAAAGTTTGACTTGTGATATGACATTTCTAATATGTTTAGAAAGATAGATTTGAAAATTATTCCACATGAGAGAGAGAAAGTATGTAATGAAACATTTTATTATAGAAAATAAAATATTAATTTGAAGGAAAAGGATCTTAACATGTTTAACAATAAATTTCTTAATATCATCCCATATTATGAAAAGTAAGCATGAAAGGGAAAGAATGAATCTTTGCATTAACATATATTAAAATTCATCATTCATATACATGATAGGACCAAGTATGAACTCATTATTTTAAATATTTTTTTATAAATGAGTAAGATCCATTTGTAATTTTAAGTGAATTTTGATTTATATGTAATGTGATACCTCTATAGCAAAGGGACCTAGTAAATACAATTAGGGTTTGAAAGAAATGGTTTTCAAAAAATTACTAAGATAAATTTTAAAAATTAAATAGAAATTATGATTTATATATACAATAAAAATTAAAAAAAAAATTCTAAAATCAGGAAGGAATTTTCCCTAGTGTTTTTAGGGTTTTTGTGTGTAAATGAAGTAAGTTAGGAATACCAAATGATTTAACATTTTTGGGAAGAATAAAATTTTATTCCTATTTTAGTTAAGGGTTTGGATTAATAAATCATTAAATAATATTTCACTAATTATATCTCTTATTTGTATAATTTATCTATCTTTTTTACCTTTCTAAAAATAGAAATAAATTAGGATAAATTATAACTTAGCTTAAAACAGGTTGAAACAACTATTATAGGGTCTGAACTGGCTATACAAGACTAGAAGAGTGTCATAAATTAGAATTTAGATTTCATTCAATGAAAGGATAAGACCATAAAAAATAATACACCTTGAGGTCCAGTGTTGTTATCCACTCCTAGCACTATTATCCAAACTACTCATAAAGACCTAATTTTTTGAGGTTCTTTGTGTTGTCCCTGTGTGAGCCTACTTATGAAATCTCAAGTGTTAAATACTGATGAAGGTTGATATATAAATAATTTAATATTCAAACCCTTACCTTCCATCATGCTTGATAAATGGTATTTGAATCACTTGAAAGGGGGGGGTTAACGTGTGTAAGATGTATTGAACATGTGATCCACAACCCCTTGTGTGGGCATGTTGCCTACATATTAATAATCTGAAGAGGGATCAAACCATATGTAGTTATCCCACTTGATGTGTTTTGTAAAATAATGTGATTTAGATGTCAAAATGCTAAATTGAGAATGTTTGAGGTGGCTAGGGATTGGTGTGAGATTTTGAATATGTTTTTAGCTATGTTGGGTGACTGTATGCAGAGAATAGGGAAGTTTTCCATGGTACTTGTATTATTTATTACTTTTTAAGATTTGTCACCTCCATTTGTAAATGAAATTTGGATAGGATTTTATATGGAACTATTGGTCATGGATTAGATGTATTCATGATATGCCAACATGATGAAGGATAAGAATCAGGAGAAAACAACCATTTAGGCTCAAAATGCAAATAGATAGGAGTGCCTAAAATGGGATAGCCTAGGGTCTAGCACTATAGTCCAAGTATGGTGCTCCTGTCTTAAAGACTCAAGACATGGGGGGATTGGATTGGCCTAGGAAATAAAGTCTAGCTGATCTGGAATGACTGTTTAGAAGGCTATGGATGATTGGCAATGAGAAAAAAGGTGTCTATAAGGGTCACAAGAGCATGAAATAAATACCTATGGATAGGGTGTCACAATACACACTCAAACTACTAATTTGGAAATTTTATATGACTATAGTATATATAGGTAGATCTTGTCCTAAATCATTTTGGAAAGTTAGTTATATAGGGTCAACCCAATGTGTTTTCTAGGATAATTTACTAGTTTTGAGTTGGGTCAGTTGAAAGCCTAACAAGACAAGCAAGTAAAGAATACCCCTAAATTGTACTAGGTCAACCTAGTTGACCTAGTAGAACTAATTGTCTAAAAGGAGATTAAGATAAGAAAGAAGGGATGGAAAGAGGAAAAGACTAGAGGAATACTCAAGGGAGGATAAATAGCTTAGGGAATGGTTTTGGGAATTGGTTATATTGGTAATAATGTGGAAATAAGGGACAAAAATTCTATGAAGCATGAAAGGTTTGCCCACCCCTTTCTTGGTTTACCCCTTAGGGTGTGCACTTAGAGAGATTGAGTCTTGATAGGTTCCTTCAAGATGTAAAGCATCATTAATTGATAAAAAATGAAAATTTTATGTGTATACATATTCCCCATGTGAAGCTCATCACGTTTCACTAAGGTGTAATAGGGGATGGTGCTTTGAGAAAGAATATAGTAACACATAATGTTGATGCTAAAAAAAGGTTATAGTATTTTAAAATAAAAAATAACTGAAAGTATATGACTAAAAAGGAAACTAATCTAAAAAGTAAATGACTAAAAAGTAAATAATTAAAAAGTAAATGTAATGCATACCTTGACTTACCTTTATTATAGGATGGTTGTCTATTATGATGTTAGTTTTTATTATGTAGGGCACATAGACTACTTTTGACAAACCCAATAATACAAAACTAAAGAGTAAAAACAAAAAAATGCAAGAAAAGCCAATATAGCTGGTGTTATGAGGATGGGACATACTTGGTAAATTTGCCAAGCTAGGGTGACAAGTGCTATATTAGACCAAATGATCAAGTCAAAAACAAGAGTAAATCAAATAATCAAAAAGCCAAGGCTACTAAAGATAAAAAAAACTCAAACAAGTAAACCTCAAGTAAGAAAAGAAAACTCACCAAGTCAAACTAAGGATACATGTCAAACATGATGGTAAAAACAAACAAATCAATGGTAAAAGACTAAACAAAATGGTAAGATAACATTGATGAGTGAGTAGTAACAATCCAAATCTCACTCAATAATGTAAAAAAGATGCATAAAAAGGAAAACAACATTATCGAGTGAGAAGTAATAAGCTAACCACACTCAATAATGTAAAAAAGGGTATGAACTCAGGTATCTATAATAGAAAGAATAATGTTGAAAAATGTTAAATAGAAATTAAAGTAAGTCTAAAAAATGTAAAGTGATGGTGTAAATAAAAAATAAATAATCCATAGTTTCCAAAACATGTTTTGCTCTAAGGATAGATAAAAATGAAACAAAGTAGTGCTAGCATGTTTTTAAGAGATGAAAAAGAAGCAAATAAAGAAGAGGGAAAAAAATTTGGTATCACAATTTGTCTATCAAGGGGGGAAATGAAATGGGTAGAGGGAAGGATGAAGGAAAAACCAAGGTAGAGGAACTCTTTATCAATGTCAAGACACTCAATTTTGGTTTGTCAAAATAAGAGGATTTTTAACCTTAAGGACTATGAAGAACTTCTCTTATCCACACAAGTCTTAGAAATCAAGTATATATATAATCCCATGAAGGATATATACATGAAAATTAAAATGGGCCCACTTCCCCATGACGTGTTCCCCATTCCTCAGGACCCCTTATAGAGTTGTTGATCTACTACAAAGATTAGGTACTTACGTGAGAAAGTAGGTATCACCATAGAGTTTATTGAAATCCCCTATTGAAATCTAGTGGCCTACTACACCCAAAATGACCTTGGCTCTATGTGAGGCCAAATTTGGATTTTGAGATTTGATTAGAGATCTAAGATGTACTTGAAATCATGTCTTTTGGTGTGATGTTTAACTTTTGAGATTTGTATGATGCCTTTTAGATATCATTGCCTTTTATTTCAAATGATTTGGATTTTAACTTTCTTGATGGATTTTTTTATTCCTCCTCCATATGTATTTGTAAAACCAAACATGGGTGCTAAATATGAATTTCATTTGAATACTTGGGACAAAGTTTCTAAGAGAGAGAACGTAAAGAGCATGGGGTCTAAGAGTCTCATAAACCTAGGTGAAATAAATTTCCTATCTTGACTTCAACCTTATTTTATCTAATGTGGATTGAAAGGAAGGTTAAATCAAGAGGAATGACACATGGAATAATTTGAATTGATTGAAATTGCAAAAAATGTGACAAAAGGCAAAAGGGATACAATGATAGTAAAGTGTGATTTTTTATCATAAGAATGAGGGAAATGGAAGAAAACATGATTAAATTGATTTTTGTGCAAATTTCATCTATAAAATGAAGCAAAATCTAAATTTGAGAACAAATATCATAACATGAAAAGGTGGTAATTTTATGAAGAGGTTTAGTTCCTATCCACAGTCTAAAACTGCAACTACATAAAATAAGGAAAAGATAAAGCAAAGAGATGGTATTTTTTGCAAGGGATATAGGGTCCTATCCATGGTATTACACAGTAACTCACAAAAAAAACCCAAAGGATGCCAAAATAACATTGGCAAGCAACAACAAGAAAAATAAATGATTAAAAGATGGTGGTTTTGTGAGGAATGTCTGGTCCTATCCATGGTCTTACAAAGTAACTCACAAAAGAGAAACCCAAGGGGTGTGTAAAATAAGAGAAAATGTAAGAAGATAAATAATACTATGGTACATTAAGAAACCAAAAGACTAAAAGGGAGGACTAAAGGTTTGTGAAAAAGAGAGGGAACTACTACAAAGGGAGAGACCTATACTTAAGTAATATATAAAAAGTGTTAGATAGATGTAGATAGAAAACATGATAAGAACAAAATATTTAGGCAAAATATTTTTTAAGGAATTATGTGTTGGTGTGTTTGATAATATGGCCTTCATTGGTTTAAAGGTGATAAGGACTTGGACCAATAATATCTTTGAATAAATAAGGGCCCATAATTTTTGGGCATATTTACCTTTTTTTATCATGAGTTTTGTCTAAATTAAGGACAAGATCACTAAAATTAAAAGTGTGGATTTGGACATGTTTTATATGTTGTTTGGCAATGTGAACCTTGTATTGGCAATTATATTACAAGGTAAAAAGATGATGTTCATCAAGTAGATCAAGGGCATGAATGTGAGCTTCAAACAATTCTTCATCAAGAATAATACCATGAAGAGATATAAGAAGAAATTGAATCTCAACTTCTAAAGGAAGAACTGACTCAGATCTATATACTAGCAAGAATGGATTTTCCCTAGTGGCAATACATACGCTAGTCTAATAGGCCCAAAGTATAGGGTAAAGATGAATGTGACAATTCATGAGGTTTCATGAATTATATTTTAGAGGATTTTGTTGAGAATTTTATTGGTGGCCTTAGCTTGAACATTGCATTGCAGATGAGAAGTTGTAGAGAATTTGTTATTGATATTAATTTTTTTGTAAATTTGTTTAACATGTTTAATTTTGAAATTACCACCATTATATGAAATGATGGTATGGGGTACGCTAAAGTGACAAATGATTTTATTAAGAATGAATTTTTAAATGGTAGGACTAGTAACATTAACAAGTGACATGGCTTCTACCCACTTGGTAAAATATTTAGTAACAATGATGATAAATACATACCCATCTTGGGAGCAAGGAATTTTACCAGTGAAATTGAATCCCCATGTGGAAAATGGACATGGAGATTCGATAGTTTGAAGCTCAATAGGAGGTGAATAAATAAGATCATCATGAAGCTGACAAGGAATACACTTTTTAAGATATTTGACTACATATTTTTCAAGAGTAGGTCAAAATTAACCCATACGTAGGCATTTGCATGTTGTATTATGTATTTTATAGTGACCACCATAAATTCCCTCATGTGCTTGTTTAAGAAGAGGAGGGAACTCATCTTGCATAACACAACAAAGAAAGGTACATTCATAATTACGATAGTAAAGGATGTTGTGTTGAAATACATACTTGAAAGCTTGTTTATGAATGTGTGTCTTTTCATGAGAATATAAATTAGGAGGATAAGTTTGGTGTTATAAAAATTGAATGATTTCTTGGTACCACAAGCTTTATCAAATAGTAATAACCTCAATATGATAGATAAGTAAATTTAGTGGTTGAATTGAAGATGGGGATTTTATTATTTGTATAACAAAAGTAGGATCATAAAGAACTTGATGTGGATGAAATAAAGAAGATGAGGAGGCAAGAGATCTAATAAAGGAATTTTGATCTCTAGGAATAGGTTCAATAGTGAAAGAGATAAAATACTTAGCAAGAGTGGTTACAATTTGGTGATAAGTAATGGGGTCTTCACTTTTACATTAATAATCACCACTAACTTGATGGAAAATAAGTTGAGAATCACCTAAAGAATGAAGGTATTAAATGTCTAAATCAAGAGTAGCTCTCATACCTAAGATAAAAAGCTTCATACCCAACCATATTGTTTGTGACATCAAAGGTGAAGAAAAAAGCTAAAGGAATGATTTTACCGAGAGTACTTGTGAGAATGTAACCTAACCTAGCTCCTTAAAGGCATTTATTACCATCAAAGTGAAGGGTATTGCTAGTGTAGTTATTTTTCCCATTGGGTTTTGCCTACATGGTCATATGATCATTCTATGTTATTTAAATTCCTTAGGTTAGTTATAAAGGGTCCATAGGCTAATTATATTTAATTTTAATTCGTTAATTAGGAAAATTAGGGGCTTCCTCATGTTTCCCTAATTTTCCTTATATGTACCCCATTTTTCACTTTTGGAAGGTTAATGAAGAATCTCTCAATCAATCGACTCTCACTTTTTGTAATAGATAGGGTAATGCATTATTTTCCTTCTCTTGGAATTTTGGAGCTCTCACACTACCTCACATGATTCAACATTGATTGCATGAAATCTATTATGAGATCTTGGTGAAATATTTCATGGTATTAGAGCTATCTTGATAGTCTCATGCATCATACTCCTTGGTAGGATCCTCTTGCACTCAAATTTGTTGGCTTTTCTTCTAGCTTGGCCACCATTTTTGACCTTGGAGGCATTTTTAAAAATTTGATTCAAAACTTTTTCAAAATGCCTTTGAACAAAAATATGTAAGCATATATTTTGTGGGTTTTTTGAGATCTAAAATGGATTATTTTTAGTTTTTTGAGAAAATTCATAGATTTTCTTATAAATCAATTTATTTCAACTGGTACAATGCCTATACAGACCAAACAATCACCCCTACAAACCCCAATTTAATCTCCATAGACCAAATTAGGTTCTTAGGGAGTAATTACTTAAGTCTATAGAGAAAATTAGGTTTTTGGTGAGTAACAAATTGTTCTCCAATACCAAATTGGACTTCTCAAGGCCGACGACTTGTTCCAAGACCATTTTGGGTTTTCTATGGGTGACTACTTGAAGTAATCAGGTTTTTTTGATGTGACAACTTTCTAGTAGATTAATTTAAGATTTTAAGGTAGTATTACTTTTCCAAGAACTTGATCAACACTGGTTAGACTCATTTGGGTTTGTGGAGGTTAACTACTTATTATGCATTACTTGCTTTATAAGTAATAAGTCATGCAGGTTGAAGAACTTGAAATGCATTGAGGAAGACCAAACTGAGTTTTCCAAGAATGTCTACTCATTACTCATTACTCATTACTCATTTACTTATGAAGTAAAGTAGTTGAAAGAATCTGATTTTCATTGGCTAGACCCAATCAAGATTTTGGAGTAGTCTTACTACATTAAAAGTCCAAAGTAAAGCAATTTCAAAACCCTGAAGTAAAGCAGCTATGAAACCCTATGTGATGTTTAGGAGGGCATCAAATTTGAGAAGAAATTTAATTAAATAGAGTAAATTTGTTTCCTTTTTTGTATTTTTGGATGAAAAAAACACAAATTTGGAAAAAAATTATCCTATTTTGGAAAGGGTCCATGAATATGTGGGAGTAAGAACTTGTAAATGATATAAATTTCAATATGTAGCTCTTTTTTGGGTGACATTTTTTTTGAAAGTACATATTTTCTCAATAACTACACATTTATGACATTATTTTAGGACTTTTATAACATCCATTTTTACATGGTGTAATGGCTTAAAACTCTCTTCAAACCTTTGTATCTTTCCTCTTGGATGCATTATCAATTGGGCTTGATGTCCCTCTCATAATTTCTCAAACTAATTGCTCATAGATGCATTCTCAGTTATGCTTGATGTTCAAGACTGAGTTTGTGTGCATTGTAACATTAGGGGGGTATTCTTGATAGTTCAAGGGGTACTTGTACTATGTGATTTCTATTTTTTTATTTCATTTCAATTCTACAAATTTTGTCTCATTCTAATCTACACTATTGAATTTAAAAATCAAACCACTCAAACCATTTAACTATCTAGAATGAATTTCTAAAATACAACTCACATTGAGAGGCAAAGGACTCTATCATATTACTATGGGTGAGAAAACTAAGCCATATACAGATGTAGAAAAGGTTAAGTGGTATAATAGATGTGATGAGGCCTATGGGTTTTTATGCCTATCAATGTATCTCAATCTCTTGTTTCATGTTTAATCTACAAAAACTTTAAATAAAGTATAAACAATCTTGGAAAAGATTTTTGGAGTAAAAGACATCATGAGGGGTCATGAGCTAGAGAATGAGCTCATCACATTGAGCTCAGGTGACTATGACACCCTAAAATACTTATTTACAAAGTTTAAATCACTGAGACTATAATTGAAACCATGTGGCATTGAGAAAATAGATGACCAATTGATTTTATCCATGCTTGCAAAATTGGGTCATGATTATTCAGTTTTCATCTCTACATTTCATGTTACCAAACATGTAATTGGATCCACTTGGAAAATACCATCATTCGATGAGTTTTTTTCTAATCTAACTTGGGATAAATATAATTTGGTTCAAATGGGTGCACTGAGGTCTTCAAAATCACATGCCTTGATTGTCAATTGGGATAAGAATAAGCCTTCTAGCAGTGGTAAATAGGAGAGTAAATAGTCCAAGCTAGATCACGAGTATAATAAGAATAAAAAATTAGATGCCAAGCCAAAGGCATCATCAAATGAGTCCTCTTTAAGTGGGAAACCTAAGAAGGAGGAACTCAAATACAAATTTTGTAATAAAATTGGGCATGATGATCTTAGTGCATGAAAAAGAAGATTGACACCTTGACTAAGATGCTTGAGAAGAATAACATTAGTGTTTCTAAATCTACATCTTAGAACACATCAGCACAAGTTTTTTCAAAGGGTAAAGATAACAAAAATGGTAAAAACAAGGGGAAGGCACTAGTTGTAGTAACTTCTCAGCCTTTGACTTGGGTTATTGACTCAAGTACTTCCTATCACATGACCTCCTTAGAGGATCTATTTTTAGAAATAGAGCCATGTTTTATGCCTTTAATTCTCATGGGTGATGACACTTCATTATAATTCAATGGTAAAGGATTAGTATAAGTGAAGAGACCTTCAATGATGTTTTGTCTGTTCCTTCACTATCCACCAATCTTTTATCATTATATCAAATCACTCACATAGGTGCAAGGAAGCAAGTTGAGTTTACCCCTAGTTTAGTGGTCATCAAGGAGCTACATAATGACACTACATTAGATTATGGGAAGGATAATCATCATTACAATTTGTATACATTCTCAAATTTTGCCCTAGATCAACCCTCCGCTGAACCACTTACTCATGCAAATGGAATAAGCAAAATATGACATGAACGGTTTGGCCATTTAAACTACTATTACCCAGAGCAACTCAGTCATCAGGACATGGTTTTAGGATTGCCTAAATTCAAATTATAATATGGCCTATGCAATGGATACATTCTTGAAAATCATCTAGAAGATAAATATGACAAGGGCAAAGTAAGGATAGTCGAATAGAAGCTAGAAATAGTCCATAATGACTTAACAAGATCATTTATAAAACCTTCATTTAATAGGATAAGATACATGATCAAATTCATTGATTCATTTTTGAGGTACACTTGGGTATTTTTTCTTAAAAATAAGTCTAAGGTATTTGATCACTTTAAGGACCTCAAGGCACTTAAGGAGAAGTATTCAAAATGTTCCATCAAAATCTTAAGGATTGACAGTGGTAGAGAGTATGTCAAAAAGTTTGAGTAGTTTTTCACATCAAAGGGTATTCAGATGCAACACACAATTCCATACAGTCCTCAGTAGAATGGTGTAGCTGAATGTAATAACCATACCTTGAAGGAAATGGTAAACTACATGCTTCAATAAAAGTCTCTTGCTCTTTAGTATTGGGATCAAGTAATCAACTATGTGTGATACATTCAGAACTAAGTTCCACACAAAGCCTTGAATGGAATCACTCCTTTTGAAGCTTGGGATGGTCATAAGATCATAGTAGATCACTTTTGAGTGTTTGGATCACCAATAATAGCCTGTGTTCCAAAGAATAAATGCAAGGCAATGAACCCTTAGAGTTAGTCTTGCATCTTTATAGGGTATGCAGAGGGTGTTAAGGGATATAGGATTCTCCATCCTAAAACTCATGAGTTATTCATTGAAAGGAGTGTCAAGTTTTGAAAAAGCCTACTTGAACACAATATTGACACTCTAGACTCTTTAAAAGTCTCACTGGACATTGATTCCACTTCTTACAGTTATGTAAATCCACCTCAAGATCCTCCAAATGATGAGGATGACTCTTCTTCTTCTTCAAGTTTAAGAGATAAGATAAGTGATGAAGATACTCTTCTTCAATCTCACATTGACACTATAGATGATGAGGACTCACCTCCTAATTCTCTAATCTCATATAATTCTGGTCCTATTTGGGCTAGATAAACACTTCAAAGTGCTAGAGGATGGGTTGGAAACCCATTGAAAACAAGGTGGACATGATCATAGTTTTAGGGGACTTCACATGCCTAATTGGCCATTGTCTTAGATCCAAAAACCTTTTACAAGGCATCTGGCATTCCAGAATGGGATTTTTCTATATAGGAAGAGTATAGTTCCCTAATCAAGAACAAAGCATGGGACTTGGTCTCTCTTCTTAAAGGAAGAATATTAGTCTGGTGTAAATGGGTTTATCAAACCAAGTATGGTGTAGATGGGTTAGTCGATAAGTACAAAAATCATTTGGTTGTAAAGGGGTTTTCTTAGGTGCCTAGCATAGACTACACAAAAATATTTTTTCTTGTAGCCAAGATAACATCTATAAGACTCACTCTAGCCATCATAGTTGTACATCAATGGGATGTTCACCAAATAGATGTAAAGAGTGATTTTATACATGGTGACCTCAAGGAAGAGATATGTATGGAACAACCACAATGCTTTGTGGAAGATACTTCCTTAGTCTATAAACTTAGGAAAGCTATCTATAGACTCAGATAGGCCCCTTAGGCATGGTATCCCAAGATAGATTCCTTTCTCCTCACAGTCAGGTTCACTAGATGCTACTTGGATCCAAATGTCTACATCTTATGGTAGGATTATTCTTTGTTGATCCTAGTTCTTTATGTGGATGACTTACTGATTACAATGAGCTCATGATCATCCATATCAATAGTGAAAACTACACTTTTAGATAGATTTTCAATGACAAACATGGGATTGCTACACTCCTTTCTCAAGATTAAAATAATTCAGTTAGATTTTGGGGTAACTTTATCACAATCCAAATATTCTCTTGATTTTATTGTGAGGTTTAACATGGTTGATTATAAGTCATCTCTTACTCCTTTCTTGTCTAATGTGAAGCTTGAGGTTGATTATCCTACACCACTCATTGATACAACATTGTATCAACAACTTGTGGGTAGTTTTATCTATCTCACACACACTATACCTAACATATCCTATGTAGTTGGTTTGATCTCCTAGTTTATGTAGGAGCCACATGATTTTCACTAGAAAGCAACAAAGTGAATTCTTCACTACATTCAGGGTTCGTACACCTATGGGATAAAATATAGAGCAAGAATAGAGGTTGATTTGATTAGATACATAGATTCAAATTGGGTTGGAGATATTTAGATTTGAAATTCTAGTTCAAGCTATAGTTTCTCACTTGGTTCACGTCTAATAAGCTGGTCAAGCAATAAGTAACATGTAATTACTTTATCATCTATAGAGATAGAATACAGAGGGGCTGTCAATGCCACCACTAAATCAATCTAGCTTTAGGGGATTCTAAATAAGTTTGGTGTCCATTTTTATAAGCCAACAATCATCTATTGAGACAAACAAAACACTATCCATATTTATAGGAATTCAGTTCTCCATCAAAGGACCAAGCACATAGATATTCACATGCATTTCATCAAGGATATTATCAATGAGTAATTCATTGATCTTTGATACTATCCAACATCAAAGTAGATTGTATATATTCTAACCAATCCCTTCACAAAGAGTAAATTTGTTCATCTGTGAGCTCTCATTGGGGTCAGGGATACGCTACCTTCTTCTTCCTCATATGGAGGTTCATCACTATGTACTTGTATACCTCATCAAGTTTTCAATGTTAGGACCCAATTCTCATCTCACCTAAACTACACTTAAGGGGGGTGTTAGTGTAGTTCTTTTTCCCATTGGGTTTTGCCTACATGGTCGTATGACCATTCTATGTTATTTACGCTTCCTTAGGTTAGTTATAAAGGGTCTATAGGCTAATTATATTTAATTTTAATTAGTTAATTAGGAAAATTAGGGGCTTCCTCATATTTTCATAATTTTACTTATATGTACCCCATTTTTCCTTTTTGGAAGGTTAATGAATAATATCTCAATCAATTGACTCATTCACTTTTTTCAATAGACAGGGTAATGCATTATTTGCCTTCTCTTGAAATTTTAGAGCTCTCACACTACCTTACAAGATTCAGCATTGATTTCATGAAATCTATTTAGAGATCTTATCACACTCTTTTAGGTCTAAGTATCCTCATGCAAGTCAACATTAATTTTGGGAAGCTCCTCGATAACTACCTTTAATTTAGTAGTATTAGAGAAAGTAGAAGATTCATCAAGTTTATTGGCTTCAAGATTAACAATAAAGCTATGAAAATAATATTTAAGATAAATATCTTGATAAAAACCTTCAATGTAAAGGATTTTTTCATCTAGAAGGTCATCTTTAAGGGAAGAAGTGGTTAGAATTGGAGCTGTAACAAGTTGTTTATCTCTGACTTGCCCTTTAGTAGCTTTTTGAGTGACAATGTGGAGATCAAATTTCATAAGACCATCCATTTGCTAATTCTATCTCTAGGGAGAAAGGCTTTTGAGAATAAATTATGAAGGGGGTCGAAATGAATGATGACATAAGTAGTTTGGTAAATCATGTAGTGATGAAGCTTTTCAACTTTGAAATTGATGGCAAGGCAATCATGATCAATTTTGGTATAACATGTTTCATAATCAATGAGGCTTTGGCTACTGTAGTAGATAACATACTCTCTACTTGTATCATCTTGTTATACAAGCATCACCCTAATTGAAATAGGTGTGGAAGAAGTATATAGAATCAAAGGTTTATCATTAGATGGAGGATGAAGTGTAGGTGGGTGAAGCAAAGAATCTTTCATGTTGTCAAATTATTTTTGACATGGATCTATCCATTCTAAGTAGTAATTTTCTTGAGAATGGAATTAATGAAGTTAATTTGATATGTCATTTTGAAGACAAATCATCTAATTGCCCTAAGTTTTCCTAAATAAGTATGAATGTTAGGAATAGAATGAGGAATAATCATGTTGATGATATCACTAATTTGGGTAGGATCAACATTAATGCCATGGGGAGAAAATAAGAATCCTAAATTTTTTCCAAATGTGACTCCAAAAACACATTTATAAGGATTAAGTCTAACTTTATATTTAAGGATATGATAAAAAATGATAACAAGATCAGAAAGATGATTTTTATGATGTTTGGATTTAGTAATAATATCATCCACATAGGCTTCAACAATTTTGTGAATGAGATCATGAAATATGTGAGTCATTGCATGTTGATAAGTGGCTCCACCATTCTTTAAGCTGAAGGAAATTTTGACATAGCAATAGGTACCCCATTTCATGTTGAAATTAGTCTTACGTTGGTCTTTAGGAGTGATATGAATCTGATTATATCCTGAGAAACCATCCATAAGGGATAAAGTTTCATAACCAACCATGAAATTAATGATGGAATCTATTGAAGGTAAATGGAAGTTGTTTGTGGGACACGTAAGATTAATATTATGGAAACCAATATAAATGTGAATGACCATAGTGACTTTATTTTAAATGGGGATAATTTTGGAAACCCATTCAAAATAATCCACTAGTTTAATAAATTTAACATCAAGTAATTTGATGATTTCCTTATAACATAGAGTTGAAACTTCAAGTAGAATGTTTCATTTATTTTGATGCACAAGCTTGGCATCAGGATAAGGAATGATGTTATGCACCAAAATGCGAGGGTCAATGCTAGGAATGTCCTCATAGTACCAAGTGAAAGCTTCATAATATTTGTCAAAACATAAGTTAAATTTGTCATGTTTGATAGGTGAAATGTTATGGAGAAACTATAATTGGTCGAGGACAAGATGGAGTACCATATTCGATGTGAGTGGTTTTATTTGATAAGTATGGCATTACCATCTTGAAAGTGGTGTGTTTCATTAGGTAAGACTAAAATTAGAATTGTTTTTAGATCAATGATATCAATGAAGTTGATGAAGCAAGGAGTTTTAGTTTTAAAGTTTATGATGCTACCAAGGGAGTTGAGGTTCCCGAGCATGAAGTATCATAAGAATATCTTCCTCACTAGACAAGGTAAGAAGAGGACCATAATATTAGACATCTACTTCAACATCTAAAATTTTATTTCCATGGATATCATACTCAGAGTGTATCTGACAAATATTGGTTGCCTTGGCATTAAGTGTAATTTTAGGAGTAAAATAAGTAGATGGAGTAAAAAATATTGGAATATCAGTAGATTCAATGATGAAAGAAGGATATTATGGAATGATTAGATCTAAAGGTTTAAGAACTTTCAAAGATTGGGAATACATAATTTTCTCTACCACCCAAGGAGTATCAATAAGAAGAGGATTGAAAAGAAGCACATGACCCTCACGATCTAAGGTACGATCCATAAAAATGGTATGCACATCCTGATTAAAAACATGGATTTGGGATAAATTTTTCTAGTAATGCTAGACATCCAAGTCTTTAGATTGATCTTGGGCTATGATATAGTTACCATCATAAGTTGGAGAAATTTTACATACTTGAGAGTTAGGGGGAGTTTTAGAAGGTGAAATCCTAATGTTGCTGAGTGTATGAGGAGACATGATGAAAGGAACTTGAAATAATTTAGCTACTCTAAAATCATTAAAAGTGAAGATATTTTATAGTACAAAAGTCTCCTAAGAATTGCATGGAGGGGGAAAGTCAATAATCTCATCAATAAGAGGAATAGTATAGTCTCTTGGTAATAGGGAAGGATGAAGCCATTGCAAAATATATGGAGGTAACTTGGTAGTATTTCAAGTATGTTGCAACTCATTGGGTTCATCATCATCAAAATCCACAAGAGTAACTTGTAAATTAGGACTCATGTTGATGAACTCAAGTAAAGGAGCATTGGTAATTTTAGGATTTATGGGAATATAATATTGAGGTTTAGGATTAGGAAGATGAATGCTCCATGATTTGGGATTATATTCATGTTTGTATCATTTCCCATTATGTATGAATTTAATAAATTGAATAATAGAAGAAGAAATGGCTCTAATTCAATGGGTCCATGGATGACCAAAAATGATATTATAATATTAAGGGAGATAGAGGACCATAATCTTGGTTCGAATGGTTTTAGATCCTATGGTTAATAGAATCCAAATATAACCAATTGGTTTTTTATCAGTCTTTTTATAACCATGAAAAGTGAGATGGGTTTGTTTGAGATGATCCTTATTATAACCAAGTTGTTGAATAATCCACAAGGATGTCACATTAATACTAGAGCCTTCATCAACTAAGACTTTTTAGATAAGAGTGGTATTAATGGCTATTTTGATAAAGAGTGGTAGATCATTAGCATGGAAAATAATTTCATCGTTAATCATGTCCTCCTCAAGTAATTCAATAGAGGGCTTAGAAGAAAGACACATGAATTCAATGGTATTGACATTAGTAGGTTGATAATGAATAGAAGGTGGTTCTTATTCTATGGAAGATGGATATTCAATTTTTCAAAGTTGTTGCATAAGGAATTTATGATGATATGATGAAGTGCAAACTAACTCCATAAGAAGAATCTTGAAAGGCATAGATTTGAGTTCTTTGAGTAAGTTCTAATGAGATTTAAAAGAACTAGCATGAGTTTTAAAAGGTAAATTAGTTTTGGAAGTTATAGATGTGGTTGGAGGATCAAAAGGAGGAATTTGTTCCTTAGGTGCTTACAAATAAATGTTAGAGGTGGTGGTATATTTAATAATTTTTTCTTCTAAATATGGCTTATTAGGCTTTGTAATGGGATATTTGTGAGTTGATTTACAATGATAATTGACCTTGATAGTGTTGACATATTGAGAGTTGTTATAATATTGGTCATAATTAACATCGATGGCATAAACATCCTTAACATTTGCTTGATTATTTGAAGAAGATTTTTAGTTATTAACGGTAGAAGATTTAATTTTTTTTAATTTTTAAGAAGCAATAGTGTATTTGTGATGATGAATATTGATCATAACTTTGTGATTGAATGAATAACCAAGAATATAGGAGACAATAAATTTATTGAGGCCTCTACAAGATTCATGAGAATGCCCAATGTTGGCATGGAAATATCAAGATACATTAGGCTCATACCACTTAGGAAGAGCATCAGGATAGATGAAAGGATTTGAGGGTGGTAAAAATTATTTCATTTGCTGAACTAAAAGAGGTGTATGAGAAGGTGAAGGAACATCAATTTTGGCCACTCCATGTTTGGTTTGTGGAGTATTAATAGTGATATAATTATATGCTTGTGAAGTTATTATAATAAGTATATGATTAGGTTCTAATTGTTTCATAATAAAGTCTTGACACTTAGCTTGATCAAGATCTTCATTAAGTGTTTGAGGAGCAAAGGTTCGAACCTTATATCGAAAAGTAGGGTTAAATCCTTGATAAACAGTTAAAATAATTTATCATCAGTCATGTTATGATCAACTTTGTGAGCTAAAAATTTCCATATTGTGATAAAGTCATGAGATAATTCATTGGGAGATAAATTAGATTTGATGAAGTGGATAAGACAATTTTCAAGAAGATCATTGTGTTGAAACTCTTTAACTAAAGGATTAACCAAATCTTTAAGTTACCAACTAGAATGTTGAGGAAGTTGGTTATACCATTCTAATAGATGACCAATGAACTTTTTCACTAAGATTTTATTTGTGGAATAGGTATTAGTTTGGATCCACTCTTTGTAAATATTTCCAAAGGCTTTAAGAAATGAGGCAAGATCTTTAATCCCATCATATTTTATAGTTGCAAATATGTTACCAGTATCAATGGAAATAATGAAGGGAGGCAAAGGCTCATTTTGAATGGTTTGAAGCATATTTTTATTCATTATGGGTTGAAGAATAACATTACCTAAGGAATCCCTAAG
This sequence comes from Torreya grandis, assembly GCA_037957365.1. Taxonomy (NCBI): domain Eukaryota; kingdom Viridiplantae; phylum Streptophyta; class Pinopsida; order Cupressales; family Taxaceae; genus Torreya; species Torreya grandis. The sequence continues at coordinate 3,530,413 of JARHVA010000767.1, read as the reverse complement.
AAGTGGAGCAATATAATTAGGATTAGCTTGAGGATGACTAGTTGGAGGTTGATTAGCCACGCTAATTAGGTGTTATTGAAGTTGCATCATTTGGTTGGTGTTAGAATTTTACATTATTTTCATTTGTTGAATAACTTGGGTTAATAGTTGGGTTGTATCACGAGGTGAATTAGTGTTGGTAGGATCACTCCCCAAATTGGTATTAGGGATGGAATTATAAGAAGAAGGATTACCACTGGTATTGTTAAGTAAACTTGTATCAATCACTCCCACATTGATTTGAATGTTTTGAAGATGAGGAGTTTCTTAATAAGTACAGAAAGGATTAGATCCATCAACTTAATCTTTAGGTGTTATTTGCACCATGTTACAATACATAGATGATGGAGGAGAAGAGGTGACCCAAGAGTGATGGTTCTCTTGGGAGGAAAAGAGAGGAAGAAATGAACATCCCATATAACACCTAAATGGATTCAAGCTGTCCAAGAAGATTTTGATAGAAGATTTCATTTTGACTAAAGAGAGATGAATAAAATGCAAAATTAGAGAGATGGGAAGCTAGATTGATGAACAGGGAAAGCAAAAAATAGTACATGGTTGATTGGATTGATCTAATACAAAAAATAAGGCCTAAAAATAGTACTAGGTCGATTGGGTCAATCTAGTATACTAAACAAAGATCAACAAAAGATACAAAAGGTGTTGCAAAATATATAGGTTTGATGGGGTTGATCCACTATAGTAGATAGGGATAAAGAGAAAGATGATAATAAGTTATGAGAAAAAATAAGACATTTTTTGTAGCTAATTTAGGAAAAAAAAGATGAAGGGAAACAAATAGTTAGTTGGATCAATACTGGTTAATCTAATTGAGGTACACAAAACAAAACCTTGCAGTAACGCTAGATAATTTAAGTTTTTGCACACAAAATTGAACAAAGAACAAGAAATCAACTTGGAAAGTAAAGAGGTAACTAATTGGTCAACCTGAATGTTTAATATATTATTAAGATATGATTTTTAATGTGATTAGAAGTTAGCAATAAGCAAGATACTAGAAGCAATCTAAGCAAAGTTTCAAGTAGTTTGGGTTGAAAGGGACTATAGTGGGAATGATATAGGCTTGGTATTGGGGCCTAAAACCTCACTTCACACATTAAAATGATAATGGTATTAGGTGCTTAGCTAGAATATACCATTAACCATGCTTTACACTTGATCAAAGCATCAATTTAGCTTCCCCTTTGGTGATGAAATCTAAGTAGGTTGGCCTAGGATAGATAAATGTTAAAGTGCTTATTTATGTTTTTTGGATTTGCTCATGTGTGCATAAAATAAAAATAGTGAAACCAAGAAATTAATTAAAAATCCCCTAATTAAACTATGTGAGCTATTATAAGCATGCAAGCAATAGGAAAAGAAATGTGTGAGTTAATTACTAATAGATATGAGGTTAGTTCCAATTTAAAATAAGGTATAATGTTGACACTATATTTATAAAATATAGAATAGGGTTGACATGGTCAAACCTATACTATGAAAGAAAGGTCTGAAAATGAATTGGGTTAGCAAGGTTGATCTAGTTATTTTAGATAGCACATAAAACACAAAATTGCATCAATAGGGTCAATCTAGCTGATTGTGCAGGGGAAGTTGTAAAGACTAAAAAATATGAAAGGAAATATAGAAAATAAATAAATAGAGAGGTAGAAAGGAACCTTGGTGGAATAGATATGTAATGAAGGAATATTGATGATGAAGAACCTTGAAGTATGCTTGAGAAACCTGCAAACTAGGTCAACAAAATTGATCAAGTTATATAAGAACCTATTAAAAAGTGATAATAACTATAAGGGGTAAATTAGGTTAACCTAGTAAGTTGAACTAGATGTCTGAAAGGTTAGAAAAGTATATTGGGATGACTGGGTTGATCCAATTGCTTGTTCTTGGAAATGTACACACAAAGATAAAAAGTTGGGTCATTAAAATTGACCCAATATGTTAAAATATATGATAAAAATGATGATCAAAATAATTAAATAAGTTAAATAAATCCTACAAGGGTTACTTTCATGTCAATTTCATTAGTATGTATTTAATGAAAAATGCATCATGTCTATGAATCAATCCTAGCTTAGAGAATATAAAGCATACCTAAACTTCTGATTAGGGATACACTTGTTAAGCAGGAACATGACCAATATGGGAATCCACTAGACCTAATTAAGGGATCACTTAGAATAATATATCATGCTAGGAAGGGTTCCAAAGCCTACAGTTTAACACAATCATACAACAACCCTAATGAAGTCCTAAGGTTGAAAACATTCACCTATTCTAATAATAAGAAAGTAAAACTAATCTAGTGCACACCAAAGCTTGTGGCACAAAGTGAGGAGTTAGAAACAAAACCAAAAATGTATATTAAAATTTAATTAAGGTAAGTATGAGTAACACCCTAATACATGAAATATGAAAGATAGAATTATTTAATCTAGAATTTATGTTACTTTTATCTACTAAAGGAGAAAAGAACAAAGTTAGATTATACTTACTTAAATGTGAATCCATCGAGACTCAATATCTCCCTTAGACAAAGGGGCTTTACAAGAGGTTATTGTGGTTTGTAAGGATCACTAAGAAAGGCCAAAGCATCCAAAACTTATTCACAAGACTAGATTTTCCAAATAAGAAACCTAAGCTAAATCTTCTCAAGTCAAATGGTGGAAGATCATATTGTGAATAAGCACAAGTGAATAATAACTCTTGATTACACATATGAATAATGAATGAAATGATATTGTATATATAGGTGGGTCTTGTCCTAAATCCTTTTGTTAATATTAGATTTACAGGGTCAACCCAGTTGACCCAATGTGTTTTTGTAGATAATTTACTAGGTTTAAGATGGGTCAGCCAAAAGGCTAACAAGCTAAGAAAGTAAAGAATACCCCTAAATTTTACTGGGTTGACCCAATCAACCCAACACAACTTACTATCAAAAAGGAGTTTAAGATAAGAAAGGAGGGATGAAAAGAAGAAAATATTAGAGAAATACTCAAAGGAGGATAGCTTAGAGAATGGTTTTGGGAACTAGTTGGATTAGTAATAATGTGGAAATAAGGGATAATAATCCTAAAAAGCACCAAAAGTCTACCCACCCCTTTTGTAGTGCACCCCTTAGGGCATCCACTTAGAGATATTGAGTCTCGATGGGTTCCTACAAGATGTAAATCATCAACAATTGATAAAAGTTGAAAATATTGTGTACATAAAGCAAAATTGAGAGCAAATATTGCATGAGGATTTTGGGTTTTACATGGAGGCAACTCATGTGGTCTATTCTCATAACATCCTACACTAAATCCCTTCCATGGACACTTATGGTGGTATGTCTTGGTGAACTCTAGTTTGTCCATATAAGATAAATAAAAACTGAAAGGTCAAGGATAAGAGGAGGTGAAGGAGGTGGCAAGTGGTTGATCAAGTCCCCTATAGATAAGATTTGTTTAGAAAATAGGAGGCCCAAAGTAAATAGTGATTCTAGTATTAGGGTCATAACTAGGTTTCTGGTCAAGGTTCCCATACTCTTAGGGAGTAGGGAAGGTATCCAAGGCAAAGAGGTGATACTCCCCAAGTGAGAGACATTAGAATGTGGATTATAAGGTGTCTTTTATGGGGATTTGGGTAGAATGAATGGATGATCTAGTCAAAGCTTGGTTGGTAAAAGAAGTCTAATCATCATTGGTTGATGAATACTTAGTGGTGGGAAAGAGGATAACATCATTCAGGTGGTATGTCATGCTGTATGATGTAAAATGACTTGGGTCATCTTGTATGGTAAATACTTGGCATTCATGTTCAAATTTTATGTAGCAATGTAGGGTGGATGGTACATAATTCATGGAATAGATCCAATGTTACCTAAGCATAAAATTGTATTAGAACTTGCCTTCAATGACATAAAAGAACTCAAGAAGCATGTGAGGTCCTAAACAAATGTAGAGGACAATGGTTCCTAGAGTTGTTACCACAGTGTCATTAAACAAATTAAACACTATCATGGTTTCTAACATAATGTTCTTTGATATTTTCAACCAGTCATATGCATGGGAGGACATAATTTTGATGTTAGCACCTCCATAAATCATAAAACTCTTGATGTCGATTTGTTTGATGTATGTAGTAATGAAGAGAGGTAGATTTGGATCCTGGGGATGAGTGAAAGGTATTTACAAATCTTTAAATGTAACAAGGGTGGAAATATGGAGGGATTTGAAAAAGGCTTATAGAGGTTGTGGGTCTTTTGGTTGGACCTCTATGGACTGCAAAGCATTTATCATTGCTTAGAAATGATGGGTTAAGGAATTAATTTGTTTGTATAAACTCATCTTTACCAATATTTGGCGAAGTTGATTTAGAACTACTCTTTGGATTAACTCAAAAGGGTTAGATTGAGAGGTACCCAAGATGGATACCTTAAATTTAGGAGAAGGTGAGGGTGTTTAGGTTTGGTTGAGTGATTGGGGGTAGAATAAGGGTATTTCCATGGAATGGACACCTTTGCCTTACCCTTATCCTTTTGTTAGGCTTGTGATCATGTGGCCACATGGATGGTATGGATTTGGGCAAGAATTGGGCTAAAAGACTACTTTAGTTCCTCAATCTTATATGAGAGTGTAGGAGTAGGTAGGTCTGGGGTGGTGGCCTATGGTTCTTGGAGTGACTATGGGGTGTAGGGTGGCTCTTCTGATAATAGGTCATCATCAACATATAGATGATGGACTAGGACTTGGAGAGCTTTATTTTTCTCTATATCATGTCTCGATGTTCTATGGTATGAGGAAATTAGATTATCATCAAACCAAGATGGCTTAGGACTATGGGGGTCAAATGTTTTGATGGAAGGCAAAGTCAAGAAAGAAGCTTGTAATAATCTCTATAGGATGGTTAAGAAAGACTAGGGAAAAGGTGGTAGCGATGTTAGAGTTTTGGTTTTGAATTTTGGGGTGGAAGCCTTCTTAGAAGTAGACTTAGTATTAGGAGTTTTTGATGGTTGAGTATTCTTGGTGGTTGATGGGTTAGAGTTAGAATTTTTAGAATTAGTAGGCTTGGTAGTGGGTGATTCAGAAATATAAGGGCTAGAAGTAGGATGTTTTGTAGTGGAAGGTTTGGAGGCAATTGGTGAAAAAATAATAGGTAGGGGTGTAGCTAGAATAGGAGGCCAGGTTTAGGTTATATTTGGGAGACATGTTTTCTTAATGGAAGGATGAGGTCTTAGGATGGAAGAAGGATGTGGTCCTAAAATGGAAGGCAAGGTAGAAATAATTGGTAAGGTTCTAGATTTTAAGATCCTAAGTGGCACCTCCTTTTTGGTTGGCTTGATTTGGGGTTCCTTTGGTGGGTTAGGTGGTGATAAATCCAACCTTAATGGAGGGTGAGTAAGGCTTTGAGTTAGTAGTACACCTAGGTTTTTGGGTGGGCTTGGTTAGGATGGGGGAAGGTTCTTGGGCTACTTAAAGTAGAGTTGGTTTAGTTGGTTCAATGATGGCTTGAGAGGTAGAGGTTTCTAATGGTTTGGTTTGTATGATGGTGGTTTCAATAGTGGAAGTGGAAGGTTGGGTTGAAAATAACATGGTTAAGGGTTCTTTCTTAGTTGGGTAAGGAAGCTCGAGATGGTGCCAAAATGTGGTATGATCTATGTTGGGTTGGGATAGTTACTCCAAGTTTTGATCTAGTCTAGGGAAATGATTATAAATAGGTTTGATCCCTTCGGTATTGGTCTCAAAGGACAAACCCATGGGTGGAGAAAGGGGAGTGGTTACCTCATCATTTTCCTTAATCAAAGGATCCAATGTTAGGGAATGTGAGTATTAAATAGGAGAGGTAGATAAAGTGACCTATTCCTTAGGAATGATTTCTAAAGGAAGAGTGGATTATTGTATGATGGAAGAGATGGATATGGTGGTAATGACTATGTCTTTTAGTATATCTTCCAAAGGAAAGGTTGGTAGATCCACTACCTCAACAAGTGGAGAAAGGGGAATAATTGTTTCCTTTGTTTTAGTTTCCAAAGGAATAGAAGGTGACTCCACTACCTCAATAAATGGAGGGGAAGGAAAGGTGATTTGGGAAATGGTTTCCTAAAAAATGAGTTCACTAAGAACCACATTAATTGTATAGACCTCATGGTTATGAGATAATTTCACTCTATCATTTTCATTGTTCACGGAAGGGGAATGGTTGGGGAATGGTTGTCTAAAGATGTCAAGTGATTGATTTGGGGGTGTATTTGGGTTATCCAACATAAGTTCCCACTTGTCAATCAGACTTTGGACAACATTTTAAAAAGTATTTCACCTAGTAACATCATGCCCAATGACACAATGAAAGGCACATAAATTGTTCTCCTTATACCAACCAAGTATAGGATGAGAGGAATTGAATTGCTATGGAGGTTTGATCAGTGGGATTTATATGATATTTGATTTTAATAAATTTTTTGAAACTAAAGAATATGAATCCCCTAGTGGAGTAAATTGTTGTTGGTTGTTGCAGTTTTGGTTTCTAATGTTTTGATTGGAGGAATTGGAAGAGATGACCTAGTTAAAAACTAGTGAAGGAGTGGTTTTTATGACAACTACATTCATAGTTCCCTTATTTTGGTGTTAGTGTTGATTTAATTGTTAGGTTTAGAGGAGGAATCCTCATTTGGTTTTAAGGTGTAACTCTTGTTTCTCAATTTTAACTTCTCCTTATCAATGGCTCTATTCTCTAACTTATATACCATGGTGAAAGCTTCATAGAAAAAACCTAAAAGTTTGAACCTATAAAGTGGAGGAAATGTGTTTGGCACAAGCCCGAATAGAAAGCTCAATCAGCTCAGGTTGGTGTAAAGAGAAATAGAGTTGGTATATTAAGCTTCTCCAATGAGCTACAAAGTCATCAATAAACTTGTCATCAAATTTATAGATGAAGTAAAGATCAGTGATGAAACTTTCTTAGAGATGTTTATGGAAAAGTGATCTAAGAAGGTTTGAGCTAGTTGGGAAAAAGAAAAGAGGAAGTGCTTGGTAATAACACTATACCAATCTAGCACTAGACCTGATAGAGACATGAGAAAGGTGAGAAGGAGAGCATCATCATAGGAAATCAGATAGAAAGAGTGTCTAAATTCTCTTCGATGTTGTTGGGAGTCTTCCATGCTATGAAATTTTGAAAATTTCAAAAGCTCCCATTAAGGAGGATAAGGTCAAACAAGGATGGATGGGTGAATCGGTTTGTTGTAGATTTAGTCATATGATAAGAGGTTATGGGTGCCAAAAATAGATGAATCCAAAGTGGTAATTTTTTCCATTAACATCTTAACATGATTCATTTATGGTTGTGCACCCCCATAATTATAGGGTAGATTATGTTGGGTTTGGGTAAGTACAACATAAATATAGCTAGTGGAAAGTTGGGATGTTTCCACATATTTATGTGTGGGCATGGATGGTTGGGAAGACACCATGTATGGGGAGGTGGATATAAGAGTTTGGGTAGAGGATGGAGCCATAAACCCCTGTGGGTTTGGAATATAGTGTGGGTTGGGTGCAATAAGAACCTATTGAGGAATTGACATGGGTTAGGTTAGAGGTATGGTTAATTTGATAGGTTGAGGATGGGTAGTAATCTTGGCACTAATGGGTGGAAGGGTAGAATGTATGGGAACCACACAAATCTAGAATGGAGTGGAGGTAGGTGGGTTGGAGATACGAGGAAGGGTAGTAACCCTAGTAAAAGTTACTCCCATGGTAAGCAGAGTACAAGTGCCTAATGGTTGGGTTGCTCATATACTAGAAGAGTTATTGGTTGGGGTGGAAGGTTATTGGGTGTTGATTGGTTGGGTGGGTGGGTTTTGGATGGTGGTATTGGTGGGATTATTAGTATAAAAAGATGCTTGGGTGACTAAGGATTGGGTGAAAATGGAGGAAATAGAGGTACTACCCATAAGGTTAGATTTCATACCATACAGTGGGTTAATAGATGGAACTGAATTAGAGGTACGATGGGATATGGTGTTAAGGTAATGTTGGAGGGCTATGGGGTTATTATCTAGAAAGGTGGCAAAATTTGTATCACATTGGGAAACTATTCAAGGGATATTATGAATTTTAAAAGGATGGGGATATCTCTCTACATCCAATATGTACTCCATGGATGAAGGAGAAGAGGAAGATGGATGATTTGGAGGTGGACCTGATTTGTTTGGTTTCTTAGTTGTTTCCTAGTTAAAAACATGCAAATAAGGGGAAAAGGAAGATACAAGAGATCTCACAACTCAAAAGATAAGGAATCAAAATAAAAAATAATATATCAAGGAAAATAATGCATATAATAATGTGTGTTAAAATCCTAGGCTACTTTGTTATCTCTCTTTAGGCTTATGCCTCAATTTTAAAAAAGTTATGAAGACCAACTTGGGCTTATAGAGTGGGTACTAGAAGAAGATATCTAAAGATGGTTTCAGGTAGTTAAAGGTTCTCAAGATCTATACTAGAACTTGTTACATGGATTGATATCAGGGCCTACCCTTTCACTTTAGTCACTATAGCTATAAGGGTGTCGAGTGTTTAGCCAAAATATACCGAGTTGTTAGAGATTATACTTAACTAGTGTACTAATTTAGTTCTCCCCTTCATGGTGAAACCCAAGCAAGATAGTTGAGGAAAGGTGGCTTCTAGGTGATAAAATCCAAGTCAAGACTTATGTTAGTGTTTTGATGTTTAATTGAATGTGTGGTTTGGTCTTGTGTGTGTGGAGAGAAGTGATACTATGATTAGTTTACTTAACTAAATTAAGATATGTGAGCTAATAAACACAAGCAAATAATGGATTCAAAGTTAATTCTAATCCAAAAGAAAATTTTAGTGTCTTTTCAAATGAATACAAAATAACTAAGATGAACCTATATATGATGATAATAATGCAAATCCTAAGCTTAGGATGAATATTTATGATTTTCAGAAGTTAATGTAAAATAAGACAATATTTACCTTTTTATAAGAAAATAAAAGAAACTAGAACTTTCATTTTGGAAAGAAAGGATATAAGGAACATTTAATTTTCAAAAAAGAGTAAAATGGACAAATATTCTCTAATTCAACTAAATTTCCTATAGCTACGAAGCCAAGAAAGAGCTCAGGGGTCCCACTGGGCATACTAGAATATTTCACATAAATTTTGCTTTATTTTATTTAGAAAGAAAGTTATAAAACATGAAAGAAGGATGAAGCTAGTATAACTTGATATGTTGCATGTGCATTGATTCAAATTATTATGGAGAATTATCTTTGTCTAGGGAGGAATGACTTGTAGTTAATAAATTACTAAAGAAATGGTTGATTAGTTGGATAGTAGGGTGTATTTCCTAGCGTGAGATAGATCCAAGAAACACAAGATTTCTTGGAGGATATCAATCCACACTTATAAAATAATTAAGTTCTAAAAATGAAAGATAAATTGGTTGCATAAATAATAGAGGATATTAAAATCAAATACAAGAAATGCTTGAGAATAAAATGGTGATTTTAACTAATTATAGAAATAAATGACTCGATATCAATGCTAAATAAATCAAACATGGTTCAAAAGATTGAGTGATCCTCTATGATAAGACAAAAACTCAAAAAGTGGAATTTGGTTAGGGTTTGATAGGTCAAATAAGCTTGTTTCTGAAAATAGTAGACAAAGACCATCAGTGATTAGGGTCAAATCATCAATAGTTGGGTAACCATTGGTGGTTAGTGACTATCAACGGTTAGAGTCAAACCATCAATGGTTGGGGGATCATCGACGGTTACTATGGGGTCTAGATTAGGAAAAAAAGTTTGGTTGGGAAGGTTGTAGGAGGGTTCTAGAAGGTGAGTTTAGGTTTGATACTAGTTTCAAGATAGAGGGTAGTATTTAGAGGTGTTTGGTTTAGGTAGAAGGTGCTCAGATGATTGAAAGAGGCTATGGGTGTTATAGGTGAAGGGAAGAAGTGGCTGGAGTTATAGATCTCCAACATAGGAAAGTGGGGTGAAAGAGAAAGTGACACAAGGAATGAAACAAATAAACTAATTGGTAAATATTGATAAGGAACAGATACTTAGCTTTATTGTTCTTGGTCTGAATAATGTTGAGGTTAGCTAAAAGCTTGTTTTATATTTTGAAGCAATTTTGGTAGTGACAATACCTTGGCTATTCACTGATGAGTTGTAGTAGAAGTTTTGATCTTTGTCCTAGTCATTGGTTCACTAGAATATATAATAATACCTACATAAGAAGCTTTGATCTCTAACATAATAAGTTCTGATCTTTATTTCACCTCCTCTTCATCTCTTAATATAGAGGAAAGGGAGTGGTGAAATAAAAGGTTCAACAAGGTTTCCAACAAGCTGTCTAATTTTAACCTAACATGCATTGGTTGTGTGGATGGATAAAAAAAATATTAATAAAAACCAATTTGGAATAGGAGTTAAAGTTAACTCTTGAGGTGGTTAAGGGCAAACCTTCAGCGATTGAGGTTAACCATTAGAGGTTAAGGGTCAACTATCAATGGTTAGGGTCATAGTAAAAAATGGCTAAATTTAGCTATTTTCACTAATGACTGGTGGGGTAAATGGTTAGGAAATGTTTCAAAGGGGGTCTAGTGGTGGTCTAAGGGATAGTACGACATTTATAACCATAGTGTATGATTTTATAGTGTTTATAGACCTGCAAGTCTGCATTCCTATTCTTTAGGCCTTGAATTCATTGAAGATTCTTCTTTTTATCCACTATTTGAGTAAATTAAAACTTAATAAATATATACTTGAGGTTATAATCACTTTATTATGTCTCCTCTTCTTCTATCTCATCCTCAATATTTTAATAACCTATAGATGATTATCTATTTCTCTTACAGCTTGTATGTTGTACATCAGTGCCTAAATTACACTTTTTTTTGAGATGGAACCCTTTTAAAAAGAGACCCTAACACTCTTGATTATTTTGGATCCTAATGAAAATTTCCTCAACATTATCTCAACTTTATTTTTCTCTTAGAGACTTTTTGACCAACTCATTCAGTCACCATGAGTGATGTCTTTTCCATATAGTGTGGCATCATGTAGATGCATATTAAAAACCATGACTAATTAATGGTATTATATGGAAAGTTATTAACTATTTCAATATATTTATTGGGTATCAAATAATATTAATTAATTTTCAATCATCATTTGAAACCCTACAGTACTATTTATAAACTCACACACTCCCTTGAGTCTACAAACTTGAGAGCATAGTGGGTTTATGATATGAGCATTAGGTCTGAATTGGTTTGGATATTTAAAAAGGAAGAAAAAATTAGGATATGAATCCAAGAATCATGTATACCTTTCTTTAAAAAAATATTTGATCACCAATAGTGACCTACAGGTTTGTAGACCTATAGGTTCACAACCTTCATTTGAAACTAGGATTGAAAGAGAACTCTTGAACCTTGACCTCTGATATTTCCATGTATGAAAATGATACTAAAATATCTATAAATATGGAATTATGTATTTTAATATGTGTATAATAGAAACAAAACTTTTCCTAATAATATTTTTCTTAGTCATTCTTGCAAAATTGTCTTGTAGAGATATTTTGCTCATTTCCCAATTCCACACTTGCCATTCTTAGTGAATGAAAATGTGAGATGGTTTTTTATGCCCTAAAAAAAAATCTCTCTAATTTCAATTATGCTTTCAAAAAACCTTAAACTACCATTTCAATAATAATAATAAGCCTATGGGGTTTGTAGGTAGTGTTGGAGTACCCTGAGTCTTAATGATTATTCATAAAAGAGAGGGGATGGAAATCAAGACCAATGCCATAAATTTTAAGATTACCAAGACCCCCTCCTCTATAAAATTTTAAAAACCCAACTCTCTCTCTCCTCTATCCATACCAAGCATTTGAAAACTACCTTTATGAGCTTGTGAGGAGAGTCATGGAGAAAGAGAAGCATGTTTTGCACTTTTAAGACTTTTGAAATCTTGAAACTCATGGATATGACCTATATAATGTAAAGAGACAATTCAAAGGAATTTTCACCTACAATTGAATATCCCAAGTCTATAAAAACTCCTAAAATTACCTTTTATGGATTAAAATATGAATTGTTCAAATGATTAAACCATTATTATGACTTCTTTCTGACATAAGTAAATTAGAAACTCAAATTCAATATTTTACAACTACAATGTCACATGTATTCCATCTTGACCATATTTGGAAATGAAATTAAATCCTTTAAAAGAATTTTCAAGTGCAAAGAAAGCTATTGTATATTGGATGATCTCATGTAGTGAAAATTTATCAATCCAAGAACTGAGAGGACTTCAAATTAATTATTCACCATTGATTTAATGCTCCATGCAAGGATAGTGCATTGAGAAGGTTTGACTTGGCCACTATGGAAACCTAGGTTTCTCTAAAAACCTTAAACTTTGCTAAATTACCTTAATTTCATCAAAAAAAATTAGTAAGCTTTAAACCAAGGGACCAAATGAAAAGACTTGACTTGATAGGCTATGTATCATCTTGAAAAATAATTACATACCCCTAGGACCCACTAGATTGGCTTTGAAGGCATTGGAAAGCTTGGAAAAAATATTATCTTAAATAATGATAACAAGACCTTACATAGACCACTTGAAGACTATCAAAGCATGTAATAGGATATGAATTAATTTAACAAGCATTAAAATTAAAGTTTCAAACTATAGGGGTGACATTTTGACCTTTGAGGTCAAACTTGTAAACATTTTGATGACTCAGCAAGGAAACATGCCTGTTATGCTTATGAACTAGTAACTTTGCATCTCTTTTGGGATCATAGAGACTCTCTCACATTCTATAATACACATGATCATATGTTTAACTTGGATATAAAACTCTTAAATAAGATAATATGATTTATTAATGTCCAAACACACGTAAAACAAAGAAAACACACACAATAAGATAAACCACTAACAAGACACATACCACACTTGTGCTACAAATAGCTTAGAGAACACAATAAACATAATCAAGCTAACTTTCCAAGATTGATCCTATTATAATAAAAATGAATATTTTGAGATCATTAACTTCATGTGATGATCAAGGATGTGAAACAAGATACCTCTTGGACTTTTTATTTATTCAGCTCAACTACTTTATGGTTGCCAATTCTCTTGGTAGACCTTCAAGTGAATCATCAACATCAAATATGTTACCAGTTAATACAAATTTATCTTAATTCTCAACCTTTACCTCATTTTAATGTTACATATTAGGGTGGATATCTAATGTGACTATAACTATAAATTCAACCTTTGATGACTCTTTAGGATCATAACTTTCAATTTATGTATTTTGATCAGCTTCTTCTTAAAAATGTTTACTTAAGAGGATAATTTTGTCATCTAAAATCAAACACAAATTTTCAAGTTCTTTCCAAAAGGCAACTTCCTCTTGGTCATTTGAAAGGATGATAATCTCAACCTCATTCATGCCATTCTCTTTAGGGATAATAGGCTCATTAAATACTTTATTTAGACCATGTTCTATTTGAATTTTGGCTTCTTCAATCATTATCACCTTCTCATGATGCTCAATAGGGATGGTAACCAAAGTGTCTTCATGAAAACTAACCTAATACTTAGTTGCAATTTCATTAAAGACCAACATGTCATCATAAAATCCCTCAAGATATAATTCATATTATTAGTATTATCATCTTTCTCTTCAAGAGATCTAATACTAGTGAATACTTAAAGCTCTCCCATGGAGTCATGGTACAACTACTTCCATGAGTTCTCTTCATCTTGTTTATCAAGGCTCAATCTACAAAGACTAGATTGATCTTCTTCTTCCTCCATGAAGAATGGAAACTTAGTTGTCCAAGAGAGAGTTAACTCATCATGATTTTCAAACTCCAAGTTTGATTTATTTTATTTTCCCTCATGGAGAAAACTGTTAATGATAAATTATTCATCATATTCATTCACAACATCTTGATTAGGGATCTCTTTAGTATCTCTTATATTTTAAACCTCATAAATCCTTTCAAGGAAAACTACTTTCTCCTTCTTCATTAACAAACTCTCATCTCCATATGGATGTTCATCCTCTTCCCTCAAAGCAACATGTTCTCTTTGATAAAATGAGAGGTTGGGAGGAAAAGAGAGCTCATTGGCTAGTTTGAGACTTGAATAATGTCCTTCCAACTTAGGGTTTTGGTTGGTATGGCCTCATCAACTTCTTATTTCAATTGATCTAGGCATGGTTCATTCTTATTTTTCCATGACTCAATCACCTATTTCCAGCTTAGAACCTTAGACTTAGGAGCCTCTTCTAAAATATGCATTGTAACTTGAGGGGCAGAGATAGGATTTGATAAGCTACAAGCTACCTTGGAGATTAATCAAATTTCTAATTTTGAATAGTCATGAGGGAAGGCACTTTAGGAAGGATTAGTGAAGCTCTCATAGAATTAATCTTACTTTGATGGCTAGTTACACGTTGAAGTAAATTATGAGTACAATAAGATTAGCATGGAGTAGGAGAAGGTAATTGAAGTTGCTTATATTAGATTTATAACCTTTCCCATCTTTCCAACCTATTATCCATGCATTGAATCAATTTTATTATGTCAAGCATCTCATTGGTTTTGGCATGTTGGTTTGATTTCTCAAAAGGTACCCACTCACTCCTTCAAAGTGGTAATGTGTCCCTTATATTTTAGATGAGGTGTATAGGGACAAATTTATTAAGTTATACTTCATGATCAATATCTCTCATGGTCATTTTATTTATTAGCATGGTTGGTTTGAACTCCAATAGTGATGAACCAACAATGTTGATATATGGACTAGGGGAAACATAACTTTGACAAGGATGATTAGAGGAATGAAAAGGTTTCCATGGAGGTTGATATCAAGGTTGGTCATTTGGATAGCTAAAGTCATGTGGAGAATGAGTAGGATCATTTTAGGATGGATATGGCTCATATGGAGGATAGGGATCAAAATGTTACTGGTAAGGATCATGATAATAATGGGATGGTTTATCATATGACTAATAAATATGCATAACACAAAAATTATCTTCATACCTAGCTATCAAACCTTATCAAGATAACGAATTGAAAAAACCACTTACTTTGAACCAGTTCCTAGATTGATAGAACTTGTTGATAGAACTTAGAGTCACCATTGATGTTTTGAATGCCTCCAAAGATTGATATGTAGAAGGATAACACCAACAATAATTATACCACTTTGGACATTTGTGCCACTAGGAGTGCTAAAAATTATTATCTACTCAAACTTGCATCCTTGTGAAGGTTGTTTAGTCATTCATAGTTTGAAGTAACATGGAGACAATCTTAGGCTATGGGTGGCCTAACAAGTGGATTAAATCTATAGATTATTGGGATAGGTCCTTTCTATGTTCCATTTACCCTCTCGACACTACACTACTAGATTAAAAGGGAAAAGAGATGAAGATAACATGAAATAAAATCTACCTAAGGATT
The DNA here is from genome assembly GCA_037957365.1 of Torreya grandis. Classification (NCBI taxonomy): domain Eukaryota; kingdom Viridiplantae; phylum Streptophyta; class Pinopsida; order Cupressales; family Taxaceae; genus Torreya; species Torreya grandis. The sequence continues at coordinate 3,514,833 of JARHVA010000767.1, read as the reverse complement.
TGATACTGCAAAATATCTCCTTCACATGCCTGATATGCACTAATAAATTGAATTATGATATGAACCTGATTTAAATACACAAATAAAGGGTCGTGTTTCATGTAAAGACTATTATCTTGATGCATGATCTAAGTTAATTGATTAATAGGTCTCTCAAGGACACTAATGAAGGATTATACTTTCCATACTTTCAAAGCTATTTAATCATACTATGTAACCTATAAGGATGATTAAAAAATTGGAAATAGGTACATGAGGAGGATAAATGCAAGTAAGCATTCACTATCACTAGCATTCATTTACAAACCATCAACATACACCAGTCACAAGCATTGAAAAGGCCAAAATTCAAACCTATTCAATTCAAAGAGCTAAGTACAAGTGTTTTTACAAGTAGGTCTCTTCCAAAACTCAAGTTATGGATCCATACAAATGCAAAAAATTGGCATACTTAAAGATAAATTGAGAAAGTAGATAGCAAGAGAAAAGCCTAAAATTTAGGGATGAGTCATCCACCTAGTCCTCCTTCAACTCCTGCATATTACATGATAAATTATCTCTTTTCTCTATTAGAAAATGGAATATGAGGTAAAGGTAAGCTTGTTGAATGTTTTAAGAAGTCTTAGGCTTGTTTCTTTGGGTTTGAACCATTCATGTTTCTATATCCTTGCTTGCATATCCTATATTCTTGATGAATAAGTCAAACTCCTTGAGAATAGGCCTTTAAGTCACATTAGAGTCCTCAATTGATTCCTTAATCATTTCATGATATTTCTCCACTTTTTTTGGGTTGTTAGAAGACTCTTTAAGCTTGTTTGACTTTGTCTTCATGGCTTCATGTAGGAGAGAGGAAAGGTCTCCTTAAGGATGTTAAAGACTCTTTTAGCCATTTGATATCTTCCTTGAACTAATATCTAACATTTTCTTACTTGAATTGGAATAGGAGACAAGGAAAAACCTTTATAAATCTTCTTGAAGAGTTTTTATGAATTGAATTGGTTAATTGACTACTTGAACTCCTCCTTTTTAGCATGGTATGGGAAGGTGAAAACGTGGATTTGCATTCAAAAAACATTATCCCTCTTGGAGATCATGTATATTGAATATCACTCATTCTCATATTTGAATAGAGTAGATATTGCTTCAATAGGCTCAAGACTACTTCATGATCACCAGTATATATCTCATAAAAGGATGAAACCTATAAGTCTGTGTTTCATTACAAAAAGTTATTTTATACACAAAAACTAATTTTAATAGCCCCTAGATTGATTCAATATTATAATTAAACATATATAATATGGTTATGAATTTTAAATATCACTTAAATATACATTTGGCACCTTTCTCTTATCCATATTTTATGTTACCAGACTTATATTATAGTCCCAAACCTAGAACAATAACATACCTACCATGAAGAATTGGTGGTGAGATGATCAAGAACAATTGGATTTATTATATGACATATTTTTTCCATTGAATTATTGAAAACCATGTATACATGCTCATGGTTTTATCATATATCCCTTGAATACATATTTTTCCCAACTTCATTAATGTTTTTCTCAATATATACAACCACTAACACATTATTTGAGGTGATTATAAATAATTAATTGAACAAGATAAAATAATGAGGGATTTTTATATAATTTTAATCCTTTATTAAAACCATCTATTGACAATAAAAATCCTACAGGTCCTAAAATCATTGCCTGTAACTTGATTGACATTTGCACTTATCATTATGGAATTTTGTTTCCTCAAAGGGACACACATGACAAATGAGTAGTGTATAATGTTTTGAGATAAATTTTTAGACCCTATATACTCTCCCCTAATACTCTCATTATTTTGATAGACTTAAAACTACCATTTTAAAGAAGAAAAGTGAGCATGTGGGGTTTGTAAGCAGTTTTGGAGTACCCTGGAGTCTTAACAATTATTTATAAAGAAGAGGGGATGGATCTAAATTTAAATTTAATGAATTTTAATATTAATATGACCCCTTTATTTAAAAAAAAATTAGGACCCAACTCTCTCTCCTTTGTCCGTACTAAATATTTGAAAACTATCTTTGTGAGCTTGTGAGGAAAGTGATGGAGGAGAAAAAGAATGTTTTGTACTTTAAAGACCTATGAAATATTAAAAATCATGGATATTATTTGTATAAAAATAATAGACACTTTTTAATTATTTTCACCTTCAAGTGAATATCTTAAGTTTATACAATCTCCTCAAATGACTTTCTTTAAAGTAAAAATTGAACTATTCTGACTTGAAGACCATTATTTTGATTTGCTCTTGAAATTATTACATTGAAAACTCATTTTAAAGATTTTAAAATTTTAATAGTATGTTTATTCCATCTTTACCATCTTTTTAAATGGAATTAAATCGCTTAAAAGTATATTTGAGTGTAAAGAAAGCTAGTGTATATTGAATGATCTCATGTAGAGAAAACATATCAATTTAAGACCTTCTAGGAATTCAAATTAATTATTCATCATATAATTTAATTTTCCATTGAAGGATAGTACCTTTAGAAGGTTTTATTTTGGAAAAATTCAAACCTAGGTTTCTCTAAAAACCTTAAACTTTGCTAAATTCCCTTAATTTCATCAAACAATATTAACAAGATTTAAACCTAGTGACCAAGTGAAAGGACTTGAATTGATAAGCTATGTACTATATTGACACATCATGACATACCCATATGAACCAATAGAATTAATTTTAAGGAATTATAAATCTTTACAAAGATATTACCTTAAACAATACTAATAAGACCTTACAAAGATCACTTGAAGACTATCAAAACATGTAATGGGAGATGAACTAGTTTAACCAACATGAAAAGTAAAGTTTCAAACTATATGGCTGCTAGTTTAACCTGTGAGGTTAAAATTTTCAACACATAAATATTCCAAATGGACCTTAGGTCATTTTAGTGTTTATCATGGTCACTGATGTTAGGTTGTCATTGATGTCAAAGAGAGCATGAGATAGTAATGCATTAATGACAAAGTGATCTGATTGATGTTTTGGAGAGATATAACACATATGTAGGTATATGAGGATAAAAAATAAGTTTTAAAGCATCCATAGATGTATTTGTGAATGTCTATTATGTCACTTGGTCATTTAGAATGAGAAACATGCATCTAGCTTAAGAGAAACTAGATCATCATTACACATCATGCAAATATGAATGAACAAACAAGTTTTTGCATTTAATATAGGGTCTCAAAAAATTAATCAAGGTCAAAGTATTTCATGGAGATGTTTTATAAAGTTCCAAGAAGGTATCCTTAAAATTTGGACTCTTAAAGTGTTTTATATCTCAAGTTATAAACCTTCAAAGTTTCTCTTGTAGACTATGATGGGTCAGAGACCATCAAGGTTAACTTCATTAAAGTATGAGGTCACTAGTCAGTTGACCCAAAAGTGATAGTTCATCATCTAGATCTTGATCCAATAGTTCATATTTAGTCAAAATTTCAAATAATATAAGATTTCATGTGCTAGTGATAAGTTTCACTATCTCATTAAGTTGACAAAAGATCAACAGTTCACAAGCATTCATACTAATAGAGATTGATAGTATAAGTTGAGTCAAAAGTCAAATGTGCAAAAGGAACATAGAGCCTCCAAGTGGCACAATTATGGGAGCTCTGATCCAAGATCAATGGTGAGTATTAAAAGATAAGTATCAAGCTACTCAAAGGAGATTGATGGTGCATATCTGCCCACAATTACTAGGAACACATGAGATGAGGTTAAGTTGCTCAATGTTTAGTGTTTGTACAGTGACCATTGGAATTTGAATATTTAAATTAATGAGGGAAAACTAGTGCTTAGTTTTTGAGCTATAAATTTTGATCCAAGATGAATTTTTTGATGCAATAAAAAAACTTTATAGGGGAATTCAAAACACATCCATTAAATCTAGTTAGAAGGTCTAAATTTATATAAACACAAATTTATGGAGCTTAAAATTTGACTATTTGTTTTTTCATGGTGATACTATGTAAAAAATATTGTTCAAGTAATTAAGCTTTAGAAGTATGTTTTGGTAGGAAAAATTAATTGAATATGTCATATAGATTATATAGAGTGGATACATATATTTAAACTTGATTCTATGTTCTTAATTTGCTTGATGAAGTGTTAAATGGGTGAATAGGTCTCTATGAGACCTATAAGAGCTACTAAGACCTAATTGAAAGGCATATCTACTTAAGTGTGACCCATAGATCCCATGTCCAACCTATGAGAATTATTTTGAGCTATGTGTTAGCATGTTAGATGTTTTAAGGGTTAAGACATGTCTTATGGCCAACCAAGAAGCTAATATTCATGAAGACTCTAAAAATAGTGGAGACCAAGGAAATGGTTTCTAGACTTGATGGAAGTGAATTGAGAGATCATAATATAAAGATGAAGGAGAGAACCTTTGAAAGATAATTTACATATCAATGAGGACCATCAAAGAGCAAAGAGGACTAATCATATTTATTTGATCAAGTTGATTAATGTGAACACATAGGTCGTTAAACCTAATAAGCCTAGAACGACAGATTGAGTGAGTGTTCTTAGTGTTTGTATTGAAGTTATGAGTAGGTTGAAGAGGGTGTGTATGATATATAGGTCATGTTTTAGATGTTTTAATAGATTTATTATAGGTTTTCTAATTGTGTATATGCTTAGAAGTAAAGAGTGATCCAGAAGGGTGTTTTGGATGCATTGCTTTTGTATGCAAGTTTTTGAGAGTGTAAATGGGAAAGAGTGAAGGTGAAGAGTGAAAACAAAGGTGGTCATCATCAATTGAAGAGTATCAATAGGTGTTTAATATGATTTTTTCAATGTAGCTATGTGGGTGCTTGGTTGCCTAGGGAGTTGGTTCCTCATTGCAAGGTGAAACTTGATAAAAGTTCTAGTTGTTGTGGGTACTCAAATAGACAAGGGTAACAACTCCTTATGAGATTGGTGTCCCACTAAATTAAGGGATGGGTCTTCCTTAATCAGTTGGTGCTAGTCTAAATTAGATCTTGGCATTATATTACTATAGGCCATCTTGCAAGGTTCAGTGGGTTTTATCCCCTAAGAGGGTTTCCCACATATATGATGTATTCATGTGATGTATGTTATTATGTATTCCTTGGATGTATGTGCTTTCATGTTTATGCTACTTGATCAAGATTGATGTATGCTGAATGTTTACGAGTTGGTAATTGAATTGGATTATCTTGCATCACTAATTCACTCCCCCTAGTGATTGTACCTCTAATAATTGGTAAAAAATAAGGAACTTATTTAAAATTTTAACCACTTAAAGGTGATACAAGGTACAATATGGATAAGAAATTGAAGAAAGAGAATTAAGAGTTAAAGGCTCAAGTGGATGTTACTTATGCATGTCTAAAATCAAGTGAATAAAAGTGAAATTAGCTCAAGGCACTTATTAAGAAGTACAATAGTAAGATGAGAGAGTATGATCGAGAAGAAGATCATGGCCTCAAACTTTAAAGTTATTATGGATGAGTGAAACAAGCTCAAAAAGGAGCTATAATCCTTGAAAACAACTCAAGATCAAAAGATGATAAAGAGAAAATCAACATTATTTATAATCAATCATGTATTATGAAGAAAAAAATGATTTTAAAAGAGGAAGAATTTGATCTAGAAGCTAAGCTCATGAATATACTTGGTGAATTAAAGGAATAAAATAAGAGGAATTATAAAATGAGAAATATGATCAAAGGTATTGAAGCACAAGTCAAATCTCTTAAGGTGAGTTTGCCAAGCAAATCCATGAGAGAAGAAAAAGGGAATCAAGAAATGATTAAGTATATGGATGAGAAATCATGTAAATTGAAGGATGACATGGCCAAATAGGCTAAGGAGGATAAGGAGACCATCCAAGATTTAAGAATTCAGTTAGAGGTTACAAGTTCAAGCATGAGAATTAAAGAAGATAAATGTGCTCAATTAAAGAGTAATCTTATTTCTCTAAAACATGAGCATGAAAATGTCATAATAAATATAGGAAAGCTTGAATAAAAACAAAATAAATCAGAAAAGATAAAGAAGATGAGATAATTTAACTAAATACCAAGCTAGATTCATTGAAGGATGAGCATGAGAAATTTATTTTCAAGGTAAACAAGACTAAGAAAGAGCAAGAGAGGTTAGATCAAGACAAGAAGGATGTGAGAACCAAGATCAAGAAGAAAATATCCATAAGGAAGCTAAGTTCCATGAGGTATGAAATATATTTTAATGATCATTATTATGCTTGTCACATGTTTGGTCATAAGGCAAGAAACTATATAAGGAAGAGCAGATGGTTAGCTAGAGGTATGGATAATATAGTATATTATAATTGTCATGACATGGGAAATATTGATATATTATACCCAAGAATGAATGGGAAAAGACTAACCCAGGTATGGAGACCTAAGACAATCAAGTTTGAGCATAATGATCCTATGAGCCAAGATGGCATGCTTGTTGAGATTCATAATATTCATCAAGAAAAAGGTATGAATGATGTTATTTTATTATATTTTCATCAAGTTAGTCATATTTGAAGATATTATAAAATAAAACTCTTAAGTCATAAGAAGGTTCTTGGACATACTAGTGTGCTCAAGAAAGGTCAATCCTGGGTATGGAATCCTTAAGGAAGTGAAGACCAAGAAAACTAATTTAGTTGAGATGAAATATCAATGTGGAATATATGATAAATCAAAAGAGGAATTAGATGAGAAGAAGGTTTAGGAATTCTAAGAGAATGTGTCATCTATCCAGATAGAAAAGGAGAATCAAAATTTAGTAAAAGTTGAGCTCAAGGAGAAGAACAAGGTACTAGTTCAGACTAGTTTTGAGGTATGTATAGATATAAGTGAATATCCTACCATTATTGAAAATGTTTTATTGAAAGAACATCAGTTATGAATGCCTAGTGATGAGGTTATTTCTTTAGTTTAAAGGCCTAAGAGGAAGAATAATAACTATTAGTATCAAACTACAAAAGATGGGTTATTTTCCATGATAGACATGAAGGAAAGTCGAGTTTATTTTGTCTACATTAGTTGACAATTCTAAATCAAAGAATTAATTTAAGGATTCATTCAAAGTAAATCTAGTGATGAGGTAGGACTGTAAATCAAATGAGAGTGTGGAGATATGGGAGTCTCTTGAGTTTTAGGACTTTTAGTTTCACTATGTCAAAGGGGTGTCTCTCTCTCTAAGATTTAAGGGGACACTTGACAATAAGAGGAAGCATGGTGGATGATTTTTGGGCTTTTAATGTTGTTTTATGAAAAGATAAGTCATTATAATGAAGTTGTTGGTTTTGAAGGAATGCATGTAAATAATGGAAGTTTCCAAATGTCTAATCAAGGATGGTGTGTTATCTAGATATTTTATTGCATAAAAAGGTATGTTTATCTTGTTCAAATATGCTCAAGGTGTGTTCAAAGTTTTTGGTCCCAAAGGTAAGATCTTATCAATTTATTAAATTAATTAATCAAATAATAAATACTGAAGATAAGGCTATTTGAGTAGGAGGAGAATGTGTTGTCATTTTGTTGATATCATGAAGAAGGTTTCAAATCTCTATCTATGACAAGTAGGTATCTCTACGTATGTTTCTTAAGAGACATATTTTTATTTGGAAGAAAGTATGTGTGCTCTAGGTAATTATCAAAGTGCCAATTAGTATAAAGCCTGAAGGCAAAGGGTAAGTAAGAGGTTTTGAAAGATAAGATTATAGATGAAGGACTTTGAGAAGGTTAAATCAATTTGGATGTTGGTTTAAGAGGTTGATTAGTCAAAACAAGGATAAGTAATTATAGGACAAGAATATCATTTTAAGTTGTGTTTGGATAAGGGGGAGCATGTGTGAATATGTATAATATAGTTTTGGTTTCAAAAATATTGACATGATGACTTGATCAAACCAAGCAATATATTTTGACAAGGTATTAAATCTTCATGCATGAGAAAAGAGAGCTTGTGAGTTTTTTATGTATATAGGTCCAAGGATCAAAAAATACAAATTTAGATTAGTTTATATCAAATAATAGATTACATGAGATGGAACTTGATGTTAGGGGAGTTTTTTAATCTCTATGAGTAGTTTATCAGGTCCAAGGATAAAAGAAGTTCAAGTTCAGATTTGTGCATGTCAAAGAGAAGCAATTGATTCATATGCTTGAAAGTTTGTAAGTATCTTGAGCATATTGAATAATATTTTAATACATAAATAATTTTGAGGAATGTTGTTGTCATGTTGAGGAAGAGACCCTTTGTCATTAATTTTAAAGGGGGAGAAAGATCAAAATGAATAATTTCAAATGAATAAGAAGTCATTCTGAGGGTGTTTAGCCATCAATGACAAAGGGGGAGATTGTTGAGCATGGTCATTGATGTTAGGTTGTCATTGATATCAAAGAGAGCATGAGATACTAATGCATTAATGATAAAGTGATTAGATTGATGGTTTGAATAAATATAGAACATATGAAAGTCTATAAGGATAAAGAAGTAGTGAGGCATCCATAGATGTCTTGGTGAAGCTCTATTGTGTCACTTGATCATTTAGAATAAGAAATATGCATCTTATAACTTAACATAATCTACACCATCACTACACATCTTGACAATATGAATGAACCAACATGTTTATGCATTTAATATAGGGTTTCAAAAATTCAACCAAGGTCAAAAGATTTCATGGAGATGTTATCTATAATGCCAAGAAGGTACCCTAAAAATTTGGACTCTTGAAGTGTTTTTATAGAACTATTTATAAAAATTCAATGTTTCTTTTATATACTATGATGGGCTAGAGGCGATCACATTTATCTTCATTAAAGTCTAAGGTCACTATTTAGTTGATCCAATGGTGAGCATTCATTCTCTAGATCTTGATCCAATGGTACATATTTAGTCAAAATGTCAAATAATATAAGATTGCACATATTGGTGACAAATGTCACTATCTAGTTAATTTTATAGAAGATCAATGGCTCATAGGAATTCATACTAATAGAGATTAATGGTGTACGTTGATTCAAAATTAAAATGTGGAGAAGGCATGCAGAGCTGCCAAGTGGCACAATTATAGGAGCTCTAATCCAAGATCAACAGTGAGCATTGCAAGATAGAGATTGAGATACTCAAAGGAGATTGATGGTGTGTATTTTTACACATTTACTAGTAATCATGAGATGAGGTTAAGGTTCTCAATGTTTAGTGTCTGTAAAGTGACTTTTAGAATTCAAATATTCAAATTAATGAGGGAAAACTAGTGCTTAGTTTTTGAGCTATAACTTTTGATCCAGGATGAATATCCTAATGTAGTAAAAATAAAAGTTGTAGATAAATTCAAGGTGAATCCATTGAATCTAGTTAGAAGGTATAAATTTTTTTATATTCAATGTTATGGATATTAAAATTTTACTATTTATTCATTCATGGTACTACTATGTACATAATATTGTTCAGGTAATTATTTTTTAACAAAAGGATGTTTTTGGTAGGATCAATCACTTGAAGATGTCTTAGAAATTATATGACGTGGAACCATATAGTTTAAAGTGATCCTATGTTATTAATTTTCTCTATGAAGTGATAAATTGGTGAAAATTTCTCCATGAGACCTATAAGGTCTATTAAGGCCTAATTGAAAGGTGTAGTTACTTAAGTATAACCCATAAATGTTATGACTGACCTATGAGATGAATTTGAGTAATGTGTTAGCATGTTATATGTCTTAAGGGTTAAGGAATGTCTTATGGATGACCAAGAAGATAATATTAATGAAGACTCTATAAATAATGAAGACCAAGGCAATGGTTTCTAAACTCGATGGAAATGAATTGAGAAAGAAGAATATAGAGACAAAGGAGAAAACCTTTGAAAGATAAGGTATAATTAAGTGAGGATCATTAAAGAGAAAATAGGATTAGTCACGTTTATTTAATGAAGTTGATGAATGTGAACATATATTTCATTAGAACTAATAAGTCTAGAAGAGACAAATTGAGCGAGTGTGCTTAGTGGATGGATTGAAGAGATGAGTAGGTTGAAGAGGGTGTACATGATCTACAAGTCATGTTACCGATGTTGTGACAAATTTGTTGTAGGTTTTCTAATTATGTATATATTTAGAAGTGAAGAGTGGTCCAAAAGGGTGTTTTGGATGTATTGCTTATGTATGTAGGTTTGTGAGAGTGTTAAGGGGAAAGAGTGAAGGTGAAGAGTACAAACAAAGGTTGTTATAATTAGTTTAAGAGTAGAAACAGGTGTTCAAGATGATCTGTTCAAGGTAGTTAGGTAGGTGCTTAGTTGCCTAAGGGGTTGGTTCTTCCTTGCAAGGTGAAACTTGATAAAAGGTATAGTTATTGTGGGTGTTCAACTAAATAAGGGAAGTAGATCCTTATGGGATTGGTGTCTCACTAAATTAAGGGATGGATGCTCCTTGACTAGTTGGTGCTTGTCTAAATTGGATCTTGTCATTATAGGACTATATTCCATCTTGCAGGGTTTAGTAGGTTTTATCCCCTAAGAGGGCTTCCCACATATATGATGTGTTCATGTGATGCATGATCTTATGTATCCTTTGGATGCATATGCTTTCATGTTTATACTGCTTGATCAAGATTGGTGTATGTTGAATGTTTAAGAGTTGGGAATTGAATGGATTATTTTGCATCACTAATTCATTCCCCTTCCAGTGATTATACCATTAACATGTAGTTACACCCATAGGGTTTGAACTATAAATCAATAGTAAGGTGGAAAATAGAAATGGAACAATGGTAAAATAAATGGATTTTTTTTTGGCAAGGGATGAATGATAATGGATGACAATGAAGGAAAAGACTAAGAGTATCTAAGGACTATGTCATGTGAGAACCAAATGTGTCTAGTCATTAAAGTATCATGTGAATAATAAACTAAAATGTTTCCCAAATAGGCCTCAATATACCTTCCACTTCGTTAACAAAGTCATGATAGGAAGACTAATGGTCATAATAAGATGGGTTGGGTTGAATATGATTAAATGGCTAAAATGGATTGAACTGGTAATGGAATGGAAATGGAAAATATGTCTTGAACATGATGATCTATAATGTGGATAGGGTTGCTCTAAAGTGTTATGATACTTATAGATAATAATTATTTAGACAAGATGTTATAAAACTAGTTTTTATCATGGTACTCTTTTAAGGTTCCATAGGCATGGTTTTCATCATTAGATGAATTATTTCTCTTTCTCTTTCTCTTTATTTATTTGTTTTCTTTTATTTTTATTTTATTCTTTTTTATTATTTTAGCATCTCAACTCAATAAAGGATTACAAGATAATAATATAGAACCTCTATTTTCTAACCAATACCTACTCAAAATAATTACTCTATCTAAATCTTGCCACTGATGTGAACTATACTATTGATTTCATGATCTTCATTGGTTGTTGATTCTACTTTTTCCAAACCTCTAGACAAGATTTATTCATAGACTTTAGAAAAAAGAGTTATTCCAAGAAGGGTAAATAAGGGTAAGCATGAGATAAATGGTCTGATTGGATAACATAAAATAGGTCTCAAATGAATAACATGAATAAAATGGAATGTATAATAGTTGGAGGACAAATGGAGATTGGGATTTTTAATCACACACAATGTTATTGATTCTAGATTTAACCTATTTTTGGTTGTGGCAAGGACAATATTAACATCAATAATCTCTTCATCACATGATACAGAACCAATTCACTCATTTATTGGTACCTCTTAGAGGTTTTTACCAAAACATTCTTCTTAATTTTTTGATGTGAATTGTCCAATAGTGCCTTGAATAAATATTTGCTAAGGGATGTTGATACTTCATTTTGAGTGTCCTTTATCACCTTAATCAAGGTTCACTAAAGTATTTTGACTTTTAATTTTTATTATTGTCTAGCACCTCAAATATGGTTTCACTAGAATATGCTAATTTTAGACTTTGATTGTCCCCTAACACATTGAACAAGGTTTCACTAGGATGTTACTATTTTTCTTGAATGTTGTCTTGTTTATCTATAAATTATACCACTAAATGTTTTCCATGGAATAAGTTCAACAATGTGTGATTCTATCAATCCCAATCGATGTTTGTGGGATATGGTATGCCAATAAAATGGATAGGATGATTAATGATAAAGGATGTGTAATGTCAATGGAAGGGGAAAAGGCAACATAGTCCTTGTAGAGGTTACTAGGAGAACTTGCATGGATATCAAAGGGAACTTCCTCAAAATATATTGAAGGATCAGTAACATCTTCAAAATGATTTATGGTTGTTGGTGGTGGTGTTGAGACCAATGCAAATGTTAGTGTTGATGTTTAAAGTGATTGTGAATTTGATGTGGGATCTGATGTTGATTTTGACTCAAGGGGATTTGAATATAATGTTAAGATTGATGTTGATTTTGGTTTTAATGTTAAATCTGATATTAGTTCTAGAATGGAACCTAATTCTGGTCTTGATCTTGAAATAGAACCTAATTCTGACGTAAATGTAGCCATAAAAAGGGGTTGTTAAATTGCATTGTCTACAACTACCTTGTTCACCATTTTCTTGGAAATGGAGGCTTTAGGATGAAGAAATGTTTGAAAATTGGGAATATTTGATAATGGATGAAGAAATTGATCTGGCTCAATAATAATTAGTTTTTCAAATATGGGCTCATCAAGGAAAGGTCATGTGTCAAATATAGGTTCTTCATAAAATACATGTAGATCATTTATGGTTTATATTTGATCAAATATGGATGATTTGACAAAAATTTCATCAATGGTTCTGACTATATTGATCTTAATTTGGAAGTGGATGTATTTTATTCTGATTGGGAAGGGGATCATGACATATTTTGATTGAGTATCTATGAGACTTGGACACACTTGGATTTTCAATATATACTATCCCTTGGAGGGGAAATGGTATAATCATATAAATTATTGGCTTTGTTGTGGTGTCTCTTTAGGATAAACAATCAAATAGTGTAATTATTCTATAGGAAATTCATTTAGAATTTTAACACCCATTTCCCAAAATATAACATGATATTCATACTTATTGTCAAATCATTGTTGATTAAATTGTTCTTATTTATAGTTTGTACTAGATGACATATTTGGGAGGTGTTATTGATTTAAAATAGTATGTTTGATTTGTTGTAGCTATAAGATCAATGTGTCTATTGGATCAATGGTTGCAGTGTCTAAAATAGATGTGAAGTAGTCTAATTATTGAATAAGCTAAGTGACTTGATTTATTTATTTTTGACACAGGACTGGCCATGCTAGAATAACTTTAGGATCACAAGATGCCATGTGTTTCATGTAAATTTTCACTGAAGTTCTAGGAAAGAGAGAAAAGAAACTCAATATAGGTATGGTTGAAAAACCCATTTCTTTGTTTGTGCATTGAATCTAAATGATTGTGAAGAGCTCTTATTTGGCTTGGGAGGAAGACCTATAGATAAGAAAATACTAAAGCAATTTTTTTTGTTAGATAGATAGTTGGATGGATTTCCTAGTGATAGTTGGATCCTAAAAATGAGAGATTTCTTAGGGAATGTCAATCCATATGTTTTAAACAATCAAGTTGATAAACTAGAAAGAAGGTACTTGCATCAATGTACTGAAATTGAATACAAAAAATCTTATTATAAAAGTAGACTAGAAATTATCTAATTAGTGATAAACTAATTAATATTAGTGTTAATTGGTTGAGATATGCTTCAAAAAATTAGAAGGGGGCCGATGAGTGGTCAAAAATATAAAAACTTAGATTTGATTGTGTGTAGGTGGGCCATATTAGCATGCTAGTTTTTCTACCATAAGTGACCATCAGTGGTTGAGGTGATCGTCAGTAGTTAGCCTGACCATCGATGGTTGGGGTCCAACCATTGGTGGTTGACTATGGAATTCTAGGCTTGATAACCACAAGGTGATAGGATTTAATATAAGAATTCCAAGATTTGGGTAGGGGCTAGGTTAATTTTAAAATAGAATAAAAACACATGTATATTGACAAACAAGTACTTATCTTACCAAAATTTGATTGGGTAGGTGGTTGATGTCATTAGCCTATTGGTGAAATCTAACTTGATTTTAGTAGAGTAATAATACCTAAAACCTTGGTTGAGAGATGATGATAATTTGTCTCTTAATAAGATGGTTGATAATTATTAATAACATAAATGACATTAATTGATCTAATTAACCTAAAAAAGAAAACCCATGAATGCCTAAGCTCCTAATAATTATTACAGATGGATTTGATCTTTTAGGACTCTAACTCTTATAGGCATAAGTAAGAGGTGTAAGTGAAGGTGTAACAAGGTCATCTAAATATAATTTGTGCATGTAAAGGCTTGTAACACTAGATAAGTTGTATTTAGAAAAGAGTCAATAGAGCTTTCATGTTCTTGGTAAAAAAGGTAGATCCTAACCATTGATGGTCACTTTGATCACTGATGGCCAGGGTCCCTAGGGATAGGGTTGTGAAGTTTAGAGTTACTCAGTTAGGTGAAAATAAGTGGAAATTTGTTGGTTTAGGATTGATAGGTGTAGGTTGGTCTTAAGTTTGTCTAGGGGTACTTTTAGGGCTATTTTGACATTTAGAATCATAAGTGTGCATATTTTTGGTGTTTATATTTTACACCTTTTAATTGTGAAAAGTGTGTGAATGAGCTAAAAAATAAAAATGGAGTATGGGTCATGAGTCTAGTTTCCATAAGACTGGGAAGAGGAATTCCTCCTCAAACTAGGATTTAGTGAGGTGAAGTTAAAGTAGTGTGGGTTTGATAAGTGGTAGATGGAGATTCATTAGGTGGTGACATGATGTTGGGAATTTTAGACACACATGTGTGCATAAAATGCAATAAAAGGTATGATAGCCAAGATCATGTAAAGATAATTTTTCCAATGTTTTTAAAATAAGGGTAAGTACTAAGAAGGACAAGTGACAAGTAAACTATGTAACCACCTATAGGCATGGTGATTGAGAACACTTGTAAATGCATGCAAGTATTTTAAGCAATTACTATGTATTTGATGGGTATCCAAGGTAGGAAGTAGTCCCAATGAAAATATAAATGGGTCAAGTGTCATGGGTATTTGAGGTAGGAAGTTCTCCCATTGAGACACAAGTAGGTTGGTATGTGTAAGGTGGTGAAAAAATGCAAAAGGATCAACATGGTAATGTTATCATTATGGTCAAAGGACTAGGTAATAGTGTCACAAAATTGTATTAAAAATGGTCCAAAAGAGACCCAAAATGAGGTGATGAGGTGGTCAATTTGGTGGGAGAACAATATCTCCAAAGTAGGCAAGATCCTGATGTAAAGTTCTTAAAAGGGGTGAATTATAGGCAAAAAGTGGGTTATGAGGGTAACCTAACCGTTGATGGTTAAGGTTCCCAAAATTTGACCATCAATGGTCACCCTAACCATCAATGGTCAAGGGAAACCCTAAAATTTTGAAGGGTGAAAAGTAAAAAAATAAAAGTAAATTTGTCATTATCACCACTATATATTTTTTGACCAAGATATGGGAAATTTTGGCACTTAGTGAGGAAGGTGTTTTCTAAGGTGGATGTTGCTCATTGGCTAGAGGTGCATGAGTGATTCTATGGGTCTAAGATGTAAGGATCATGAGGATGTAGCCAAGTATGTGATCGAGGGCTTAGACCATAGAGGTGGTTAAGAAACAAGGTAAGGGCTGAATTAAATTGATAGCTAGGTGTGATTTGGCTACTTATTTGTCTTTGTTAATGGGTAGAGTCTACAAAAAATAGTTGTTCTAGCCTACATGCCCTAGGTAGGGTTTTGGGGGTTTTGGTCAAATGGGGTGGGTAAAACATCAAACAGATAGGGTGGGTGGGTGATTGGGTAGTAGGCTAGTTGGGTAGAGTGTTTAAGTTAGGTGTTTTGTAATTTGGGTCACTATTTAGGCCCTAATAGGTTTTGGTAATTTTGGCCATGGAACACCCATAAGTGATCATTGATAGTCAAGTCTAACCATCGATGATCAAAACCCTAGGGAATAGGGGTTCCTAACCATTGATGGTTAGCATGATTGCTGGTAGTTAGCCAAGATGAGGTAGGGTTTTTTGATGGGTATTAAGGGTTTAGGAATGGTTTGAGGTCAAAGTGTAATGGGTAGGCATAAAATTGGGCCTGATATGATAGGTTTAAGGGGTACACTAGTTATGGCTATGTGTTAGGTCAACTAGGTTAGGGTAAGGGGCACATTTTAAAGGATAGGGTAGATAAGGCTAGGTAGGGTTTAAGCTAAGCATTTTGATTTCATGCAGGCTTGAGAGTAGATACAAATGCATGATCATGTGCCATAGATCTTCCCTATGATACTTGAGGAGATGACTACTAATGATTGGGACCATATGGAATTGTTAGGGCTAGAAGGGATGAGGCACTACCATCATTTTCCTAGGGATGCATCTATGATAGTAGCGCTCATTGAGAGATGGTATCTCTCTACTAACACTTTTTTACTACCAACAGAGGAGATGACTATTCTCCTAGAGGATGTTCATAGGATCACTTGGATCCCACTAAATGGCAATGTGATCTACCAAATTGAGCAAGAGGAGTGGGATGAGTATGTCAAGTATCTATATGGAGATGATAGTGGCTAGGTCTACTAGTACTTTGGAGGATTTAGATACACAAAATTATATGAGAGGGATCTTGAGGAGAGGATAATTATGATAATGTTGATGATCATGGTTACTTTCTTTGAACTCTTATATTCTATAAGTGAAAGATTCCCTTATGTACTGCTAGGGGTTTTCATTGAGATATTTCTTAGGAGAACCATATTTGGGTGGGTCCCAATTTTGCTTATTCATATTTATAGAGATCTGTGGGGATTCAAGCACTACAAGAGGTATGAGGTTAGCATAGGCATGGTTCTGCACTATTGGGCTTATGAGCACATTCAGGTACTAAGGCCTATGGGATTTCCATGTATGGGTACATATAGCTAGAGTTCCTTGTGAGATTTATGAGGTATAGGGATGACTATACTACATTAGGGGTTAAAGGTAGAGTACATGATGTTGAGTGATTCAAGGCTTCCCTAGGTGGATTGGTAGCTATGGACATCACATGGAGACCATACCTATAGTTCCCTATTTGTCTAGGTTATAGGAGGGAGACCCTCACTATACATAATTATAGGTAGATAGTGGGCTACTGAGAGGGGGAGGTAGATTTGATTTATTTAAACTGAGTGTGGTGTCAATTTGGTTTGTTATAGGGTGTACCGGGTCCACATCCATGGTTTAAGAGGTAGGACTTATAGGTTCAGTTATTGATGACCCAACATATTAAATAGTTCTAGATGGTGGGTTTGAGGAGCTTCTTATTAGGGCTCCCATAGATGACATAGGGTATATAGATGGATATATGGCTTGGTATAAGTCCATCTATGTAGTTTTAGATGTAGGTGGGGATGATGGAGGGGTGGTACCATTGATTGTATATCCATTTGGCTAGGGTGGACAGGCAGGGGTAGTATTGGACATGGCCTAGCCTTAAGTATAAGATTTGTAGGGATAGGTGGCCTCATTACAAGGTCAAATTTATGTACTATAGGGTTAACTCACCACCATTATAGGTGAGAGAGATATTTTTAGGTAGAGGACTAGGGAAAGTGCAACAAAAATAGAAGGGCCGCCAGACATAGTGGCTTGAGTATGTTATCTAGCCACTATTATGAAGCTAAGATATTATGAGGTGATGGTATTAGACTAGCTACCCTAGGTTATGAGGTATGTAGAGTATATAATGAGCTTGGTCAGTGAGTCATCGATAGATACTTTAGGTTAGTGGGCTTCTATAGTGAGATAGATAAGGGTCCTAGGGAGACCACCACTAGGTACAGGCACTGACATATATGGGGCCAATGGTAGTGGTATAGACCCATGCTTATGTTGAGATATATAATTTGATGTATTATTTTGATATTGACTTGCATGTTAATCTATATGTTTTGAGAGAGAGTTGACACATTGTGACATGTATTATTTTTTGATGATTTAATGTATATGATGGATGCTTATGATGTTATATATGATAGTTGTTCATGGTTTGTGATTATGGCTTATGTCTTTGGTTCATGATTATGATGTTATACTTAATAACTTAGGCATGGGATGTTTTGATTATGTTTATGGTTATGATAGGATATGTTATGGATGGATACATGTTATGTCTTTATCTATGGTTATATGGGTAAAATGGGAAATGGTATATGCCCTAATATTTAGCTCAACTATTTGGTTTATGCTTTGTGATTATGTGATGACATGCTTATGGTTTATAATGTGATTGATGTTCATGGTTCACTTTGATATGTTCACATTATGTTTGACTCATTGATAGATAGATGCCATTGCTTGTTGGTAGAATGCATGATGTCCATGCTTTTGATGTGATGTTTACTATTCATGTTCATAGTGATAGGCTTACATAAACTAATAAAAGATAAGAAAAATAACTTGATGCATTTTTATTGGTAAAGATCAACATGAACCCAAAGCTAGATTATCTTAGTGAAAATAAGCCTTTCAATTTTTTTTGCATTAGCATGCTTAGGTTGATAGATAGGGATTCTAATAACAATATGTCAAGTAAGCTCATAGTCTTGTGGATATGATATGTGGAGGGAGAATGGGTGAAATTGGAGCCATTAGTGAGACTAGTATGCCTTTTCTATAGGTGTCTAAAGAGGTACTATAAACAAGTCTATTTATTTTAAGTGTAGAATGATCAATATGGGAACTCTATTAAGGAGAGTTGATTGCAATTTTCCAAGATTATTGTTTTTATGAAAGCTAATTGCAGCTTTCAAAATTCTTTTGATCTTGCTTTTATTTTTACTTTTTCTTTTGCTTGAGTGTTAGGAAAGTTGATCGATGTGGGAAGCTTCCAAGAAATTTTTAGTTTTGACAAATGGTCTACTTAGCCATCCTTCAAGGGAGTGGTATAAGTTTATGTGCCTAGTACAAATGCTTTTGATAGCTATCCTTCAAAGGAGTAGTCCACCTTATGTTTGGAAATTTTAGTTGATTATTTAATATATATCCTTCAAGGGAGTAGTCTATGAATGATAATAATGAACCATGATTTTTTTTTGCTATTTGATATTAATTTTATCTTGACTTGATTTTGCTTGACATAGACTTGTTCATGCATGCTCAATGGATTACCTTTATGAAGGCAAAGCTAAGCTAACATGGAGGTTTAGTAGGTGAAAGAGAGCTATAGGTGATAATGACCATAAGAACTAATCTCAAAGAGATGGAAAGTACTATGAGAATCATGCCATGGATAGATATATAATATCCATATTTCAATATTAGGCTGTAACTATGATGGATAATCATAGGATTTAATTTTAGTCAGTTGCCCCTAAAAAGAGTTAAATAAATGTGGTTTGTAAGAGATGAGCTTTAGTTAGACAAATGATGATTGTGATCACTAGATAACAATAAAAGGGACATGGATGTGAAGTGTTGAAAGGATTAGGTTTTGTTTTACCTTCGAGAGTGGACAAATGATAAGCTCCTAATCCATACTTATGGGTAACGATGTAGGGTCCAAGCCAATTGAAATCAAAATTTCCCATTTTGCTTTTCTCCATATTAGTTACATATTGATTTCCCTTGAGAACAATATCTATAATATTGAATTATCATACTTTTAAGTGTTTGTTATAGGTTATTTTGACTCATTCTCAATAGACATGAAGATGGGAAAGAGTGAAAATATGATGTTCATCAAGTATCTCGAGTTAAGCTAAACATTTTTGATGATAATCATTTTTCAAAATAAGGTCATGTAAATATATATGAAGAAAATGTATTTGGACTTCAAGAGGTAGTATAGCCTTGGATCCAAACATAAGTGAAAAGGGTATATCACCCATAGGAGTTTAGATGCTAGTGTAATATGCCCATAAGGTGAAAGGGATGTTCAAGTAACAATCTTGACTAGAGGCATTAACCATTTTGGTAAGCATATTGTTAAGGGTTTTGTTGGAGGCTTCATCTTCTCCATTTGCTTATGGGTGATAAGGTGATGAAAAGCTAAGATTAATACCAAATACATCACAAAGGCCCTGAACTTATTTATTTTTGAAAGATTTTCCATTATCGGTGATGATGTTATCGGGAACACCAAAATGGCAAATGATATAGTGGGTGATGAATTTGATAATATTTTCATACTTCATCGAGATAAGAGGAATAGCCTCAACCCATTTCATTAAAATATTTAGTCATGATAATGATATAATGAGGTCATTATGAAGAGTGGGGGTTGATTTCATCAATAAGATATAGATCCCATTATGAAAAGGGCCAAAAGTCCAAAAAAATGTGAAGACTATTTCTAGGTGCATGATGTAAATTAGCATGTTATTGACACTTGACACACTTTTTTACATAGTCAAAATAGTCTTGGTTAAGGATGGGCCAATAATATCCTAGGTAGAGGATGCATTTAGCCACAGTGAGTCCACTAAAGTGGCCCTCATATATACCCTCATGTGTCTCCTTGACAACATGAGAGGCTTCTGGACCATGAAGACAATGGAATAAGAGGCCATCAAAACCATGTTTGTAAATAATTCATCCCATAATGGTGTAATGAGAGGTGATCTAAATAAATGCTTGATGGGCATTCCTAGAGAGGCCAGAGGGAACTATGCCAAGGTGAAGGTAGTAAAAGGTTTGCTGATACCAAAGGTTAAGCAAAATCTCTTCCACATGAAATATAGTTGGAGTGTTTGATTTGGTGTAGGAAGGTTTGGTGAGGTGATGGATAATGACTGATAGTTTGGAGTATAAGGGTGTTGATGGGATCTGAGAGGAAAGAGAATCCATGGTATCAACAAACTTTTTGGTAGATCATGGGGTGGTTTGAATATGGTAGTGTTTGAATGATGATAGGAGTTTTGTAAATTGGTTGACCACTAGTTAAGAGTCACCAGAGATATTGATTTTTCTAACTACTAAGGCTAAGGTAGCTTGGAGACCTATTATTAGGGCTTCATACTCAGTCACATTATTAGTGCATTTGAAGTCGAGTTTAAATGACAAAGTGGTTCATCATTAAGAGGGATAAGGATGATACCATTTCCCCTACTATTTTGATATTTAGAACCATCAAAAACATGGTTACGTGATTGGTAAAGACTACTTGAGATATATTTATGAGTAACTCATCTAAAAATTTAAGAGGGGTAGGTTTGTTGTTTGCTAGGGGTGCCTCATCTAATTGGTCAAAAATTATTTGCCCCTTGATTGATTTCTATTGGAGGAACTCAAATTCAAACTGAACTAAAATCATGAGCCACTTAGCCATATGTTATTTTTGGTATGGTTTAGAGTGCATGTATTTTAGGGGTTGGTATTGGTTATGACAAAAGTTTTGTGGTTAAGAAGGTAGTGGTGAAGTTTTGTGGCCATGAAGACTAAGGCCAAACATAGTTTCTCAATATGTGTGTATTGAGTCTCATATTTGACAAGTGTATGGATAATGTAATAGATAGCTTACTCCTTGTGTTGTTCATCCTAATGGGCAAGTATAGCCCCTAGGGAGTTGTTAGTGGTAGAGATATAGAGGTAGAAAGGTTAGCCATCTTTTGGAGGTACAAGGATAGGTGGACATAGCAGGCAATCTTTGAGTGCATCAAAGGCCTTTTGACAATGGACATTCCACTTGAATGAGACATACTTTTTCAAGAGGTGGTAGAAGGGTTGACATCAAGTAGAGAGTTTGGAGATGAAGCAATGAATGGATTGAAGTTTCCCTTCCATGTTGTAGAGTTGTTTAAGTTTGGTTAGAGGTAACATCTTGAGGATGGATTTGATTTTGGCTAGATCAACATCAATTTTTTGAAGGGAAATGATGAAGCCAATAAGTTTGCCTAACAAAACCCCAAAAAAACATTTCTTGGGATTGAAGTAGATGTGATAGTAGATAATTCCCTCAAAGATAATATTGAGAGTGGCTAAATGGTATTTACAAAGCTTATAATTCTTGAGAAGGTCATCTAAATAGTCTTAGATGATTATATGGATAGGGTCATGTAAAATATAGGTCATGGCATGTTGGTAGGTTGCACCAGCAATCTTAAGACTGAAGGGCATGACTCTGTAATAGAAAGTCCCCCATGGGGTGATAAAGGTAGTTTTGTGTTGATCTTCAGGGGTAATCAAAATATTATTATAACCTAAGAATCCATCCATGAGAGAGCATCTCATGGCTTGCAATGAATTGGTCAATGCTAGGTAGAGTAAAGTCATCCTTTGGGTAGGTGAGGTTGAGGTCGTGAAAGTCCACATAGATACATAGTCCCCCTATGGATTTAGTGATAGGCATGATGTTTAAAACCCATTGGGGATAATCAATAGGTTGAATAAAGTTGATGAAAAAGAGGCATTAAAGATCTTCTTTGATAAGGAGAGCTATGCAAGGGTATATTTACTGAAGTTTCTATTTGACAAGTTTGGTGTCATGATTGGTTACAATGTTATGAGTGGCAATGGTTGGGTTAATACTAGGCATGTCAGCATATGACCAGGTGAAAGCAATACTACGGTCTTGGAGGAAGGTAGAGAAGTCATGTAGTTCCTCAAAGGTAAGATTTTGGCCAAGTTTGATGATATGGGGGTTGTTCAAAGTACCTATGTCAGTGTTCATATTAGATTCATTCAATATAATTGAGATTTTTAGAAGTAAATATTTATGGATGGAGGAATTTGGTGAACCAAGGTAGGTGAGAATAACATCATCATCTTGACACTCAACAGTGTTAATGGTAGGAGAGTCCTCTCCCATGAGTTTAGGATGGGTCAAAGGGATGGATATGGATACCCCTTACTTTTGATAAGTCAGGGGGCCTATGGTAATCCTATTAATGAAAATAAAAATTTGGGTGGGTTGATGTCCTCATCCTCACCCATAAGTGGAGGGGGTATTGGTGAGGAAGGGGTTTCTTCTTCAACAATGGAAGGGTTAGTTTGTTTGTATTTCTTCTTATTAGGTAGAATAAAGATGAGGCCATGTTTCTCATGAGGATTTTAGGTCATAATTGAGGTCAATGTGTGTGGGTTGTGCTCATATCATCCCAAACCAAATCCCTTCCAAGCACATCTATGAAGGTATAACTTGGTGAAGTCTAGGTTGTCCAAATAAGAGAAGGTGGAGGTGAATGGTGGAGGTGTAGAGGGAGTGATGGTGGTATTAAGTGGTTTTTTAATTCCCCCATAGATAAAGTGGGTTTGATATCTTAGAGGCCCCAAGGGGGTAATAGCTCCAATGTTGGGGTCATAACCTAGTTGGTGGTTGAGTTTCTTGTATTCTTTGGGAGTAAGGAGGGCATAAGGGGTGAGGAGACAATATTATCCAAGGGTAAGGCACTAGAAGGTAGGTTCCAAAGGATCAATGGTGGGTATCTAGTTTGTGGGGATAGATGAGGTGGTAGATTCCTTAGTGGAAGAGGAAGAAGTAATGGTTTCAACTTCTATGGGTGAGGGCTTGATGGTGGTTGTTTGTATTACTTTGGATGGAGGTTAGAATTTCATTAGGTTAGTAGGTCATATTACATGCTAAAAAAGGGCTAGGGTTGGATTTTATGCTACAGTGGAAGGTACATAACCCATGGCCCAAATCCAAGATCTCCCTAGCAAAACATTATACTAAAATTCACCTTTGACCACATAAAAGAGTTTTGGGAGTGTAAGAGGTCCTATCCAAATATGAAGGATGATAGTTCCTAAGGTAGTGGTCATAGTGTCATTAAAGATATAAGGATGATTGAAGTTTCAAACATGACATTGTCTGGTAACTTAAGTTCCTCATAGGAATGGGAAGAGATGATGTTGATATTGCTCCCCCATCGATCATAACTAGTTTGATGCAAGTTTGGTTGATGTGGGCTGTAATTAAAAGAGGGGTATCTAGGTCTTTAGGATGCATAGAAGGTATCTCTATGTCCTTGAAGGTAATAAGGGTAGAGAGTTGGAGAGTACCGACAAAGGCCTCTATAGGTTAGAAATCCCTCAGTCCAACTTTAATGTCCTATATAGCCTCGATCATGGCCTGACGATGGTGAGGTGAGGTGGAAATGAGATCATAGAGGCTCATTTTAGTAGGGGTCTAGTGGAGTTATTTAAGGATGACCCTCTTGATGGATTTAGAGGGGTTAGCCTCTGAAATACCTAAGATGGTGACTTTGGGCTTAATTACAAACATGGAGGTTTAGATCTGGTTTGGTATAGGGTGAGTTAGTGGGTATTTACATAGAATGGATACTTTGTCCTTCCCTTTATCCTTTTATTGTGATTATGTGCCCACATTAATGGTATGGATAGAGGGGGAAGGTGTGATGGGGGATTGGGTAGATTCTCCATCACTCTAAGGTAAGAGTCAAGGGTTAGGAATGTGTTGGTGGCTAGTTATTGGGTGTAATGTTGGAGGAATGGATGGAAGGTAACCTATAAAGAGGTCATCTTCATCATAGAGTTGGTGGACAATGGCTTGAAGAATTTTGTAATTTTATGTGTTATGCCCAAGTGTCTTGTGATAAGAGCATATTTGATGGTCATTGTACCAAGTTGGCTTCAAACCAAGAGGATCTAAAGGTCTGATGGGAGGTAATGTGAGGCAAGAGGTCTGCACTAACCTTTGAATAATGGTTGTATAGGATTATACTAGAGGTAAGGAAGGTTTTGGGCTCATGGTTTTGGCTACAAAGATGGGTGTGTTGGTGGTAATAGGTTGGGTGAGAGATGGCTTAGGTAAGGTGGTTTGGGTAGATGGTCATGGACTAGGTATGTTGGTAGTTTAGGTACCCAATTTTGATGGTTTTCCTGGTTGTGATCTGGGAAGGATTGATGTATCGACTAATAAATGTACTGGTGTAATCAATGGTAGTGGGTGACATATGTTGAAAGGGGTTTTATTTTTAAGCAAAGTAGAAGGGTGATGCCATAAGATAAAGGGAAAGGTAGAGGGAGGTAGAGGCCTAGTCATGTGTCCTTTCAATGCTTTCATCCTCTTGGTTGGTGTGGGTTGAGACCTAGGTATAGACTTGGGTGAAGTTTAGTCTAATTTCAAGGATGGGTGAACCAAACTCTGAGTAGGGAAGGCACCAAGAGTTTTGAAAGGTTTTGTTAATGAGGCTATGGCTTTTTTGGTTGACTAATAAGTTGAGGGGTTGTTGGAGGTTCAAATTAGTTTAAGAGGCGATGGATAGATGATGGATTGGTTTGTTAGAAGCATTTGAGAAGGCTCAAGTTTGTTGATGGAAGGAAGCCCTAACCATTTATAGAAAGTGGTTTGATCCAAGTATAGTTTTAAGGTGAATTATAATTTTTGTACTAATGTGAAAAAAGGTTTTTATAATGGTCTTGATCTATGGGTAGTGGATGCAATAGATAAACTTGTAGGTTGGGGAGAATTCTTGGTAGGTTGGTTGATCTCTTGAGGTGAGGGAAGCAAAGTTGAGGTAAATGGATCATCCATGGGAGGTGTGGGTAGAAATTTTCCTCCTTTAGGGACAATATCCATAGGAGTAAATTTTTTTTGGGTAATTATTAGAGGTGGTGAATCAAAAATGTCAATTTGCCTAGATGTGTTAATTGAGGTAGTATGTGATGATTCCAAAACTTCTATGAAGGTATCTAGGGAGAAAGGAACTTATTTAGTTTATCTATCCAAAGGAGGGTGAGGTGACTCAATAACCTTGAGGAATGGGTAAAATGACTAATTGAGTCCTCATGGGTAGGTGTATCACCAACCATGTTGACCATGTGGTCATTATGAGAGCACTCAGCTTGTGTGTCCTTAGATTTGACAGGGACATGGTTGGGAAAAGGTTTCTTGAAGATGTTAAGAGCTTGATTTTGAGGGGCATTAAGATTATCCAACATGAGTTCCCCTTTGTCGATAAGACTCTAAAGAATATTCTTGAAAGTATTACATTATTTAATGTCATGTCCAATTACCCAATGAAAAGCATAGAGGTCATTTTCATTGTACCAAGCAAGTGCTAGATGAGAACCATCAAATTATTGGGGAGGTTTGATAGGTGGAAGTTGTATAAGGTTAGATTTTAGTAGCTTCTCTAGAACTGAGGTGTAAGATTATTCAAGTGGAGTGAATTATTTTTAGTTACTTCAATTTGGGGTCCTTGCATTTTAATTGGAGGTAATGGGAGAATTTTCTTGATGGACATTGGGTGGGGGGAAATTTTAAGGATGATGACATTCATGGTTCCCCTTGTCTTGGTTCCAATATTGGTTTGGTTACAAGGTTTAGAGAAAGAGGTTTCATTAGTCTTGAAGGTAGAGTTCTTATTTCATAACTTCAATTTAACCTCATTTATGGCCTAGTTTTATAGCTTACATGCCATGGTAAAAGCCTCATCAAAGTTTCTGAAGCTTTAGACATGCAGTGTAAAAAGATATATGTTTGGTGTAAGCTCGAGACAAAAATTCTATAAGTTCAGGTTGAGGCAAGGAAAATGAAAGATGAATAATCAAGCTTCTCCAATGAGTGATAAAATTGGTAATGGACTCATCATCAAATTTCCTGATAGAATATAGGTCTGTGATAGATACCTTCTTGGAAATATTAATGGAAAATTGATCCAAAAAGACTTGTGCTAGTTGGGTAAAAGAGAAAATGGAATGCTTGGTTAGGGCACTATACCAGTCAAGTGATGGGCCAGATAAAGACATGGGGATGTTCAAAGGAGAAGGGCATCATCATAAGAAATCATGTAACATGCATGCTTGAAATCCCTAAGGTGTTTTTGAGGGTCCTTCTTGCTTCAAAATTTGGTAAATTTCAAAAGCTCCCATTAAGGAGGGTAAGGTCTGATGGGGATAGAAGGGTGAATAGGTTCATTAAAAATCTAATCATAGGATAGGATGTTGTGAGATCCTAAAATGGATGACTCAAGGTTGGATATATTTTCCATGAGTGTTTTCATTAGGTTGGTTTGAGGTGGTGCACCAAAAGGATTATAAGGCTAGTATTGTGGTTGAGGCTAGGTAACATATTGGTAATTATTTGGTGGTTGAGAGGCTACCACATTTTAGAATGTTGATGCTAAAGGTTGGGTAAGGTAGGTGGATGACAGTGGTTGGGTAGTGGGTACATACCCTTATGGTTTAGGGATGTATCTTATATTAGGTGTAATGGGTACCTACTAAGAAGTCCATATGGATTAGGCATGGGTGGTAGTTGGGTTGGTGACCAGAGGGGAGGTAGTGATCTTTGAGTTAATGGGTGGTGAGATAGAATGGATAGATACCCCTAAGCTTGGTAAAGGGGTATTAATCAATGGTCTAGGTTTGATAGAGGGGAGGTTGGTAATGCTAGAGGAGGATGCTCTAGCTACAAGTGGGACATGATGGGTCAATGATTGGGTTGTCCCAAGGTAGATGAGTCATTAGTAGGGGTGGAATTTGTAAGTGTAATGGTTGGTTGGATAGGTTGGTTCTCAGTTGTAGCATCAAAGGCATTAGTAGATGAAAATTCCTAAGTGGTTGAAGGTTAGGTGGTGACTTCAAAAATAGGGTTACCCTTCATAAGGTGGGATGACATGCCATAACGAGGATCTTAAGGTGGATTTGAAACTAGAATATGGTGAGAAGAGGTGTTAAGGTAGTGCTGAAGGGCCACTGGATTATTATCTAAAAAGGTGGTAAAATCCATGTCTCCTTGGGGAAATACCCAAGGGAAAGTAGGGATTCCAAATAAATGAGGTGAATATTCTACCTAAAAAATGTACTCCATAGATGAGGAGTTAGAAGAGGTTGATTTAAGTGATGGGTTTTGTTCTACTAGGTTTCTTCATTGCTGATGAGTGAGAACCATACAAGAAAAAGGGGAGAGAAAATAAGAACAATCTCACCACTCAAACAAGAAGAAGACAAGAAAATGATCAAGGCAATCAATACCCACACTATGAAGTATGTTTAAGCCTAGAGGTTAGTTTTAGTCCCGCTTTTGGCTTATGCCTTAGTTTATGAGAATGTGTGATAGAAGTTGGTTTGTAGATTGGGTATTATAGAAATAATCTATGGTTGGTTTTGGGTTGTTTTAGGTTCTTAAAATAATCTTTATTGGAATCAATACATGGCTTGGTATTGGGGCCTACCCTCTCACTTCATAATTTCATAATGATAAGGGTGTTGAGTGCTTAGCCAATATATAATGATGTCCATAGCTTATACTCAACCAAAGAGTTGAGTTGGTTATCCTATTGGTAATGACCTCCAAGTAGGATTGCCAAGAATGGGTAAGGCGACCACTAGGTGATGAAATCCCAGTTGGGCCTTAGCTTAAATTGTTTTTATGTTTGATTGATGAAAGTGGTCTAGCTAGTGTGTGTAACAAAGGTGATGCTACGATAAGATTAATGTGTTTTAACTCAATATGAATTGATGTTTTAAAATCAAGCAATAGATGTAGTTGATTTTAAGCCCAAAAATAAATTCTAGTTTTAATTATGATCACAAATGGAGAGGAGGGCATGTAAATGCAAAGAAAATGCGAGTAAAGACCCTATTGGTCCCACTGGGCATGCCAAAATGTTTCATGTAAATTTTCAATTAAGTTCTAGGAAAGAGAGAAAAGGAACTCAATATGGGTATGGTTGAAAAACCTATTTGTTTGTGCATGCATTGAATCCAAATGATTTTGAAGAGATCCTCTTTGGCTTGGGAGGAATACTTTCAGATAAGAAAGCACTAAAGCAAACTTATTTATTAGATAGATAGGTGGGTTGATTTCCTAATAATAATTAGATCATAGAAGTGAGAGATTCCTTAGGGGTTATCAATCCAAACATTTTAAATAATCAAGTTGTTAAAATAGAAATAAGGTACTTACATCAATGTACTAAAATTGAATATAAGAAATCTTGTTAGAAAAGTAGACTATAAATGATCTAATTAGTGATAGACTAATTAATACTAGTGTGAATAGGTCAAGATATGCTTCAAAAAATTAGAAGGGGGCCTGTGAGTGGTCAAAAATGTAGAAAAACATATTTGATTGGGTGTAGGTGGGCCAAATCAACTTGCTAGTTTTTCTACCACAAGTGACTGTTAGCAGTTGAGGTGACTATCGACGGTTATCCTACCCATCAATGGTTGGGGTCCAATCATCAGTAGTTGACTATGGAATTTTGAGCTTGATCACTAATAGGTGATAAGATTTAATAAAACAATTTTGGGAGTTGGGTAGGGGCTAAGTTGATTTTAAAATGGAATAAAAGCACATGTATATTGATAAATAAGTACTTGTCTTAATAGAAGTTGATTGGGTGGGTGGTTGATGTAGTTAGGCTATTGGTGGAATCTAGCTTGATTATGGTAGAGTAATGGTACCTAAAAGCTTAGTTGAGAGATGATATCAAGTTGTATCTCAATAAGATGGTTGATAATTCTTGATAACATAGATGACATTAACTGATCTGATTGACTTGTAAAAGAAAATGCTCAAATACCTGAGCTCCTGATAATTATTATAGATGGAATTGATCTCCAATTCTTATAAGCATAGAAAAGAGGTAAAATTGAAGGTGTAACAAGGTCATCTAAATATAATTTATGCATGAAAAGGATCAAAACACAAATTAGACAAGTTATATTTAGAAAAGGGTCAGTAGAGCTTGTATGCTCTTGGTAAAAAAGGTGGATCTTGACCATCGATGGTTAGGGGTTCCCAAGGCTGACCATCGATGGTTAGGGTCCCCAACAATAGGGTCATGAAGGTTAGGGTTACTCAGTTAGGTGCAACTGAGTGTATATTTATTATTTTAGGCTTGGTAGGTGTAGGTTGGTCTTAAGAGGGTCTAGGGGTACTTCTAGGGCTATTTTGACATTCAAAATCATAGGTGTGTGGATTTTTGGTGTCTACACCATGACTCAGATTATCCCTAGATTAATGCCATAAAGTAAGGATACGTGTAAGGGGAAATAGATTTGAATAAAATGCCTCTAAATAGGGTGGAATTTATCTTAATGTAATTAGAAAGGGCCCCAAAGAGGGTGGTCTTGGTCTTGGATTGAAATAGGCCCAAAAAAGGGTGGTCTTGGTTCAATGTAATTGGCTTTGCCCCAAATAGGGAATAATAGACTTGATTGGAATCACCCTAAACAAGGTAGATTGACATAAATTGGAATGGGCCCAAAGAGGGTGGTTTTGAATCAATGTAACTGTTTTGTCCCCAAACAACACAAAAATTACTTTATTGCAATTGATTGCCCCAAATAGGGTAGATTGGCATAGATTTGTTAGGCTACCTTTTTTACTATTATGTGGATTGTACCAACTTGTCTTATCTTGGTGTGAGGTAATACTTAGAGTGGTTTATCCTTTTTGCACCTTTTGGCACTAACTGGTAGAACTCTGGATCTTACACCAGTTGGTAGGTAGTTACATTCTACCAACCTCAAAAGGATATATCTATAAGTTATTATATGTGGTATCTCAAGGAGTGAAGATTTTATAGTGGTGGAATAGGTGGGGAAATCAACCCCTAGTACCAACTCATCATCTAAAATGCACTCATCCAACCTAGGTAGTGTATTAGAGCTGGTGGGATAACGACCCCATACAACACCTCACCTCTTAGTACATACCCATCTGACCTCACATAAGATGCCCAATAATATATAAAATAAGACTCACATTTTAATATCAAGAGGAGGCAACCAAGGCAACAAATCTCTATAAAAATAGAGAGTGAACCATTAGTATTTCTTATTTTTCATATGATAGTTTAGACATCTAAATGTGTATCTCAAACTCATCTATGAGTTGTTGGGCATAAGTAATATTAGGGAATAACATAGACTCTATTTTATACTTGAAATTTATATAATAAACTATGAAGCAATTAATAATTTTTTTGAAGAGATGATGTGTTTAGTCTTATTTTAATGCAAATTTATGTTTATAATTTAATTTCATTTGAGTAATGTGGTAGCTATTCATTTGAATAAATGTGAAAAGGATGTTCATTCTTGGTATCTAATGGCATCCTTGTATCATATAACAACTTTGGCTCACCTATAAAGTCACTAAATGTTAGAACTAAGATGCACCAAGGCACCAAGACCTATGCCTAGATTGCTTCCTTGAGGATGAGCACTTGAATGTAAGCCATCTTATGATTTGCCTAAGAAACTAAATAACCCTATATTAGCTATTCTCATAGATGTGCCATCAAGACCTCAACCTA
Organism: Torreya grandis; assembly: GCA_037957365.1. Lineage (NCBI taxonomy): Eukaryota > Viridiplantae > Streptophyta > Pinopsida > Cupressales > Taxaceae > Torreya > Torreya grandis. The sequence goes on along the minus strand of JARHVA010000767.1, from coordinate 3,483,469 downwards.
ACTAGTTATGATCTTGCACATTAAGGTTTGTACCCTTGAGAAGTATTTCACCTCATGAATTTCCCCTAGATAGCCTAGCATTGATAGGCTAACTGAACCCATCTTGCCCATGGCTAAGTCCTTTAGAACCCAAATTTGTGACATGTTGTAACTATCCCAATGTGGGCCCAGTCCCTTCTTTATTTTACTTCGAGTGAGCGCACAAGTCTTGCAGCTTGTGTTAAACTAATACTAGTGTAATAACATGATAAATTTTGTGTGCTAGACCTTACTATGGTTATGCCTAGCTCCAAAAAGTTTATAAATGACTTGGTTTTATATTTAAGTGCATGACTAAGTGAAATTTCCAACCTAGCGAACTTTTCCACAAAATTTTGGTTTCATTACTGAGACCCATGTTAAATTTCACTGCTATGATGTCATAAAAGATTGATGCTCTGACTATCACTCAATAATATCAAGCACTGGCTAGAGAAAGTGGAAGATAGTTTCATGTGGAAGCATCCCACATGCAAAGGATATGAGCTAAAAAATGGGTGCAAGCCAACCTATATGATGCTTTGTATGAGGTGTTATTTTATGAACTACCTAAGCATGTGTATTGATGGTTGGTTGACTATACTACTACTAGAAGGAAAATCTATGGCTAGTGCCTCAAGTATACCATAGAGTGTGTAGAGAGTCTAAATATCCCAGATGAAGTTTAGATGTGAACTATAGACAAGTGGTAGTGTAGTGTGCTAAATAGATACATGTTGGAGTTTACATTGTGAATATTCTCGTGTCCTTAAGAAGTAGAGTATGAGTTTCTTTATGATCTAAGGGGAATGTTTAGAAGAGGACTCAGTACTAAATTGAATAAAATATTGGTGGATTATTGTATAAAAACTATGAGAATGGAATGCTAAAATCCTTGTGCATATGAGCAAGCACAGAAGGTGAGAAGGGGAAGTGTAAATAGGGTGCAATGAAAGAGGAACAACAAACCAAAACTTGAGAGATTTTAAGGCTGGACTATAGTAAGGAAAGGCATATTTTGATGGAGGATTTGGATCTTGGAAGTGTTTAAAGGACATGTAACAAGTAGGAAGGGCATGAGGAATGATCCCTTGAATTGTAGTAGCATGAAAAAAGAGAGGATGAAGCAAGAGACTAGACTCAAAAATTTGGTGTAGGATGCAGTGGGTTTCTACAAGAAGTGGCACTTAAGAATGTGCCAAAATAACCTACCCCATTTGAACCTAAAGTATAAGCACATGCATTGTATTCTCCACAAAATGATAGAAAAACTCTAATTCAACCTATTATTGACATAGAATTTGATAGGGTCCAAAATTTGGATCAATAATTTGTAATTGAGTAATTCTGTATGAGGAATTGATTAACAATATGGAAAATATAGAAAGTGAGAAACCATGATCCTTAAACATAGGCACAATAATTCTCATGATGAGAATGTAGCTACATTGACTAGGCAACAACCTATAGGAAATGGCATGGCACTAAGAATGAGTGGTACTACACTGATAAGTTTAGTAGCATAGCCTACTCCATCAGGGTCAATGTTTAACCATATAAGTGGAGGCATTGGAGGTCCACCACTAACATAGATGTAAGGGGGAAAACACCTAAAAACTTGGTACCACCGCCTGAATAGATCTACTATGAGATGGTGATGCACTTACATGAGTATCACAAAGTTAAAAATGACATAGATTATGTGTTGAAGTGTGAATTTCAATGGCATGCTTAGGGCATCACTAAGTCTAAGTGTAAGGCAACCTAATTTTTAACCACCTTGCTATATCATGCCCATACTTGGTATCATAAATTTGATCCAAACCAAGTTATGATTGAATATAATATGTTAAAGAAAGACTTCTTGAAAGAGTTTGACATCCCTAAGTTCAAGTAGCAGAGCATTGTGGTGCTCAAGGATATCAGCCAAGGATTATCTAAGAGCATGTGCTTATATGATGTATGGTTTAAAAATCTAATCTCAAAGCTTCTGTATGACATCCACCCCTCTTAGCATGTGCAATAGTTTGTTGGAGGCATGCTAGTACTTTTTAGACAAGTATTATCCATGAAAACCTTCATGGATCCCCGTGAAGCACTTTAAATCATGTTTTGGGCTGAGGTGGTAGGCAACACCAATACAAGGTTCAACCCATTTATGGAAGTGTAGATTGTATCTCCTAGCTACAAAAGTTAACTGCTAGTTTGGTGCATGACACTCACAGTGGGTTGTGGTACACCAACTATGAGATGGAGGGGCATAACAAGAATAAATAACCACAAATAAATGTTCATTCCCTCCTTCTCAACTATGAATTTTGTCATGGGATGCATGAATCTCATAACTATCCCCTATTATAACATACTAGCTAAGTAAACACCACCATTTACTGTAAATTTTTTGATGCTTATATGCATTCAATGATGAACTATAGAGTCATCAATGAGATGTGCTAAAACATGGAAAGATGCACAAGGAAAATGATGATGTTAGGTGGTGATCAATCAAGTCAAGGCAATGAAGGCTATGGTCAAAACAATATGGGCTATGGCAACTAACAAGGCATGCATGAGCGAGGAGGAGGACATGGTAGAGGAAGATTCCACCATGATAATGATACAAGTGTGGGTTGACTAAGTATTATAAAAATGACTATCCCATGCATCCAATGTGTGAGTACTATTAAGGACCACATTCAGTCAAAGAATGTCCAAACCTGTACAAAAAGATAACTCAAGGTCAACCTGGTGTAGATAGAGGTGCCTTGATAGTTAGGCACAAGTCTAGAGAGGAAAAGTGGGCTCTTAAGCCACAACAGACTCCCAAAGAGCCACCCAAGGTGTAGGCCACAATGAGGAGTGGGTTCACCACTCAATCATCCATTATATTGAAATAAGATCTACACTGGGAGTATGGTGAATCAAGCCACACTGAGTGCATAACATGGCTAGATCCAAAATCTATGCCATATCCTATCCATGTATAATATAAGGACATCCTACAATAAGATGTGAACATGATATATATCTTTTAGGGAAAACTTTAGTTGGCTAGAGATTTAGAGGCACAAGCCATCGCTTCATGTAAGAATCAATATCACCAAGAGGCTAAAGTGTAGGAGTTGACTGAGATCTTGTGCCTCCTACAAACTAAAGGGGTGCTACCACCACTAAAAGAATTAATTCTAAATCACACAAGAAAAGAAATATTATAAGAGGTCACATCTCAAGTGATAAAAATTATATATCTACATATGAAGTAGGTGCGTGGGGTAAGGTATACTCAGAACATCAAGTATGACCAAGAATTATTGATAGATGCCACCATCAATGGATGGTTGGTTTGTAAAGTACTAGTTGATACAGGTGTTGAGGTCAATATCCTGACCAAAATCACTTGGGATAAGATGGGGTAGAAACCCTTGAGGTCTTCACCTCACATGTTGTTCATGGTTAACAAAATTTGAATGCAACCAATTGGGATCATGAAAGGTTCCATTGTAGATATCATGGGCACTAAGTTCTAAGGTAACTTTGAGGTCATCGAGTTGATAAAATAGGATAACTATCTAGTGCTCTTGGGAAGGCCATGGTGCTATGATAATAATGTAAACATGCACTTTAATAAGCACTATATGACTTTTGATAATGGTAAGGAAAGGATGGTGATCCTTCTTTCAAGTTACCAAAGGCCCCATATGTAGAAAGTGTTCATTTTGAGGATATGATCAAACACATATATGACATAATGATGCAGGGTGCCAAGAAGATCAAACTTAATGACCAAGGCATGCTCAAATTTGAGGATAGACAATCAACCTCTGATACAATTGATGTAGCCTACGAGTGATGGATCAAAGAGGCTTATGATGTTACTAACTGAAGGTGCCACCTAGTGTGCATAGCCAAGTGAAGATCAACTAGGACTAGGCTAGTTAGGATTGAACACCCCAAGAAGAACTAGGTTCCCCATGCCCAAAAAGTGGAGAAAAATGTTCTATAACTAAGGGGAAACTTACATTGTTTCTAAATTATGAAGGGATCTAACCCATATAAATGTATGTACATGACATTGAAGTTTGCATCCCTAAGGAAATAGATCAAATGTGTGCACTAGTGCATACCTTGAAGAGCATTATTGCTCACTAGTGAGTAGTCCAAAGACCTATCTTTCCAACTTGGAAAGATGTGAAAGTAGTGATTTGCACTAGGTTTGGAAAGCGTAATGAGGACCTGTACATACCTACATATGCTATCAATTTTGACCCAATCATGTATGTGCATATGTGCAAAGAAACTTGGAATATCTACAATGATAATGTGCCAAGAAGCTTATGGGTAGATACCTTTTATAGGACCTTAAAAACTTGGGCATGATTATGGTACATTATAAATGAGATGCAACACAAGACAAGAAATTGCGAGATGCTCAAGGTGAGGTCCATGCACATCTACTTTTTTCATAAAACTTGGAGCTATTGGATCCATTACAAGTCATCTATAGAGTAGTGTTTGAGGACACTACAATATTAGAAGAGCACTTGAAGAAAAATTTCAAGGATAAAAGACTAGCACTCCCAACATTATTTGTAGAGATGATGCTCAATAGTGACTCCAATGAAGAAGATGATGAGACATAGAAACAATGTAATTGGAAGGCTCTAATAGGTAGACAAAAGCTTATGCACCTTGTGGATGATAACACCTCAGATGATGAATATCTAATGCATCTTTGAATTGAAATAAAAAATGGGACAAGGCAAATTGAATAATCTCATTAGGAGAGAAATGAACCCTACCACACACCAATCAAAACCACTAAAGTAGACATCAGCATAGAAGGCAAGCTGAAGATCACCACTATAGGTGTTTATTGGTTTGAGTCAAAGCTAACATGAATTTTAGACCTCCTAAAATAATTTTAATACTTGTTCCCATGCACCTACAAGGACATGAAGGGAACCCTCCCTTCCCTTAGAAAAATGAGCATCAAGTTGGTGGACGAGGTGAGCCTAGTAAATAAATGCCCATATTAGATGAATCCAAATCTCTTTGCCAAGGTAAAGATAGAGATTGATATAATCTTGGTGGTCAACATCATCTAATTAGTATAATAATCTAAATGGGTGAGATCAATTATCATCATCATCGAGAAGGATGGGTGCATACAGATCTACATCGACTATAAGATGTTGAATTCCTCTTACATCAATGATCCATTCCTAACCCTATTCATTTATGAGGTCCTAGATTGAGTCATAAGCTACAAAATATACACTTTTAGGTGTAGATCGAGGAGGAGGATAAGCCCAAAACAACCTTTGTGACTAAATGGGGCTGTTTCACTTATAATGTGATGCCTTTTGCACTCAAGAATGAACTAGTTTTATTCTCCAAGGTAGTTATTACTACCTTCAAGGACTTTATCCATAAGTTCCTCCAAGTGTATCTTGATGACTAGACTATGTATGGTCTTATAAAACACCACTATGAAAATTTTCACCTCATATTTGATAGGTGCAAACAACTCTAGATCTCTTAAAATTTGAAAAAGTGCATCTTCACATCTCCATTTGGGGCATTGCTCAGACACATCATCTACAAGGATAATTTTCTTGTTGATCTAGAAACGATAACCATAATAATCCATCTCTATACCCCCTTAACATATAAATATGTTCATTCCTTTCTAGGCTATTATGGCTACTATTGGAATTTCATTTAGAGCTATGCAAAGATCATAGTTCCCCTAGAGGAACTCTTGCATAAGGAAGGCCCATTTTACTAGGGTGAGGTTCAAGAGGAAGCCTTTGAAACACTGAAGCTAAAGTTGGATAGTGCACCAATCTTATAGTTCCTAGATTAGACTACTCTTTTTCATGTCCATTTTGATGCTTCAGGGCCTACCATTGGTTCTGTATTGGTGTAACTAGGTGAGAGAAAGATGGACCACCCCATCTCCTTCATAAGTAGAAAATTGATGTAGGTAGAGTAGAATTACACCACCACTAAGTGTGATATGTTGGAAATGGTCTATGCCTTACAAAACTTTAGGAAATACCTACTGGTAACCCCATTCATCTTCTTCATATATCATGAGATGCTTAAGTACCTTGTGAACAAGCCTATTTTACATCGGTGCATATGCAAATGGATTGTTCTCTTCCAAGAGTTCCAGATCTCTATTGTTGTCAAACTTGGGGCCAGACCATTTGTCCTACATCAAATATGGTTATGTTGTGGTACAAATTAAGGATGACATGATGGATGCATAGTTATATAGAGTTTAGCATATCTTAGAAGATCTAGTAGAGATTGGCACTTTCCTAAAGTTTAGATTTATGCCCCACACCTTGTCAACTAAGGAGAAGAAAAAACTTCTGATTCACACCACCCCCTTCAAAATCATAGAGGAGGATCTATAAAAACTAAGTAGGGATGAAGTAATACACTAGTGTATTTTAGAACATGAGTAGGACTCCATCCTATAAGAAGTGCCTAAGGTGATTCTAGGAGGCCATTGCATTAGAAACACAATGATATGCAATGTATTATAAATAAGCTTGTGGTGTCTAAGACTATTCCAAGATGCCAAGGAGTACACTAAAGCATGTGATGTATTCCAGTGCACTAGAAATCCCACCATCAAGATGAGATGCCTCTCAATCCCATTCTTTCCTAGGCACTATTTGAAAAATGGGCCATTAACTTTCTTGGAATAATCACTCACCTAACATGATGCATAGGTGCCAAATATATCTTAGTGACCATCAACTATTTCACCAAGTGCACTAAAGCCACACTGGCCAAAGACTTCATATCTACATGCTTTATATGGGAGAACATCATAAGTAGGTGTGGGTGCCCATTGAGTCTCATTAGCAATAAGGGCACTCATTTTATCAATGAGACAATGCATCCTTCTGATTGAATACATGGTTACACACCACAAGACAAACCCATATCATCCCAAGCTAATGGCATGGCTAAAGCCTTTATCAAAATTCTAAGAATATGCCTAACAAATATATTCAATGTTAGTTTTAAAGATTGGGATGATCATGTTTTAGTGGTACTTTAGGCATACCAAAATACCTACAAATTCTCAAATAAGGCTACACCATTTGAATTGGTGTTTAGTGTTGAAGAATTTCTACCCATGAAATTCATGGTGTGCTCCTTACACATTACATATATTGGTCATTTAGATGAAGAAGAAACCTTAAGTGCAAGGTTGGACGACTTGGAAAACTTGAATAAGAAGCATGCCCAAGCCAAGTAGAGTCAATAGATTGAGAAGGCATGCCATAAATTTGGCATGAAAATCATATTAAGCACAAGGATTTGACTAAAAGAGCATTGGTGTTGCTCTATGATTCCAAGTACTTCAAGAACCCAAAAAAGTTAAAAATATAGTGAATGGGTCCCTACATCATCCACCATATCTTGGAAATAGGTGCATGTAATTTGTGTACATTATCTAATGAAATGCTCCTTGGGCATTTCAATGGAAACCAACTAAATCCCTATAGGCAGTAGCCTACTTTTTGTGCCATGAACACTCTAACTTCTTGGTCACTATTTGAATTGAAGTTGAGCTGACCAGAATAAAGTTTGGTGCTCACCAAACCATTCTTTTCTTTTATTTTTATCCCTTGTATTGTGTATAGAGGAAGTGAGTGGCACACAATAGATGTAAGAAATTTTGTGTCAACACTTCACACATAATTTTTATTGAGTGAGTTGAGCACTTGCACCCATAAGAACATGAGGCTAAACAACTAAGTAGTAGGCACGTGAATCTTACTAGGCACAAGTAGAAGTAGCAACAAAGACATGGGCATAAGATGAATAGTGTAGGGAACCATAAGGCCTAATAAAAAAACTAATCTATCACTACATTTGAATGGGAATTTCAAGATGTAGCCATATAAAATGTGAAATTTGGTTACTTGAGTATGGTTAAAGACACCTAATCTATAGGTCCTCCTACTTACTTGCATAACCCTTTTTAGGATTTTTTTTCACTAATTCCTAGTCATCTGCAGCCTTATGAACTTAACCCTTATAAACCTAATTATCTCTTTTAGGCCCAAATCCATCCCCCTATATCTCACTCCCTTTAGACAAAAGTGTCTAACTTGGATAAGAGCACTAAAACCTGGAGTGTCTTATTTTTGACATTATTATTGAAGTGTACTTTTGGTCCTAATGATCATATTTTTTGAAATCCTTACCCTAATTCATATCAGCCTAACATGAACTGATTGAACCCATGATCATTAATTTCCCTATATTTGGCCATTCAAAGTCCATTTAGAAGGGTTGGTACTCATTTACAAGAGAGAAGCAAGAATACAAGAAAGTACATTCAGGCACTTTTCCATATTCTCTACATACAACCATCTAATATTATTCCATGCTTATTCAAACCCTTACACCAACCCCTAACCATCTAAAATACACCCAATTTCACATCTAATTGTATTTTCATACACAATTTCACCAATCACTTCAATGGGAGAACTACATTAACTTGATCACTCAGAATATTGGTATGTAGGCAACATGCCCACACATGGGGTGTGAAGTACATCTAGCATATCCTTTACACACTAACCCCTTCTCTCTATTTCCTAAGTTACCAATCAAGTTTAAGCACAAAGAGATCTTAGGGATTTGAATATTAAAATAGATGCACAATGAGCTTAACAAATTTTTGGGCTTCAATATTTTACTAACATGGTAACATAGACCTACCAAGATGAACCCAAAAAACTTAGATCACCTAGACAACAATGCCAAAAAAGGACTATAACATCAAACAGTAGGGTGTCCCACTTTTAACACTCCTATCCAATCCATAAATGAACTACAAGATCTTGTTTTTGATAGTCTCCCTAGCCTACACAAAAATTTATAGACCTTGCAACATCTGTCTTAGTTGGTTTCCAACTAAGTTTTATTTTCTCTCTAATATTACTATTTTAGAAGAGGTAAAAATATAGTATGTTTACACAAATTGATGGCTTCATTATTACACTTTGTTTATTGATTTACCCTAATCAGACCAACTTATTTAATTAGGAATAAAAATCCATTATTTTTAAAAATAATAAAACATTTGGTGAACTCGAATTACTTCAAATTTTACACAAAAATCCTAGAAACCATAGGGTATATTATTTTTTGATTTTTTACCATAATTTATTGATTTTTTCTATATGTAAAAACCATAAATATCTAAATTAATTGTAAAATTATCATATATTTTTTTAAAACCATAGTTGGCACATACTATGTCCTTTTTACATACAAACACATTCTAAACACTATGAAAAATATATTGCTAATTTTAGAAATATTTTTTGTTTTTTCCTAAATTTTTCAAGAAAAATTCTAAAATTTTTCTATAAATTCATATCAAATTTTTAAAATTATTATACTAATTAAAAAAAAATCATTAAAACACCCTAGTTGCATCTACTATCTCCAAGTTATTTTCCACTAATTTTCCAACCATTTTCTAAATTTTATATTGCATACCTAGCTCAGAAATTCAATCTAAATTATAAAAATTAATAGTATTTTGCACAAATATTTTTGAAACAATCCATATTTTCATGTAATAGATCATATTTTTCTTCTTATGATATCACCTTACATCCATAATTAAATTGCAAAAATATTATTCATTTATTTAAAAATGTTTCTTACATTTCTTGTAAATAATAAGGAAACAATAATGAGCCATATCATGTACACGAATAATTAACTTTATTATATGTTATTACAAAGCTTCATCATTTGCATTTCATGTTTATGTTTCATTATATGGGACAATATTACAAAAATTCATTGTAAAAAGTGCACAAGATTCTAAAATTCTTTCTGCATATTCTTTTTTGCTCATATGGAATGATTACCAACTCCATTGTGCTAAATGAATTCAAAATGTTATGTTTCATATCAAAATATTATATGCCTTTATGAAAAAATTAATGTTCTCTATCCTTTGATTTCTAATCCTCATATGGAAAATTGTTCAAATATATCTTGTTAAATGCATTTGAAATGCTATGTTACATATCTTATGTTTATATGCCTTTATGCAAAAAGTCATACTCTCTATGACTTGCTCACTAAGGAATGTTTTTTATAAAAATATTATTTCATAAATCATAATTAAAAAGTCATACATTTCAATTCACATTCATGATTTTTTCCAACATGCATATAACTCATTGGTAAATTTTAAGTATCTTCCTATCACTATTAAACACAAGCAAACACTAGTGGTTGCATCTATCCCTCCTCCATTTAACCTTGATACATCTAGCTCTTATCCCACATCTACTACTAGATTTATGCCTATAGTAGATCATGCAATCCATGCTATCACCTAAGTTTAGGAAGATAGGAAAGTTGATTACACCTATGACAATATCATAATACCCAGGCTAGCATCCCTTTAGATATAGTTTCTATTCTTGAGTTCCTTCAACAATCAGATATTTAGAAAGATGTGTTGTATGAAACCATTTGCAATACTAGAATGCTTATTTTAGCTAAACCAACTTATGTTGGATCTATCCTCAACACAATGCAATGGACAGAAGAGCATATGTCTTTTGATAAAGAAGATTTACCCCCGTAACGCATTATTAAACAATCTACCTTTTTATATTCAATTAATAATTAATTATGTAGGAGTCAAAAGAGTGTTAGTCAATAATGTCTTAGGACTTAACATTTGAAAAATATCATTTCTTAAGCATCTTAACATACAACCTCAAGATCTAGACCATTTCGATATGAACATTAGAGGTTTCAACAACATTCCACAAAAAGTAATGGGTCAAATAACACTTAATATTACCATAGGGCCTAAGGCACTACCAACCACTTTTTAAGTCATGCCAAATGACCTTAATTATAATTTATTACATGGTCGACCTTGGATTAATGATATGCATGTAGTCCCTTCTACACTCCATGCTTGTCTAAAATTTAGTCACAAAGTTACATATACACATGCCCAATAGATAATGAACCTTTTAAATATTACAAATTTTTTGAATCCCTAAAGAATTATATCCCACACTTTAATCTCAGTAGTATACCTACACAACCCACTACTCATAATACACCCTTAGACCATATGCAAAATCCAACAAATCCAGCTTTTGTTGTAGCACCAAAACCATATCACCAATTTACCTCAATTTTTTCATTAAAATATGTCAATAAGATGGGATCTTATGGCAAAGGACTTAGAAAAAATGAACAAGGAATAGTCAATCTTATTGAGGCATCCACAAAACATCAAATGTGAGGGATGGATACTAGTTTAGCCTTAATCATGATAAATATTTTCCCACCCTTTTTAAACACATAAAATTTTGTCCACCCATTTCACATACTGATAATACAATTAATCATGCCTCTATATTATCATTGGTCTATCCTGATCTGATTGAAAATATAGTTTCACCTGATATGTTTACATTAGATGAATTATCTAATGATGAATCCCTCCTACTATTTCTTAGAGCATATGAGGACCTACCATCTTGTTATCATAAAAATAGCTTTCCAAATCACACAAATTTCCATGTGTACTTTGGAGAAAATATATATTCTTCCCCTAATATACTAGTTGACTCAGATGATACTATTCCTTCAACTCCATATAAACTCAATGTTTCACACTAATTAATGAGGAAATAGAAAATTTCAATTTTAGAACTAACAAAGATCCATGCATTATCTTATTAGCCACTTACCTATAAAAGGAAGAGGATAAAAATATTCATCAAGATTTAACAAATTTTCTATAACTCTTTGCTTGGTCATATTCAGATATGCCAAGAACTAATAATCTATAGTAGTCAATGAGATTCAGTTATACCCTAATGCTAACCAGTTAAACAAATAATTCACAATATGAATCCTAAGGTGTCTCTCCTTGTCAAAGATGAAATCTAATGCCTCTTAGATGTTGATTTCATTCGACTAGTAGCACATCTTAAATGGATTTCTAATATAGTTCCCATCATAAAACCTAACAGACAAATTTAATGTTGTTCTGATTATTGAGATTTAAATAAAGCATAAACAAAAGATGATTTCCCCTTACCAAATATCGATATGATCATAGATTCCATAGCCAGATATGAAATGCTATCATTTATGGATGGTTTTGTTGGTTACAATCAACTTAAAATTGTTGAAGAAGATCAAGAAAAAACATCTTTTACAACACCTTGGGGTATATTTTGTTACATTGTCATGCCTTTTGGATTAAAGAATGTCAGAGCCACATATAAATGTACTATGATGCACATTTTCATGACTTGATTCACCATACAGTCAAGGATTATGTCAATGATATACTAGATAAATGCAAACAATGACAAAATAACACTATTGATTTACAAAGGATATTTCAATCACTAAGGCAATATAACATTTGATTAAACCTAGATAAATGTGTGTTCAGAGTTACATCAGGAAAACTTTTAGGATTCATTATTTCTTAGCATGGCATAGAGTTTGACCCTAATAAATTCAAAGAAATCATTGATATGCCATCGTTAACAAACTTAAAACAACTTGTTGATAAAACTTAGTCATTCACTCACTTGCTAAAGAAAGATACAAAGTTTGTCTGGGACCAAGATTGTTAAGACAACTTTAATACAATCAAGAAATACCTCCTTAATCCTCTTATTTTAGTACCACCTATCCCTGATAAGCCTTTCCTCCTATATATCTCAACAATAGATAATGCACTAGGAGCACTCCTAGTACAACATGATGATTAACACACCGAGTGAGTAGTTTATTACATCAGTTGCACATTGGTTGATTATGAAAATAATTATTCTGTAATAAAAAAACTATGTCTAGCATTAGTTTTTGCTACACAAAAAAGCTGACATTACATGGTCAATAATGATACCCATGTCATTAAAAAATCAAACCCCTTAAAGTTATTCTTGGAAAAACAACATCTTTTTGGTCATATTGTAAAATGGGTCATGTTGTTAACAAAATTTGACTTAAAAATAATCCTCCAAAAATTAATAAAGGGCCAAATCATTTCAAATGATTTGGTAGTAGCACCACTCTTGGACACCAACCCTCTTAATGACACATTAAAATATCATTTTAATATTTATTCTACTTATTCAAATACCTAGATCATGTTCTTTGATGGATCTTGATGTGCATCTGGTGCAAGGGTAGGCATTGTCTTTATTGGCCTTTTCGATCACATAGTTCCTATAACATACCAACTAAGCTTTTCCTACACCAACAACACCATAAAATATGAAGCACTTATCTTAGGCCTATTTACCATGTAGAATATTAAGCACATATCTTAGGCCTATTTTAATTAAAAATAATCCTCTAAAAATCAATAAAGGGCCAAATCATTGCAGACCATTTGGTAGAAACACCACTCTTGGACACCAAACCTCTTAATGACACATTCAAAGATGATTTTACCACTTATTCTAATTATTCAGATACCTAGACCATGTTCTTTGATGGCTCTAGATGTGTATCTAGTGCAAGGGTAGGCATTATCTTTATTGACCCTTTCGATCACATAGTTCCTATAACATACCAACTAATCATTTCCTATACCAAAAACACCACATAATATGAAGCACTTATCTTAGGCCTATTTGAAACCCAATCCCTTAAAATCAAATCTATTCAAATCTTTGATGATTCTCAACTAGTGGTCAATAAAGTAAATGATGTCTATCAGACAAAAGAGGAACATCTTATCCCATATCGTAACATGGTACACTATTTATCATCATAATTTGATTACTTTTCTATAGAAATTATACCAAGAAAACACAATTGACATGTAAATGCAATGACAAGTGCTGCATCTCTTATCCCTATTTACATTAATGATGATCAAGTTATTTTGATAATTAAATGACTATAAGTACCATCACTATCTAATGTAGATCTAATATCACTATCTATCCTAGCCATTACACGTAGTTCTACAACTCTAGAATGGTTCTTTGACATCTATAAATTTTTAAACAAATTTATTACACCAGATAACTTTTTTTGAAATGATAAGTTCAAGATACACTAACAAGTACTCTATTATGTAATCATTGGTGGGGACCTCTTTCAACGATCCTTTGATGGAAAATTACTTAGATGCTTGACTTCACCAGAATCCAAAATTAATTTTACATAGATACATCATAGTGATTGTGGTGGTCACTTTAGTGGTAAGGCCATGTCACACAAGTTGATTTGATAAGGTTACTACTAGCCCATTATGGAAGAAGAATGTTTACAATATGCAAAGCTATGTGATAAATGTCAATGACATAGTAATTTGAAACATGCACCTTCAAAATAATTGAAACCTATTATTTCTCTATGGCCATTCATATTATGGGGATTTGATCTTATAGGAAAAATTAACCTCAAATCTATTAGTGGGCACAATATCATCATCACAACTACCAAATACTTTAACAACTGGGTGGGAGCAGTTCCAATTCAATCTACTATAGGGGAGGATATTTGTAGCTTCTTCATGACCCACATTATTTCATGCTTTAGCTTACCTACAACCATTATTTTTTATAATGGCACATCATTTAAGAATAAAATTGTTAAGAAATATTACACAAAATATAAGATTAAACACACATTCTCTACTCCATATAACCCACAAAGAAATGGTCAAGCAAAACCCACTAATAAAATAATCAACAACATTTTGATCAAAATAGTGACCAAATTTAGAGATGATTGGCATAATAAATTAGTCTTTTCATTGTGGGCTTATCTCACAAGTATTTATATACCCACAGGAGCCACTCCTTATTCACTCATTTATGTCACAAAAGTAATTTTACCATTGGAATTAGAAATCCCATCTCTTCATGTGTCCGTTAAAGGTAATCTCACTAATGATTAATATTGTAAAAAGTGTTTACACCAACTGAAAAAGCTAGACCATACACACATTTAAGAAGAAAAACATTTCTAAATCTAACATCAACATATACAATGATCTTAAAACAAATGAGTTCACACCAAATAATTTGAAGTAAATGATCTCATTCTTAAATAAAATATTTACAACGTCAATGCTAAAGAATAAATCAAAGGAAAATTCAAGCCAAATTGGTTAGGCCCATACATCATTACCAAAAATCTTAGTCCTAAAGTGTATCATCTAACTTCACTTGAAGGAAATAAACTTAAAAATCTAATAAGCATTATGTATCTACGTAGATTTCATGTATAATATGTTATTTTTAGACATTGCTTGTACATAATTTCTTTTCAGCATTGCTTGTACATAATCTCTTTTGATTGATTGAACATAGCTTATATAAAAATAATACAAAATTTCAAAATATAAAAACATTCAAATAATTTAAAAACACCAAAAATAATAAGATTGTATGCATCATCCATGTTTTACATTTATACTACTATGTTAGATGTACATTTGATGTTCTATGCTATTTTTTATTGATTATCTACTTTACCATGCTTCACTTGATCTTGTTTGAGTGTGTGCAGTGACTTCTAGTTCCTTGATTGCTTCATTATACCAATTGAGGGGGAATCTTACTTCTACATTCGAAACACACATTGATATATCTTCCCATTGGGGGCATCTTCTACATGACTACACCATCCAAGTTATGTCATTCTTACACTACACACTCTAGTTATCATGTTGACATACATTACTTACTAGATTACATAGATTACCATATTGATACTCACGAGTATCTTTTACTTATGTATTTCCTAGCATATACCTAGTCTTGTACTAAATGTGTCTTGCATACTTTCACTCTTGCATTGATTAGTTAGATGTGATTGTAACTTACCAATTTTTACATGCTTTCCTTTCTTACTTTATATAGCTAGATGTGATTTCATTTATAGTTCCATTTTTGTTTCTTATATGTGCCTTAAGACATTTTACAATGTCCTTTGCTTCTATTCATGTGTGTGTACCTTTGGACATTTGCCAATGTCCCTTGATTTTACTCTTTTATGTGCCTATGGTGCTTGTGCTAATATTTTATTATTTCAAATTGTAAGTGTATGTGGCATTTTAACATGCCTTGTATGCTTTATTTCTAATTAGAGTGACATATGCCCATGTCCCTTGTTTGCATGGCCCCTTGGCCAACCTTGTATGCTTATTACTTCTTGCCTTGTATACTCATTCACTTCTCAATGTTTGCAATGCCATGATCCATATCATGAATTTACCTTGCTTTCTTGGATGCCATGATGGACATAATGATCCATCCATCTAACTAAAAACTAACATTTAACATTTCTATTATAGTTTAGTAAATTACACATGCTTTTACATTGTTATATCTATGTATGCATACCCCTATTGATCTAAAAATCTCTCAATATAAACAATGCTATATCTAGAGATAAATATCATTGATATATCATGTATTTATGCAACATAACACACTTGTAGGACATTTTTATTTTTAGGGAAGTCATTATAGGTTCAATCATTAGTACCCTAAGAAGAGGAGGCAAAAAATAGGGGTTTTATCATAGAGATCAAACCTCCCAGTAGTCCAAATAATAGTATTCAAATCACCTAGTTTAGAATCCAAAGGTCAAACCAATCAGAACAAAATAGAAAAATAGTGAAAATTCCAAATTAACAACCAATTTTAGCATAGGACAATAATGAAAGAAATGAATAGTAGTTCCAAACACAAGGGTGTCCTCATTTTAGCACTCTTGTCTAGGAAAAAACACCCATGTTTTTTAACAATAGGCAAAATATTTAGCTCAACTAAAGTTTTTGCACATCCAGATCAATCAAAATCAATAGTTTTAGTATAATTTTCTTAAGGAATCTAAATATTGGGGTTTATCATGCACAACATGATGGATCTCACTTATAGTTTTAGATTAGGTAATTGACATAACTTCCAAATCAGAATCCATGTTCTAGACACCAGTGATTGGGGGCAATGTGTAGAGCACATTGGTCTTCTTTTGTTTCTAAGTTTAGTTTATTACCCAAGAATTCTCAATAGTTGCATGCCTTACTCCATCTACAGGTGGTTGTCATCATTTTCAAGTTGAAATTTCATACAAGTTTAACTTCTCAAGTACCTGAGTTCTTGATTTAGCTTTCACATAAGCCTAGTACATTAGTTTTAGAGTGGCTTTCATACATGCCTAATCTCCATCTTTTAGAATGGAAAAGAGTGGCCTAGTTTCCAATATACATTTGGATATCTATGCCATATTTTTAGATTATTATAACATACATGGGCTCCATGATCCATCACATATGACATATGTTCTATATTGGTATCACTTCATAGCTTCACTTCATAAGGCAATGATGGAGCCAAAGGGAAATATTTTTTATTCTTGAGACACCTATTCAGAGGGATTGGACATATAGTCTAGACATCAATTATCACACACATGATCATCTATCTTCACTCAGTAGGTGACAATGGATCTAAAGGGCCAACATTTTATTCTTGATCCACTTTTTAGGGAATTGAGCACTTAGCTTTGTTCATGATATAACTCTTAGTAAAACATCATATAGCATAATCTAAAACTACTCAACCTTACTTAGGATCATAATAGGTTTTGTATTGGTTTGCATACCTAGTGAGGTGTATTAATTCCTTTCTCTTCCCTTTTATTTTACTTAGCTTTTGTATTTTCTTGTTTTATATCACATATAATAAAAACTAATTTACTCTTTATTTCATTTCATAGATTCACACTTGCATAATGTGCTCTCTATTCACTATCCAACATTACTCAGCATCACATAAGATTCATGGGATTCACCTTTGTAAGTAAGTTCAAGTACACTTTCTATTTTCTTCCTTTATTCTAGTAATTCACTTTGATACATCACTAGAATAAATGGGGGAAAATGTAGTCATATAAAATGTAAAATTTGGTTACTTGAGTATGGCTAAAGACACCTAATCCATAGGTCCTCCTACTTGTTTGTATAATCATTTTAAAGATTTATTCACTAATTCTAAGTCATCTAAAACCTTCTAGACTTAACCCTTACAGACCTAGGTAGCTCTTATAGGCTTATATCAATCCCCCCAAGTCTCATTCCCTCTCAATAACAATGCCCAACTTGGATAGGAGTGCTGAAACCTAAGGTGTCTTATCTATATCATTATTTTCGAAGTGTACTTTTGTTTTTAATAGTAATTTTTTCCTAAATCCTTATCCTAATTCATGTCAACCTAATGTGAATTCATTTAACCCAAAATCATTAATTTCCCTATAAAAGGCCATTCAAAGTCCATTTACAAGGGTCAATACTCATTTACAAGAGAGAAGCAAGAATATAAGCAAGTACATTCAAGTAATTTTCCATATTCTCTACATATAGCCTTCTAATATTATTTGAAGATTATTCAAACCCTTACACTAGCCCATAGCCATCTAAAACACACCTAGTTTTGTATCTAGTTACATTTTCATAAATAATTTCACCAAGAAATTCAATGGGAGAACTACATTATCTTGATCCCTCCTTAGAGTATTGGTATGTAGGTAGTGTGTCCACACATAGGGTGTGAAGTGCATATAGCATATCCTTTACACACTAACCCCTTCTCTCTCTTTCCCAAGTTGCCATTCAAGTTCAAGCACAAAGAGATCTTAGGGCTTTAAAGATTAAAATAAATGCATAGTAAGCTTCACAAACTTTCAAGATTTGATAGTTCACTAATAGGGTGACACAAACTTGCCGAACATAACCTAGAAAACTCAGATCACCTAGACAATAGTGTTAGAAAAGGACTATAGTGTCAAACAATAGGGTGTCCTACTTTTGGCACTCTTGTCCAATATATAAATGAACTCTAGGATCATATTTTGGATAGTCTCCCTAACTTGTACAAAAATTTCTAGAGCCTACAACATCCATCTCAGTCAGTTTCTAGCTAAGTTTGATTTTCTCTCTATTATTACTATTTTAGAAAAGGCAAAAAAAATGTTTACATAAATCAGTGGCTTAATTAATACACATTATTTAATGATTTACCCTACTTAAACCCATTTATTTAATTAGGAATAAAACTCCATTATTCTAAAAAATAATAAAACATAAGCAAGCGTATCAATTGATCCAACACCAAAACCCTAAGAGGCAAGTGAATACATTCAACATGGTTGAACATAAGGTAGATAGTGAAGATGCACATTCTAAAAGTGTGCAAGAGCATCAAGAGAGAAATAAAGTGTTGGAGGGCCAACATAAGGTATTTGTATGGGGTAGGACAATCTAAGGCAAGATGATGCATAATTAATTGACCAAGGTAGAAAATCATGCTTTAAATAGGAGCACAACTAGAAAATAAAATGGAGTCAAGGAGGTTTAATCACATAGATGTGAGGTGTTACACCTAGATTCCCATAAGGAAGGTGAAGGTTACACTTAAGGATACATGCATAAAAAGAATTAATCTAAAAGAACTAGCATCCACCCAGAAAGGAGTGGGAAGTGACCATTTGAACCACACATTACTTCATCAAAAAATCCATTAGGAGCATTCAATGAGGTAGTAATAGTAACACAAAGATACACATTTAAAGTATATAAGATAAGAGATTTTTGAATATCTCACATATTTTTTTCTTTTTCTAAGAAATTGAGGTGCTTATGCCATTACACCTTCATTAATAATGGTAGTTGACAAGTGAAGGGCATAAAATGGTAAATGGAAAAATTTATTAAGTTACCAAGTTTATGCTAACTAAATACTTAGTAAAAACCTAACAAGGAACTAGAGAGCTGAATTAAGGAGAACCCTATCACAGTGAGCATTTGAGCAATCTAGGCACCTTAGAGTGAATAGAAGCATAGAGAGAGAGAAACTGCATTCACAGTGAGGATTAGTGCGAAAGATTAAAGAGAGAGGTTCATGTAGAGAACCAAGTTTAACTAGGAAGATATTTCCTAGGCTACCATTAATATCCAAGAAAACTCAGAGCTAAGAAAATAGTCAGAAACCCCATGACTATTGAAGCACCATTCATCATTTGAGGCTTTGGTAGGCCACACCTCCCAAGGTTTAATACAAGTAGATTTAGAATGGTGAAGAAGGGGAAGACAACAAGCTCTATGCCAATGTAGCTAGAACCCAAGTAGGTAAAATCTATTGAAGAAGTGTTTACCACCAATACAAAGGCACAAACAATTGAGGTAGTTAGAATCATAATGGTGGATATCAAGGTGCTAACAAAAATGTCCTACTAATACATGCAGTTTCTATTGAAGGTATTAGTAGGATAAATATGGTACTCCTTTGCACACATATACCAATTAAATGAATACAACCATCAGACTTTAGGTCACTTCAAAGACTTGAAACATGTCTGGATGGTAGAAATAGGGTGTAATATGCCACAAGGTGATGCCCTATTTGATGCTTTGATTAGAGACAAGCTGACCACTATCGGTGCAACTTAGCTCTATGAGTTTCCTTGCTTCAAAAAACTCGAAGAGATCATCTAATTACTTCTCTTGTGCATCTATGAGGATTGCATATACTTTGTAGGCCAGTACATGAAGATATTTGTACAAATGATAAAATGGATAATTGGGCTCTTAGACAATAATAAAGACATCCATTAGTTGTTGGATGATGATGAAGAAGTGGAGCACATCTTGAATCTCTTAAATTACTTTAAGGGGGCTATATATTCCCAATTAACAAGTTTTAGGACCTAGGCATGAGGGTAGTGACATGCCTCATGAGTTCTAAATTGTGTCATGGTGACTAGTGGATAGATGTGTCTAAGGCATACCTCTACATTTAATATCATATGGTGTAGGACATATAATTAAATATCACCAAGTTTATCATGAAAGATTTTATCAAGAACATGCTTGAATTCCACAACATCAAGGTGACCTTTAGGTGGTGGTCCATCCTCATATTGATCATAATGGAAGAAATCAAGATCCTAGATGGGAGTGAAGACAATCTCTAGTTCTTTCTAGAATACCAGGACTCCCTCATTCTAAACTATAAGAACTTTACCCACCCCTATTAAGCACGGGATATACTAAGAGGGGGGGTGAATCAGTATATCATATATCTTATAAAAATTTCCCTTAACCAAATTCCACTTAATCAAACATTCAAAATATGCAATAAAACTCAAACAATAAACACCACACAAGATAGAGAGAGACACCAAATATAAGGGGGAAACCCAATGTGGGAAAAACCATGGAGAACAATCTTAAGTATATGAATGAGCACCAACCCAAACAATATTTTCAAGCACCAACTTGTAGGAGTACCAACCCCTTTACTGAGCACCAACCTAGCAACTATTCATGAGCACCAACCCACAAGAGCACCAACCCCTTTGCTGAGTACCAACCTAGAAACTATTCGTGAGCACCAACTCATAGGAGCACCAACCCCTTTGCCAAGCACCAACCCAGCAACAATTTGTGAGCACCAACCAATAGGAGCACCAACCCCTTTACCAAGCACCAACCCAACAACTATTCATGAGCACCAACCCACAGGAGCACCAACCCCTCTGTGTATACCACACACCTATCTCTTAATTTTGCTATCTCAAAAAATGATAGTTCATTACAACATCTCTTTCCTCTCTCTCACCTTTGACCTTCTAAGCTAGATATAACAAATACAAATCATATTCTTCTCTCTCAAATGCTCTTCTAAGCTAGATATTACAATATCAAATCAACCTCTCTCACTCTTATTACAAATGGCTTCTCAAGACTTTATTTATAGCTTTCCGAATGACCTTTGGCCTTCCCCCTTTGTGACCCTTCAATCCTCATAGAAAATGGTGCCAAACTTGTATGACCCTTCATATCCTTGCCTTTGAAAAGTCATGTGGTGACCCTTCATGAGAAAAAATGTCCTTCCCTCTTTTATCCTTATCTTGGTGACTTTTCGTATTCCTCAAAGTGTCCCTTCATGAGAAATTGTGCCCTTCTTCTTTTGTCTTCACTTGGTGACTCTTGGAATTCCCCAAGATGAATCTTCATGGGAAAATGAATCCCATCCTTATTTTGTCTTTACCCCATGGCTCTTTGACTTCTTCGTGGGCCCTTCTTTTGTCTCATATGTAACAAAAAATATATTCATTAATATTAAATAAATATTAACTCACATTAGCCAAGATATAAATATTACAAACATCATTAAATGCAATGGAGCCTTTATCACCAATAATGTTAGACCTTTGACATCAATGACAATATTTCCAACAATCTCCCCCTTTGTCATCGATGGCAACCTCAATCCTAAAACTGCCACATCTTGTCACCTACACATACTGTAATCTAAAAACATATAGTAACCCCCCTTACTATAGCAACCTATACCTATTCCCTATACCTATTTCTACACCTGTACCTATTATTCTCCCCCTTTGATATCAATGGCAAAGGGCCTACTTGGAGCTAATAATTAGCTCCCCCTCAATTGATGTTGAACATCAATGGCAGGAAGTAATAGAAATTACTCCCAACTCCTCTCACAGATCTTTGAATGTGTCCTTTGATCATACCTTTAAGAAGATATCTAATAATACGTACACATTGTTCCCTGTCCTTTGAGCATCTACAATCAACTCATTTGAATCTTTTATTCTAATCTCACAACCTTCATCATGAAACTTTAATGTGTATCCTTGATCACATATTTGATTAACACTCAATAGATTATGCTTAAGACCTTTTATATACAAAACATTTTTAGTCTTACTTCTACCATAATCCAAACTCAAAGTACCTTTTCTTGCTATCCTGGCAGTGGTTTTATCTCTAAATCTCACTATACCACCATTGATCTTCTTTAGAGTTATGAACTTAATTTTATCTCCTATCATATGCCTTAAACATATACTATCAATTAACCACGGCCGATCTTTATTTCTTACATGCAGAGCTATCTAAACCATCATAGAATCTTCAAGTTGTTTCTTCTGCCATGAACATGTATGAACCTTCTTCTTGATGAATGGAGCTTTGAAACTCTAATCCTTCTTGACTGACTCAAACACGCTTCTATAATACCAAGTTATGTGTTTGAATTTATTGCACTTGTAACATACTATGGTCTCTTCATCAAAGCTTGATAGAGGAGCAAAAGAGTTATGGCTTCTACTTGACTCTACTTGATTTTTCTTTTCCTTATTTTTGAAACTGTTAGCTCTTTTTCTACATTCTAATTTCTTGTGACCATATCCATTACAATAAAAATAATAGCCATAAAAGTAAGACCTATCTATATATCTCTGACATGATTTCCTTTTGTAGCTTTGTTCCCTCCAGTCTTCTCTATTTGAAATGTTCTCTGTATTCTTCACTTTTCCCCTTGTTTCCTCTTTTGTAAGAGCTTCAGCATAGCTCTTTTTCTTTTCAAATTCGATCCCTATTTTATCTAAATTTTCTTTTTGACTTTCCAATATCTTATTTAGCATGTTAGTGCTATCCTCAAATTTTGAATCACTAACTACTTTATCATTGACTGCTTTCTCAATATCTTCTTTTAAAGAGGCAATTTCAATAACATACCTTTCACATTCTTTTCTTGATATTTCCAAATGTGTTGTTAGATCTTCTTCATTCTTCTTAGATTCTTCCAAGTGCATTGTTAGATCATCAATAATTTCCTGACTCCTTTTCATAATTCTCGATCCGGCACATCAATCTTTGATTCTTCTTCTCAACAACTTCTAAGTCTTCTAAGGCACAAATGAGTTCTCCTTCCATATTCACTTCAACTTCCTCCTCTTCTTCTTCTTGATCACCTTCATGTATGGCCATGAATAGAATCTCTTCTTCTTTTGAATCACTGACTCCACTATCTTCAACTAAGCTAGGATCATGATAATATAGGCTCTTCTTCTTGAATCCCTTCTTAGATTTGCCTTTGAAATTCTTCTTGTATGTAGGCTTTTCTTCTTCATCATCATTACCCTTATTTGGGCATCTAGCTGAAAATGTCCAATCTTTCCCCAATTAAAACATTTAAAAGGTAATTTTCCTTGATATTTACTTGTTCCCCATTTTGACTTGTGAATGAAAAGTGCTTCATTGTCATCTTCATCATCACTGGAACTATCACTTGATTCTTGAATCTTAGCTTTCTCTTTCTTTGATGTCTTGAAAGCCGCTTCTCTCTTTGAGGGTCTATCTTGTTCTGTCCACATCTCATATGCCATGAGAATACCATGAAGCTCATCCATCTTTAGCTTGGCTAAATTCTTCATCTCCTCGATTGCCAAAACCTTTGTATCATATCTCATTGGTAGATATCTCAAAACCTTTTTCACCACTGTTGACTCATCCAATGTTTCTCCAAGACCTTGAATCTGATTTATGATTTGAACAACTCACAAAAGATAACTTGCTATATCTTCTTCTTCCATCTTCAAACTTTCAAATTGTCTTCTAAAAGTTTGAAGCTTAGCTTGCTGAACCTTTCCATCACCTTTGTAAATATTCTCAAGTTTTACCCAAGTTTCATGAGCAGATTTACATTGCATAACTTTAACAAATTTATATTCACATAAACCACATAAAATAGCATTTAAAGCTTTAGCATTACATTCACTTTCCTTTTTTTCTACTAGAGTAATTACAGATGTCTGTGGCTCTTCATATTCCTCCACCACTGCTTGCCATATGTCTAATCCAAGGGCCATCAAATAAATCTTCATTCTCATGTTCCAAAAAGCATAATTCATTCCATCAAACAAAGGTGCCTTATTTGTAGAAAATTCTTCTTGTGACCCAGCCATAGTGCTTTCCCAATCTATCTTCAAGCTATAAAACTTTTCAAAAAGGAACCTACTCTGATACCAATTGTTAAGCATGGGATATACTGAGAGGGGGGGGGTGAATCAATATATCATATATCTTATAAAACTTTACCTTAACCAAATTCCACTTAATCAAACATTCAAGATATGCAATAAAACTCAAAAAATAAACACCACACAAGATAGAGAGAGACACCAAATATAATGTGGAAAGCTAATGTGGGAAAAACCATGGAGAACAATCTCAAGTATATGAATGAGCACCAACCCAAACAATATTCACAAGCACCAACTTGTAGGAGCACGAACCCCTTTGCTGAGCACCAACCCAACAACTATTTGTGAGTACCAACCCACAAGAGCACCAACCCCTTTGTTGAGCACCAACCCAACAACTATTCATGAGCACCAATCCATAGGAGCACCAACCCAACAAAAATTTGTGAACACCAACCCATAGGAGCACTAGCCCCTTTGCTAAGCACCAACCCAACAACTATTCATGAGCACCAACCCATAGGAGCACCAAGCCCTTTATGTATATTGTTGACCTTTTTTGCCCAATAGGACAAAAATTTGGTCCCCTTCTTTCTCTGCTATTCTGGGCCATTTCATTTTTTGATTTTGCATGAATCTATCCATTTCTAAGGACTGCAGGTTTTCTATGGACTTCACAGAGATTTTTCTACGGACTCTATAGATGTAGTTTTTTGACAGATGAAGAACAAGTTCAGAGAGTGCAAGATTTTACAAAGCTTCTTCAGACTCTTGTCTAAATAAATTCATAAAGAAAGAGAGCTAAAATGGTTCAAACGCTTTTCCTTAAGGTTGGAAGAGTGGTTCAATGACATAATCTTTCCAAGAGTTAGCACCATTGAACCGTTGAACAATTGAACCAGTTTAATGCCTTAGTTCAATTTCTTGGTTCAATGCCTTGGTTTAATCAACAAGTTTATCACTTTGGTTCAAAGCCTTGGTTCAATCAATAAGTTTATTGCTTCAGTTCAATCAAAGGGTTCATTGGCTTGGTTCAATACGTTGGTTCAATGCCTTGGTTCAATGTTTCAGTTCAATTGGATGGTTCAATCACTCGATTCACTCAGTTAGTTCATCAGCTTGGTTCAATGCATTGGTTTAACATTTTTTGTTCAATCTTAAAGTTCATCAAAAAATTTCAATGCAAAGCTCAACATGAAGTTCATCGGTATGTTTAATCAAATAGTTTGATGCCTTGTTTTAACAAATGTTTAAACCATTGAACTGGTTCAATGGATTGGTTCAATGGTTGGTTCAAAGGAGTGGTTCAATGTGAAAGGTTCAAGCCTCTCAAAGGGCAAGTGCCCTTGCAGAGGGTAGTTTTGAGTTCAAAATCCCTTGCAGAGGGTAGGGAGCACTTCGAACACAACCGAAGGATTTAAAAAATGTGCAAAGTCTTAAGGCTTTGAATTCTTTCAAACTTTTTATTTGAAGGAATTCAGAGGAAGGCCGCGAGCTCAAAAGGACCTGGGGAAATCAAAGCAGCCAATTCTCATGAACTTTTTATTTATGGGAAAAAAGCCCACAGAAAAGGTTGAAGAGACAAAGGCCACCAAAGGATAGGTTCCCTTACGGGGGGCTCTTAGCTGGCCAAATGAAGGGCATCTCTCCAGATATGAAGGGACACTTCCCCTTTAAGAGGGTCTAAAACAAAGGATGAGTCAAAGGAAATGGCCTAAAGGTATTTGCCAAGGATGGTGACATCCTAGAGGCCATCAACTTTAAGAAGAAAGATTAGCCATTATTTTTCAAATGATGATAGGTGCATAGACGTCAAATTTGAGATGGTGAAATAGCCATTTACCTTTAAATTTCCCAAGTGCCAACCAACAAAGAGCCCAAAGAACAAAGAGAGCAAAGTGCTAAGTGTAGGAATAGGCAGATGGTCCAAGTGGTGAAGGGAGGTGCCGATTCAAGAAGTTACTCCAATATGTGATACAATGTCTGTGAATTGATCATTAAGAGGTGCAAATGGCTAACGGTGTGACCCATTTTTCTTCATTTTGCATTAATAAGCAGACAAGCCATGTAATCACATTAAAGGAGTGGTTTTGTAAGCAGACAAGTAGTGCAGCCCATAACTTCTCATATGATGTTTAATCAGCTTTCTCTTCCTAATGATTGGAGTGCACATGGGTAATTTGTAAAAAGGGTGCCAAAGGGCCTCCTTCCTTCCTCTATATATTGTAGACTTGTCATTTTGGAAAAGGATCGATCACATTTTTAAGGTGAAGCCATAGGAAAATTTGAACCAAAATCAATAAACGCATTTTACCTCTATTCTAGTTAGATATCTCTGTGTGTCTGAGTGTTGGTTTTGTGTTTAGTAACTACTTCTTGATGCTTTCATAGGATTAACACCAACGTACCTGGTGTCTATAAGGTGCCATTCATATAGGAGACAAGGAGAGATGTACCTAGAAGCATAGAGATAGAAGAAGCTATTATATAGTGTGCCCTTTCCATAGCACCTATGGTGAGTCCTTATTTTTTGTGTATTCCATTAAAGCCTCCATGTTAAGTTTCATGTAGCCTGGTCCTTCTTCTAGTTTAAAGTGTGCGTATGTGTTTATCTGGCTTCAAGTGTGAGTGTGAGTAGGTTGAATAATTTGGTGCATCACCTCTTTTAGAGTAGTTTTGTTCTCCTATAATCCTTCTCCCTTTTCATCCCCCCCATTATATATCTATGTATATGTATTAGAACTCATTAAAACAACTCAGATGCATCAAAGGGAGATAGCCCTTACCTAGAGACTTTCCCCTCTAGCTTCACCAGTCCCATGGGTGAGAGGGGAGTTTCCATTATTGCTTATGGAAGGTAGGAGCTCGGCCTTCTACCCTGGGTGCAATCCACTATGTCAATAGTTTTTGGCATGCCTAGTGGGAATCAGTTTTTACACTCAATAAAGTTTTAGGATTGATGTTGGTCTTGTTACAACAAATCAACTATTTTTAGCATTTGGTGACTCCACTAGTAAGAACTTCATTTTCTAATCATAGACCAGTCTAACCTCTTATGCCTAAAATCACCATGCAGTCTACTACTAAGGGTGTTCCTTTTGAATTCATTGAGTTGCCTTTGAACTCAGTAAAGAGACTGAGGTTTGAGAGGCCCCATCCTTATAAAGCAAACCACCTTCCCAAACTTGCTGTAAAGAACACATACGCAACAAGGCCACAGTTACATCCTGTCATAGCTATGGCATTACCCTTTGTGACTTTTCATGGTCAAAGTTCTTTGAATCTCCAATGTTATGACCCAATTCCAGGAGCAGCCCTCAAAAGTGTGCCTTCCTTTGATGGAGAGGGGCCCATTACAGTCATTAAACACATCAAAAATATTTCTAACCTCTACAATATTCATAATGTCACTGAGGAAAATATTACAATTAGATTGCTGGCATTGTCTCTCTCAAGGGCAAAGCTCTTGACTAGTATGGGACTTTGACTATAAATTCAATCAGTTCCTTGAATGAATTGGGCACTTACTTGATGGACCATTTTGGGGAAAAGAGCAACCACCTCTCACTTGTTGAGTAGCTGACTACCATGAAAAGAGCCCCACATGAATACATGCAGGATTTCAATGCTTGGTTTGAGAAGACATGGGATAGAATCCCCATTCTAGTAAAACCTACTCCTAGCTATGCTTTCCTATATTACTTAAGAGCATTGAATAGTGATATCACTATTATGATACAATCCATGGGAGGACATGTGCTGCCTACCACCTATGACATAGCTATAGCAGTTGAAAATTGCCTAGTGCAGGCTAGGAAAATAGCTCCTAGACCCCATATGCCACTTTTCCCTAAAATGCTACCTCTAATTCAAACCAATGCTCCCACATTAGCTCTTCTACCTAGCATAGAAAATCTAGCTGATACTCCATCCAATGAACTTCATGAAGTTAAGAGTCTATTGTAAAGTATGTTAAATGAACTTGTGGCTCTTAAAAGGCAACAAACTCAAAGCAACCAACCAAACTAAGGATACCAATAGTATGGTCAAGCTCCTAGAGCCCCTTTCCAAAATTATAATCAAGGATAGGGTCAGCTTACTCAGACCAGACCCTTTCAAGGCTATAACCCAGGCACCCCTTCATCATCTAAGGTCATAGTGCCTGTTCAAAACAATCTAGTGTAGGAACAACCAAGTTGTTCAACCATGGGATATGGTCAGGAGTAGGCTATTTATATAAATAAAATGATGGGTTATTACCCAAATGTAAAAGAAAATTAGGTAGCCACCTATTCCCAAGCCTTTGAAGCTCCAATGCAACCCAAAATGAGTAGCAGTCAGGCCCAGCCTGATTCTACCTCATGAATCATTTGGAAGTAGAATTCTATTTAGTCAATTATGTGAGTGCTATAGACATTTAGGCTAATTGTGTTGCAGCCAACACAAGATTCAAAAGGAGAGGAATGGAAGAAACCCAAGATATTGCCCAAACATCGGCAACACCTTCTTCATCACATGTAAATCAAAAGGTCTCAAGCTTCAGACTACCAGTTGTACTTCCAGCTCCTCAGCTTACACCTCAAGCTGTAAATAATTCCAAAAAAAATTTGAAGGGAGGCAACCCTCGAGTCAATGTGGTTGACTAGATGAAGAAACTGCACATGAACATCTCCTTATGGGATTCACTATCAATACCAGGGTAAAAAAACATATTTCAAAAGGAATTGCATGAGCTAGATGAACAAGTTGTCCCAACAAAAGATGATAACATTTTGATGATGAATGGATAGCCTTCCACCTTAGGTCAAACCCAAAAGGAAGAGAAGGTTCCTCCTTTTTATGTGTCCTTGGTCATAGGAGATTTCTTGGTGCACATTTGCATCATTGATAGTGGATCAATCACCTTGGTGATGCCCAAATGCATAGCCAACAAGCTGGGCTTGAAATATGAAAAATGACCAAGGAGGTCTTACAGTTGGATGGAACCCCAGCAAAGATAATTGGGGTGGTAAGAGGTTTGTGCTTGACACTACACACTTTCCTAACTTTCTCAATTTCTCATGACGTGGTAGTGGTGGATGTCCCTCCTTACTTTGCCATCTGCTTATCCAGGGATTTTACATCCAAGATAGGCAACTACTTAGTAGCAAATTGGTCTTATCTAGTTTTTATAACCAATTATGGGACTAAAGTCAAGATTGAATCCGAACCACTCCATAGAGATCATCTAGAACCTTACTCACTCAAGGCAGCAAATGTTAGCTATGCCATCATTGACCAAGAAGAGTTCTAAGTAGACCAGTCTCCATCCTCTACCCTTGAAGGAGTTGCAAACCTGTTCTTAGATGAATGGGGAAGTGACAACTTCGAGCATGATCCTTAAAAATTCATAGAGGAGGCGGGCCTCAAAATTTACTACATGCATGAAGAAGGTACTTTTGTACCAAATCTGATGAAATCTAGCCAAGAAAGCTTAGGTCTATGGTAACTATTCTTTGATGGTTCAAAAAGTAAGTTGGGAGCTGGTGGTGGAGCGGTGCTAGTTTCTCCTTCAAAAGAGAGGTATTTTAAAGCCTTTTGGTTCCAATTTTCCTACACATGTAATGTTTTAGAATATGAATCACTCATCCATAGTTTGGAGTGGGTGAGGAAAAGAGGAATCAAAGAGCTACAAGTGTTTGGTGATAGTGAGCTGATTGTCAACCATGTAAGAGGCCAAAATTTGATGAAGAATTCTCTACTGAAGTCCTATAAACATACGGTATGGGACTTAGTGGAAAATTTCTTCACTTTCAATATTACCTCCATTCTTATAAAATGGAACAAACAAGTAGATAGGCTGGTAGTAGTTGGTGCCCAATTCAATATTCCTTAGGAAATAGGCTGAGACCACAACTCACGTCACTTGAAAGTAGTGATCCAGCCCTCTGTACCTGACAACATCACCAACTAGTAGGTTTTTAATAGTGATAAAAAAATAGCACTCTTCCTACAAGAAGAAGTTGAGTTTGCTACAAAAAACTAGGTTAAGCTGCAATAGCAATATGGTAGCCAAATTGTTCAACTGAAGAACAATAAGCTCCCCAAAGGTTTGGTCACTTTAGAGAGTATCTTCAATGGAGATGACTAATTGAGAAGCGATAAGACATGCATTACAAAAAAGGAGGAGCACCATGAGAAGGTGGAAATATTCAAGGATAAGTTGCTTGCACTTGGGAAAGTGTGCACAGACCATGAAAGGCAAGCCTTCATCTTGTTGTGCCAAAATTTTTTCGATATCTTCACTTGGGAGTATAGTGATTTGAAGGGTTTTGACCCAAGTTTGGCCCAGCATACCATTGAGCTAGAAGAAGGTGCCAAACCAATCAAGCAGAAGCAGAGGCCCATCAACACAATGATTGAGCCTCTCATGCACAAGGAGCTCAATAAATTGATTGAATCTAGGATAATATTTCCAATCAAACACTCTTCTTGGTTGGCCAATCTTGTTCATGTCCAAAAAAACAATGGGGAGATCAAACTGTGCATTGATTTTAGAGACCTCAATAGAGTCTCTTTGAAAGACCATTATCCTTTCCCAAGCATGGAGTAGATCCTTCAAATGGTGACAGGGAACGAGCATTTCTCCCTCCTAGATGGGTATTCAGGATACAACCATATTTTGGTGCAAGACTGTGACCGGCATAAGATAGCCTTCACAACCAAGTGGGGAATGTTTGATTATAGGAGAATTCCTTTTAGACTATCTAATGTTGGTGCTACCTTCCAATGAGCTATGGACATGGCCTTTTAAGGCCTGATAAATAAGACTGTGCTGGTATATCTTGATGATGTGACAATTTTCTCCAAGGAAGCAAGCCAACACCTGAAACACCTAAGGAAAATCTTTGAGAGGTGTAGAGAGTTTGGTATCTCTCTCAATCCTAAGAAATGCATGTTCACTATCCATGAGGGGAAGCTCCTTGGTCACATTGTTTCTTCAGAGGGTTTGGCTATTGATCCAAAGAGAGTTCACTCCATCATGGAGCTATCCTTACCTAATCACAAGAAAGGCCTACAAAGCTTCTTTGGTAAGATAAATTTCATACAGAGATTTACCTTTAATTTTGTGGAGATGATCAAGCCATTGATCTCTATGCTGAGGAAGGGTGAGGAGTTCACATGGACAACACAGAGAAAATATAGTTTTGAAGAAATCAAGTAGGCCATAGCCCAAGCTCCTACTTTGATCAGCCCTGACTTCACCAAAGATTTCAACCTCTACACCTTTGGTAATGAAGAGGTAATCTCCCCATGCTTACCCAAGCAAGTGATGATAACCTTGAGTAGCCAATTGCATTTTTTAGCCAAGGCCTAGAAAGTTTTGAAGTCAGATACACATATGTGGAAAAGAAAGTCTTGGTTGTCATACAGAGTCTGAAGAAATCTAAACACATATTATCCAATAGCAGAATCCATCTCATGGTTCCACATCTTGGCATCAAATATTTCTTGATCAACTGAGACCTAAATGAGAAAAGAGTAGGGTGGATCACTAAGGTGATGGACTATGATGTAGATATCAAGATCACCAAACTGGTAAGAGGGAGAGGCCTATGTGAACACCTCACTATAGACTTTAAGTATCAAAAGGAGGACAATCTGCTAATCCATGATGTAGCTATAGTAGAATAACCAACTATCATGAAGGATTGGACATCAGATGTGAGGCATTTCTTTCTCACTGGTGAGTGCCTACACTCACTTGATAGGACCAAGAGAAGGTTTTTCAGACTCCAGTGTCTCCCTTATGCCCTAATTAATGGAGTGTTATTTATAAGGGATCTCTCAGGAGTCTTTTTAACATGCTTGGACTCAAGTTAGGCTGATAGTGTGTTGTCTGAGTTCCATGATGGACCAGCCGATGGTCATTTTGCTCCTAGGGCTACTGCAGCAAGAATAATGAGAGCTGGCTATTTCTAGCCTACTCTTTTTAGGGACACCCATGCCTAGGTATGAAAGTGCCATAAGTGTGCACTTTTTGATGGGAAGCAACATTTGGCTGCCATGCCTTTACAGCCTATTCAAGTAGAGTAGCCATTCATGCAATGGGGCTTGGACTTCATAGGGATGATTAATCCTCCCTCTAGTGTTGGACACAAGTGGGTCCTGACCACCACAGATTATTTCAAAAGATGGGTAGAGGCTGTTGCTCTTAAGGAGGCTAATGAAAGTGCGGTCCTAGATTTTTAGGAGGACCTAGTGGCAAGGTTTGGGGTTCTAGCAACCATAATCTCAGATAATGTGTTAGATTTTTAGGAACCAAAACAAGTGAATGGATGCTAAGATATGGTATATATCTCAGCACTTCATCTAATTAATACCCATAAGGGAATGGACTGGCTGAGTCTACAAATAAGAACTTGATCAGGATCATCAAGTGAACCATGGAGGAAAATCAGAGGACTTGGCATGCCAAGTTGAAAATAGCCCTGTGGGCAGATAGGGTCACCCTGAAGAGGGCAATTGGAAACTCACCATACACGCTCATCCATGGAAGGAAAGCTAGGCTTCCCATTTCACTTGAGTTTCTAGCCTTAGACCTTGCTCGCCAGCTGCAATTAAAAGAAGGAAATAGCATGGAGATTAGGCTATGTGAGCTAATGGAACTCTAAGAGACAAGGGACCAGGCTATGGTTTCTATGACCAGCCACCAACAACAAGAAAAGAGACACTTTGATAAGAAATCTTCATCAAAAAGTTTCTCTAAAGGAGACATTATTTTGAAATGGGATGAGGACCAAGCTAATCCTAGAAAGCACGTGAAGTTCAATGCCCTATGGAGTGGCCCGTACGTAATCACTCAATGTAAGCAACATAATGCATTCCAAATCTCCAGGTTAGATGGTGAAGAACTGTATATCCCAGTTAATGGGAACATCTTAAGCACTACCACTGAGTCCCTTTTCATCATGTATATATTTCCCTTACTTTTCTCCTATATTCCCTAAGTGCTTTCTGCACATGTTAGTAGTTTTCTTAGCTTTGTGTGTATTTTCATTTCCTTTTGTGTTAAAAGCTTCATGTTTGATTATTGGATCTCTAGGGCTATTGCTAACTTTGTTTAAGCTGCATCTAACTCTGTGCCTAATGAAATTCAAGGAAATTGGTATCTAAGCATAACAGGCATGCTTCTCTTGGGAGTCACCAATTTGTTGACCATTTTTTGCCCAACAGGCCAAAAATTTGGTCCCCTTCTTTCCCTGCTATTTTGGGTTATTTCATTTTTTGATTTTGCATGAATCTATCCATTTCTATGGAATCTACAAGTTTTCTATGGACTTCACAGAGATTTTTCTATGGACTTTACAGATGTAGTTTTTTGGCAGATGAAGAACAAGTTCAGAGAGTGCAAGGTTTTACAAAGCTTCTTCAGACTCTTGTCTCAAGAAATTCATAAGGAAAGAGAGCTAAAATGGTTCAAAGACACTTTTCCTTAAGGTTAGAAGAGTGGTTCAATAACATAATCTTTCCAAGAGTTAGCACCATTGAACCATTGAACCATTGAACTAGTTTAACACTATAGTTCAATGCTTCAGTTCAACACCTTGGTTCAATTGGCAAGTTCATCATTTCGGTTCAAATCCTTGGTTCAATCGGCAAGTTCATCACTTCGATTCAATTAAACAGTTCATTATCTTGGTTCAATGCATTGGTTTAACACCTTGGTTCAATGTTTTGGTTCAATCACTTAGTTCACTCAGTCGGTTCATCAGCTTGGTTCAATGCATTGGTTCAACATTTTTGGTTCAATCTTAAAATTCATCAGTAAAGTTCAATGCAAAGCTCAACATGAAGTTCATCGGTAGGTTCAATCAAATAGTTTGATTCCTTGTTTTAACAAATGTTTGAACTATTGAACTAGTTCAATGGATTGGTTCAATGATTGGTTCAAAGGAGCGATTCAACACGAAAGGTTCAAGCCTCCCGAAGGGCAAGTGCCCTTGTAGAGGGTAGGGAGCACTTCGAAGGCAGCCAAAGGATTTCCAAAATGTGCAAAGTCTTAAGGCTTTGAATTCTTTCAGACTTTTTGTTCGAAGGAATTCCTTTGGACAAAAAGTATGAAGTAATTTGGAGGAAGGCTGTGGGCTCAAAAGGACTTGGGGAAATCAAAGCAGTCAATTCTTGTAGACTTTTTATTTGTGGGGAAAAATCCCATAGAAAAGACTAAAGAGACAAAGGCCACTGAAGGATAGGTGCCCTTACAGGGGGCTCTCAGCTGGCCAAATGAAGGGCATCTCTCCAGAGCCAAAGGGACACTTCCCCTTTGGGAGGGTCCAAAACAAAGGACGAGTCAAAGGAAAAGGCCCGAAGGAATTTGCCAAGGATGGTGACATCTTAGAGGCTATCAACTTTAAGAAGAAATATTAGCCATTATTTTTCAAATGATGATGGATGTGCAGATGTCAAATTTGAGATGATGAAATAGCTGTTTGCCTTTAAATTGCCCAAGTGCCAACCAACAAAGAGCCCAGAGAACAAAGAGAGAAAATTTTCAAGTGTAAGAACAGGCATATGTTCCAAGTGGTGAAGGGAGGCACCGATTCAAGAAGTTACTCTAGCTGGTGATACAATGTCTATGAATTGATCATTAGGAAGTGCAAATGACTAATGGTGTAGCCCATTTTTCTTCATTTTGCATTAATGAGCAGACAAGCTATGTAATCACCTTAAAGGAGTGGTCTTACAAGCAGACAAATGGCATGGCTCATAACTTCTCATATGATGTTTAAGTGACTTTCTCTTCCAATGATCAGAGTGCACATGGGTCATTTGTAAAAAGGGCACCAAAAGGCCTCCTTCCTTCCTCTATATATTATAGACTTGTCATTTTGGAAAAGGATTTGTCACATTTGTAAGGTGAAGCCCTGGCAAATTTTCACCTAAAATCAATAAATGCATTTTACTTCTATTCTATTTAGATACCTCTATGTGTGTCTAAGTGTTGGTTTTGTGTTTAATCATTACTACCTGACGCTTTCACAGGTTTAACACCAATACACCTGGTGTATATAAGGTGACATTCCTATAGGCGACAAGGAGAGCTATACCTGGAAGCACATAGATAGAAGAAGCTACTATACAGTGTGCCCTTTCCATAGCACCTATGTTGAGTCCCTATTTTCTATGTATTCCATTAAAGCCTCTATGTTAAGCTTCCTACAGCTTGGTCCTTCTGCCAGTTTGAAGTGTATGTATGTGTTTGTCTGGCTTCAAGTGTGAGTGTGAGTAGGTCGAATCATTTGGTGCATCACCTCTTTTAGAGTATTTAGGTTTTCCTGTAATCCTTCTCCCTTTTCATCCCCCCATTATATATCTATGTATACATATTAAAACTCATTAGAATAACTTAGATGCATCAAAGGGGCTAGCCCTTACCTAGAGACTATCCCCTCCAGCTTCACCAGTCCCACAGGTGAGAGGGGAGTTTCCATTGTTGCGTGTGGAGGGTAGGAGCTAGCCTCCTACCTTGGGTGCAATCCACTACGTCAACATATACCACACACCTATCTCTCAATGTTTCTATCTCAATAAATGATAGTTCATTACAACATCTCTTTCCTATCTCTCACCTTTGTTCTTCTAAGCTAGATATAAAAAATACAAATCATATTCTTCTCTCTCAAATCCTCTTCTAAGCTAGATATTACAATATCAAATCAACCTCTCTCACTCTTATTACAAATGGCTTCTCAAGCCTTTATTTATAGCTTTCCAAATAACCTTGGGCCTTCCCCCTTTGTGACCCTTCAATCCTCATGGAAAATGGTGCTAAACTTATATGACCCTTCATATCCTTGCCTTTGAAAAGTCATGTGGTGACCCTTCATGAGCAAAAACATCCTTCCCTCTTTTATCCTTATCTTGGTGACTTTTCATATTCCTCAAAGTGTCCCTTCATGAGAAATTGTGCCCTTCCTCTTTTGTCTTTACTTAGTGACTCTTGGAATTCCCCAAGATGACTCTTCATGGGAAAATGCATCCCATCCTTATTTTATCTTTACCCTGTGGCTCTTTGACTTCTCCATGGGCCCTTATTTTGTCTCATATGCAACCAAAAATATATTCATTAATATTAAATAAATATTAACTCACATTAGCCAAGATATAACTATTACAAACATCATTAAATGCAATAGATCCTTTATCACCAATAATGCTAGACCTTTGACATCAATGACAATATTTCCAACAACCCCATCACCTTTAGTCCCAAGTATAAGACATACATAATGTGTCGGTGTAAGAAGTACATCAAAGACTTTAAACTAGAGTGGCACATTCCCAAAGGGATTCCCTAGAACATGCTTGGGATGGTAACTTTTATCATGATACAACACTAATACATCATGCGCTTTGCACTAAAGGATAGGAACAAGTTGGGATAGTTTAAGCTTCCCTTCAACTTCTTATCAAAATAATTCAAGGATGTGTTACACTGGATCCTAAACATGTAGAAAGTGGACATTCCAATTAAGGAACTAGGTGTAGAAAGCCAAAGAATGAGGCACATGTTTCCCTACATAGATATAAGCATGATATAATATGAAGAAGATGCCTCAGATCACACACACATCAATCCAATCTAAGAGATAACCATCATTGGATTCATCTATAGGATCTACTATATGATGAAGTTGAGGAAGAATGATTCCAATGTTAGGTCTAGCATTGAGTGGAGAAGAGACCCCCCAGTCTAGATCAGGGATGAAGTAACCTTAGTGTTCCTTAAGAATAAAAAGTATCTAAAGAAAAAGAAAGGGGAAACCTTATAAAAAATTGAGGAGTGACTGAAGCTAAAGATCACTTCATAAGGGGAAGCATATACTTCAAATTAATTTAAGAAGTGCATGATATTCATGCACAAATCCTCCCCTAGTGTAAAAGAGAAAAAGAAGGGTAAGGTTCCCTCTTTAATGCCCAACATTGATATCTCTAAAGGAGAAGAGGAAGAGGAGTTAGAAGAAGTAGAAAGTAAGAGGGGTACATACATCATGCTTAAAGATTATGAGTCCTCATCAAGTCTAGAATCAATCCCCTCCCCATCACCCCTAATCAAATTAAAGAAATGCATGCACAAATAGAAGATACTCAGATTCTCTAAAGCCGAGATGTGAAGGGAAGAGAAGCTATAGGAGTATAAGGAGGAAATGACCAAGGCTAGGATGCTAAAGGAGGTCATTGAAATGATAGAATTAGAGGAATAGAGAAAGGATGAAGAGCACAAGGTGTAGGAGGTGAAGGAAGAAAGAAGGAACAAGAGATAAAAAGGAGCCCAAGGAGGAAACATCTTCAAGAACACTGATGGAGGAGGAATTGTAGCACTAGTGTAAGGATATGGGCCTAGATCAAAGCCATATTGATGAAGCACTAAGGCTAAACTACAAGCATGAGGAAATCAAGGCTAAGGGCTTGCCCTAGGCTGAGATTAACTAGCTAGAGGTCGAAGAGATAAGAAAAGGAGAGAAGAAATACACCACACAAACCATTTAGAGGAAGGATAAAAAATAAAAGGCCAACAAAGAAGAGGCAAAAAGAAAATTCAAAGTAGAGAAGACCAGGAAGAGGGAGAGAGAAGAGAAATCACCAAAGAGGAAAAGGCATGCATGTTAGAGGAAAGGGGAAGAAGAAGGGTCATATTAGTGCTAAACATAAGGAAGAAAAATTACTAGAGATGGTGCCTAACACCTCCACCAGGACAATAGAAGAAGCTAGACAATAGGCATGCCTTGGCTCTAAATGGGTGACCAAAGATAAATAAGGTAATACTAGTGCCTCAGAGAAGCAAATGGAGGAAATAAGGCAATGGTAGGAAGAAATGGACAAAGGGGAGAATTCCCCAGAAGAAAACCTATAAGAGCAACACAATGGTGGGCCTAGAGATGGAGAGAAATAAGGAGAAAGACAAGGAGATGAGAAAGGAGAAGAAGGAGAATATGATAAGGGAGAAGAAAAAGGAGAAGATGACAAGGAATAAGAAAAAGAATAAAAATAAGGAGGCCCTGGAATGAGCATAAGCACCAGTGAGGAGGAAGAGTTGGATGAGGGTTAGGAGTTTGAGCTAGGTAATAGAGAAAGGGTGAAAAAAGATTATAAAGAAGATGAGAATTTCTACATGATCGAATGCATGCTATAAAGAATTGATATGACCCTGACATGCCACTAGGTTTCTTAAGTGCTAGAATGCTACATGGATGAACCCAAATTTGAGGTTCTAACAAAAGAAATCTAGAGTAATAATATGACAAAAGAGGTTCATGATTACCATCTCCTCAACCCCCATGACTTAAACCCCATCCACTCAGCCAATGAATTGATCAAGATGACCTATTTTGTATCACAAAAATACATCATTAATGATGGTCACATGTATATCTAGAAGTTAGTAAAGAAAGTTGAGAAAGAGATTAAGGCAACCAAACTCAATCTAAAATAGCTAGTTGAGTGAATAGAAGAGGTAGATCCATCCCTCTTAGATGATGTGGATACCTCATGGTAGAGTGAAACTGACCAAGTATGCATGCTTGTGGAGAAGATGTTCCCTAGGATAAGGATAGAAATTGAAGAATAGGACCCTTATGAGGCTTTAAGAGGAGAGTTGAAAAATAAATTGGATGTGGTAGAATACATCTTCACTAAACTTGAAGAGGCTGTAAAGGAAGCTGACACAATATTTTACAACTTCACCAACTGGGCAGTAGTGATCGATGCATGTCTCAAGAAGGCAAAGGATGAGGATGTTTTATTCCAACACTCCTTCATGGTAACCAAGACCAAGTTCATGAAATTAATGGCCAAAGTTAACTACCTTATTTATCAATTTAAAACTCAAGAGAAATACTTGGAGGTGGTCTTCCATGCCTTCAAACTAAAAACCAGTGAGTAGGGAGAGATATTGGATGGTGGAGTGAAGTGAGAAAAGGAAAGGCTTGAGGCCTTCAAAAAGGAATTAAAGAGTATATATGTGCTTGACATTGAGGCTGATTTGAATGAAGTGGATGGCACCATCGAATAAATTAAAGGTGTTGTTCAAGGATTTGACAACTTCAAGGCAAATCTAGTGTAGGGTGTACCCAAATTCTATGCACCAAAGGTGCTAAAATCATAGTCTAGGGAAGACTAAATTTTTTGTATGGGGTAATATTGGGGCCCCTTTTTTACCATTACATGAATTATGCCAACTTGTTCAATCTTGGTACAAGTTAATCCTTAGATTGGTTACTCTTTTTTGTACATTTTAGTGCCAGATGGTAGAACTCTCATGGATCCCACACTAGTTGGCAGGTAGTTGCATGGTGCCAACCTCAAAAGGATGACTCTATAAGGAATTTTACATGGTGGATTGAGGAATGAAGATGTTAGAATGGTAGAGTAGGTGGGGAAAATGACCCCTAATGATAAATCATCATCTGACATACACTTATCCAACCTGGGTAGTGTAGTGGAGCTAGCAGGATAACGACCACATGTGGTACCTCACCTCTGGGCATGCACCCATATGACCTCACAAAATATGCCCAATTATCTATAAAAGAAGACTCACATTTTAATATCAAGAGGATGTGACCAAGGAAATGAATCTCTAGAAAAATAAAGAGTGAGACATTAGTATTTCTTATTCTACATATAATAGTTTAGACATCTGAATGTGTAACCCAAGCTCACCTATGAGCTGCTAAGCATAAGTAATATTAGGGAATAACATAAAATATATTTTATACTTGAAATTTATATAATGAACTATGAGGTAATTAATAATGTGGTTAAAGAGATGATGTGTTGACTCTTTCTTATTTTTGTACAAAGTTATGTTTATAAGTTAGTTTCATTTGAGTATTGTGGTAGCTATTCGTTTGAATATATTATGAAATAGAGGTTCATCCTTGGTCACTAATGGCATCCTTGTGCCATATATCAACCTTCACTCACCTATAAAGTCAATAAGTAGTGGAACCAAGATTCACCAAGGCTCTAAGAATTGTGCTTAGAGTGCTACCTTGAGGATGAATAATTAAATCTAAGCCATGCCTATGATTTGCTTAAGTAACTAAATGACCCTATATTAGTTATTCCCATAGTTTTGCCATCAAGACCTCAACCTAACTAGTTATTAACTTGAATATTAAGGTTTGTGCTCTTGAGAAGGATTGTACCTCATGAACTTCCCCTAGATAGCCTAGCATCTGTAGGCCACCTGAACCCATCTTGCCCATGGCCATAAATTCCTTAGAACCCTAAGTTGTGTCATGTTGTAACTAGCCCAATGTGATCATGGTCCCTTTGTTTTTGTACTTTGAGTGAGAACACAAGGCTTGCACCTTGTGTGAAATTGATACCAACACAATAACATGTTAAATGTTGTGCACCAGACCTTTGCTCACACCTAGATCCATGAAGTATAAAAATGACTTGGTTTGATAGTTAAGTACATGACAAAGCACAAAAGCCAACCTAGTGAACTTTTCTGAAATAATATTGAAACTAATCAAAATGGTCTTGATTTGAAATTAGTTTCAAATAGTCTAGATATGATTCAATTGAAAGAAATGATGGATGACATGACTTTGTTCATTCCTAACTGATAGGTGTGATAAATTCAATAGAAAGATATGAAATGGTTTTGATGGTCATGTGATCAACTCAAGGCAATATTTGGACATGGTCAAAATAAATTTGATTTTACATTGAAATGTGGTTTGGTTTTGAAATTGACTATGCTCAAAGATAACCTAACTTTGAATTAGAATTAAAAGGTGGTTCAAGATGAACCTAATCAGATTGTAATGGAATAGTTTAAAATTGGTTTGGTAAATGGTTTAAAATCAATTGGATTTGGATTTGATTGGAATGGTACATGGTTCAAGAATAACTTGATTTAGATTTTAAAGAGTTGACCTTAATTGAATTTTGACATTGGGATTAGAAATAGAATTGACATTCAAATTTGGGTTGAAATAAAATGGACAACATAACAACAATGGCTTAGATAAGAAATTTGACCTTGGTTTGAAATTGGACTTTGAATTGTAATTGGGATTAGGTTTAAAATCAAATGGGTGGCATAATGGAATAGTTTAGATAAGAATGTATACATTGGTCTTGAATTAGTTTTAAGTGGAAAATTTTAGATTTGCATAAGAATTTTGATTTAAATTGGGCAACCCAACAATGTGGTTTGGACACAAAATTTAGGTATTTGGACCAATTTTAGACATGTCAATTTTGTTTGACCTAAAAAATCAATAGAGTAATGCCTCATTATGTAGGTATAAAAATGGTTTTCATTTTAGATTTTTTTTTAAAAAAATTTAGTCCCAAGTTTAAACAAGGTTTTAAAAAAACAATCAAGAAAAAGAACACAAGCATTACAAGGCATTTTAGTAACTAACATAGGTTTTCATCAGATCCATTGAAATTTTTGAAATTTTTGTCTTGAGAGAGGATTATAAAGTTTAAAATTCAATAAATAAATTACTACAATTATTGGTAGGGATTTTAGGCCCCCCTTCTCTCTCAAGGTTTGTAAGATAAAGAAAAACTTTGTGATTTAATACCTTTGCACCCCTATGTCAATGTATGAACCCATGATAAAAAAAATGCATCTAAATTTTATTACAATAGACTATTTAAATGGTCCCTATATACAACCCATAATAGGCAATGCGTAGACACAAAATCTATCAACGAAGAAGTTTAATCTTGTTGTCAAGATTTTAATTTTTGAGGGTACCACACCTTGACATTGAATATTAGAAAGAACTCCTCAGATTTACTTTCCTCACATGACTTTGTGCAAATACAAAGCCAAGTCTTCATAATGGTAATACTTCTCAGTTTATATACCCCACTAGATAAGTAGAATCAGGTATGATTTTAGGTGATGAAATCATAGGTCAATATATCCCTAAATACCTGTTTAAATGTGATGAAATCCATCCCACTAAGTCAAATGAAAAATAGGGTAAAAGGAAAATAGGAACTTTTGTGTTTCTAAGTCACCCAAAAAAGGGATAGTATATGAGTAAAAAGAACACCACAAGACAATCAAGGAGCAAGAAAAACTTGTAAGAAAGTAAAAAAATTTGAAATGAACAAGTTTTTTTAAAATAAAATTGAAGTGTGGATCCATTTTAATTCCCAAATTTAAATGTGAAATAAGATTGATTTGTTCAACTCAAAATACCACTTCTTTGGCCAAGGTCATGCATCAAACCAATTAGTAGTTTTTTTTTAAATTTTTTTTTGAGTATTTTTGGGAAGAAAAAACAGAAAAATAAAAATATTAAAAGTATTATATATACCAAATACTTTAAATTTATAATATGCATACGAAACATAAACTTGAAAACTTTAAAAAGTTAGAAAACAACTAAATGAGATAAAATAAAATAAATAGTTAGTAAAATCATCATATTTCACAAAATATAAATCAAATTGTGATAAAATTTTGAGAGAATTGATATAAGTGAAATATGCATCCACTGTAAAAACTTTAGAGGAAAATAATTTATATATTAGAAGACATAGCCCGTTTAACAGGCATTTTTCCTTAAAAATATAGATAGTGAATAATTTAAGTATATCTCCTAAAATAATAATTAGATTGATATGAAATTTGGAGAAAATTATTTTAATACCAATAAAAATATGAATACTAAATTTTAGAGAAAATAGATGAACCAATTAAAAACTATAGCTATTTTACCATTCATTTTTTAATTTTTTAATAGAAGAAAAGAGAAAAGAAAGATTGGGAGAAAAATAAGACATGGAGTGTGAAATTGAGTCCCACTAGGCGTGCCATTATGTAGATCATAAAAATAAGATAGATTATTCAAAATTTTAATAGATAAATTCAAAACAAATATAAGACATAACTTCTCAATCCTAATTCCTAGGTTGAGATATGGAGTAATCAAACAAGAAATACAAATTGGAAAAATAAAATAATAATTAATTTTACCTCCCTTGAAGATATGTTTGAGAACCAGTTTGAAGAGGTTGAGCTTAGCTTGTAGAACTAAATATATTTGGAAATGTTGGATTCATATTTGGGCATCACTTCCCCTTGTCTACACTTTATTTGGCTTTGGTTTGGCATGAGATAGTGATGAAATGTCTTATAGAATTTAGCAAAGTTTCTTTACATGGAGAAGTTTGTCTAAATTGGATGAAGAACCTCCAATTTATAGAATTTTGAAATGGATTACAACCTTCCATCTTGAAATAAAGATCAAAGGTTGACGATGATCCTAATTTTTAAATTAGAATTATGGAAGACATGTGGATCTAATCAAGGAATAATAGGAGACACATGTGGAGGAAATAAGAATATGATAATTATAAAACTAGAGAAAAATAGATAATGAAGGGCAATGATATTGGAGTTATATTATAAAATTATAGGAAAAAAAATCATGGAGGACCATGGAATTGAAAGTGGATTATAAAATTGGAGAGTGGAGGTTAATTTTATTTATAGATTTATAAAAATTATGAATATTCAAAATTCATGATATTTCTCACTAAGGAAGGATTAGTTAATTAATTTGGATTAATAAACTTAAAACATA
This sequence comes from Torreya grandis, assembly GCA_037957365.1. NCBI lineage: Eukaryota > Viridiplantae > Streptophyta > Pinopsida > Cupressales > Taxaceae > Torreya > Torreya grandis. The sequence goes on along the minus strand of JARHVA010000767.1, from coordinate 3,438,956 downwards.
TGTAAATAGTAAACCATGAATAGTGATGATGAAAAGTAATGATGAATAGTGGTGAGGAATAGTGATGATAAAAAGTAAATTAGGGCTTTTTATTGATTTCTAAGTTTAATTTACATTTTTTTTTAAGAAATCATTCTAATAACTATTTAGACATGAAAGTGGTAAAAATGGAGTGTCTGCAGTAAAAACATTAGCATCATGCTAATTAGTTTAGATGAGTATAATATTATCATATTTTAAGCAAGAGAAAGAAATAGCTATGAAGATCTATTATGATAATAATTCAGCTATTGCATTATCAAAGCAACATGTCTTTCACAAGAGGAGCAATCATATTGATACTAGATATTGTTTCATAAGAGAGCTCATCATCAGTAGAGAAATGTATAGAGTTTTACAAATTTGAATATCAAATTGTAGATATTTTCATGAAGCCAGTGGCTAATGATGTTTTTTTGCATCTACAAGAAATTTTGGGAGTAGTCATAGAAATTCAAGTTTAAGAGGGAGTGTTAGAAATATAAGCTTGACATTTAGTATTTTAGGTAAACATGTAACATTTTTAGAGAGTTTTTATGAAAGTTTGAGGCACTCAATTTATTTAATATACATTTTCTTTTATTAAATAAAATAGTTAGTTTATAGTTGATGTATTTATGAAACTTTTGAAGGAAATTAAAAATAATATATAAATAATTGTATTTGGATCATTTGGTTGACATAGAAGTAACACATTAATATTTTAGATGTGTAAGAAGTGTGAAAAATGTAGAAAGACAAAACAAAACCACAACAAACATGATACTCAAAATCTAAATTATAGAATTTATTTTAACATATATAGATTATAAAATGTTAATTACATTTAATGAATTATAGATTATCATAAATTATATTTAAAACCCATGAAAAAAAATAAAGAAGAAGTTTCTTTCCATGAAAACTCAAAGGCTTGAAAAAACTTGGCCTTCAAAAATTAAATCATTATGATGTCAATGCATAATTAAATTTATTTCTCATTATGTACCCTACAATTGGCATACCATTGGAATTATGTATTATGTTCTATATAAATTTTGTATCATTAATTTCAATTGCACTTGTGGTGCAGTGGTGAGGTCAACCGGTTTTTGACTCAATATAAATTTTTATTAACTTATATTTTTTTAATAAGAAAATCTCAGTAGGATGAGTTGTACTTACTAAGATCAATTTGGTTTGAACTAAATAAAGGTGATGGAACATAGAGGATATTGCAAAAAAAATTGTTAATAAAAAAATATTTGTACCTCACATTATATGTTGCATATTTATTATTTTGAAAAGGAAAAGAAATAATCTATAATTTTTTTTAATCCTTTATGTATATAACAACAAGCCTTTTTTTCCTACAAAATTATTTTTTATTAAATTTAGTTCTATCTACCCCTATTCATGGGGAAGAAATCTATTCTTTAGATGGGCTGCCCCCAAGATGGTTTGGCTTAAGCTTAACTTCAATCATGCATCCCAGGATAACCCAACATTGGTAGATAGGGTTACATCTAGAGGCCCCTTGATTGTGGCTGCTTCCACCTTTATGTCCTTTGGCACAAATAATTATTCAAAGGTTAAATTTGATCCAAATCCCAGGTGGTTTAGGGGACAACACTCTAAATGAGGATGAAGATGATGCTGTGTGCATGTTCAAAAGATATATTAAATAGGATAAGAATAGAAAAAAAATAGAATTAGAATAATAAATGTATTTATTTATCTATGCATTCTATACATGACATACTCTTGAGAAAGATGTATGGCTATCTACTTTACTACTATCTACCTAGAACTAGATTTACAGATATGTATAAATAGATCATATGTTGTGGAGGTTGAGAATCCATTATAGAAGTTGAATTATTTATCTTTCCACATGTAACTCATCATCTTGTGAAGATTACATTGTAAACCTCTAGATGTGTAGTGTGCTCACAAGTGTTTTGTCATGTAGAAAGTCTAGGAGTGTTAAAGGGTTGGGCATAAATTTGGGCATTGTGTATAGTTTGGATGGTATGCATTGTATAGTTAGCCAATTTCATGCAAATATGGCATGCATGGATAGTGATACACACAAAATTATGTGTTTCATGTAGCATCAATGATAAAATTTAAGACTAAATATCTACATTTTGCATTGGTCATTTCCCTGTGAAAGGGGGTGTTACCCCTCAACCCCACAATAGTAAATTTTTTGAAACTCATGCACTTCTCACATTTCAAGTGGTGTGCATGTAATTATCCTTGGATCTTTGAAACATCGATCAAACCATTACATATAATTCACATGATGCATGGAGTTACATGGTGGTGCAAAGCTACAAAAGTGTGTAACATGTTCCCTAGATCTATGCATGGTGTGCATGATGCAAGAGGTTATACATGAAATCACACATAGTTATGTAAGTGAAAAAGGAAATAAAGGTTTATGTGAAAGTATGGAAAACTATGCACAAATCAAAAACACTGATAAAATGGCTCAAACTAGTGATTACTCAAGGTACATGAGAAATTGGAAGACAAAGGTGACTCAATGGTGGCTATAAAAGCAATGGCCAAGGGCAAAAACCCAAATTGGGAACTCAACTATATCTTTTAGTAGGATTTTGAATTAAAATTCCACTTGTAAAATATGTACTTCTCTCATTACTTTCATGAAACAAACCATTTAATTGATCTTTTTCCAAACTGAGGGACTACTTCTAAGTCTTCTTAAAAATTAAAAATTCACTCTTACCTAACTTCCTTGACTAGAAAAACTCATCTCCTCATATGTGTGGGGTTAAAACCCCCATTATAATCCTTTCTTGGTGAAAGATATTAAAAATAAATATATAAATAAATACAAAAAATTTATTGAACATTTCTACAAAATTAAAGTTTGGAGATCAAGTGTTTTACTATAATTAGCTAGTAAACAGTGCCCCTGCTAATTACGCTCAATGGGATCAATCATAGCATAGGAAGGGGAGTGGTGGGAATGAATTCAGGTTAATAATTGTTTTTTAATACATCATCATAGTTTTACCACTTTTTTTAATCTACAGTCTATCTCCCTTGTCACCATTCTCATTGTCAATTACAATATTCAAGATCCCACTTTGCTCACAAGTTTAAATTGTTGACTCTAATGATAGATGTCTCTTTGGGGGACCTATTTTTTGAATGACACTCCACAATTATTTCACTCTCAATAACATGGGAAAGGATCTTGTGTAACAAATTTTGGGCTCAAAATTCATTGGTGATAAAGCTAAAATGAAATGCTCCACTAAATCCATCCATAAGCTAGCCACCATCACCCTAGCTATATGGATGACCTTTGTAAGTTAGCCACCATCACCCCAGATATATGTCATCCAATTCTTTATGAAAACTTTTATCCCTCTATTTACCCTATCCTCACTATCTACCCTATAATCCATTTATAATGCATTCCACCCAACTCTAATCCCCATCTCATCTCCATCCCTACTAGTGACCCTTCTCTGCTCTAAAAAAAAGATAACTTTATCCAAAACTCAATTTTGTTGATTTTAGTTGGACAATCAATCACAATTTTTTTAATATTTAATACTTTATAGTGTGAATTTTGTGATTTTTAGAGAGTTTAAACCCAAAAAATTTATGAATGTTGATTAAACTCAAATCTAAAAAAATGCACACTCCCAAAACTTACCTACTTTGCAACCAATAGATACTCACAAATTCATGAGTGGTTTGAACACTCAGAAATGGTTGTTGTTCATGAAGAGAGAATGAAAAATTATGGTGGTGTGGGCATAGTGTTCCAAAAAATTGAATCTATCCTTAGGATTGATACCTCTGGGACCTCCCCTACATTATTCTACAGCAAAATCCTTATTAGAACTAAAGACATCAGGCCTATCCTAAAGAAACCTACTTATGCTCCCTCCCCTACTAATCCTAAACCCAAGCATGGATGTTTACACAAGAATGGGTCACTGATATTAAGAAACCATCTCTTAAGGATCTCATCTCTGGTTCAAAGCTCACAATGGCCTAACTTAAGGAGATAAATATGTGCACTGATTTTACATCCAAAGTGAGATTTATTTAGTGGCTTAGGATAACCCATAATGCTTCTTTTACCTATTTTTATTGGCCAATGTAGGAATCTCTCTAATGGTCTTTCAATAGGGAAGTTGATGGTGGTTTGGATGGTTTACGAGGGTGATTGGGGGGTTTCTAGTAATGGCTAAAGTAGCTCCTCACCAATTATTACTCTGTTTCATGTTCTATGTTTTCTTCATGTTGATCATTGGTATCCCAGTTATGGAGTTTTTAGGTGGCCCTTTTACTATCTATTTAGTTTGCTTTAGGTTCTAGCCCAGTTTGATTCTTTATTGGTTCTACTACTAGTTCATACCAACATTTCAAATTTTTCATAGTTGGTGATGTTAGAGGTGTTTTGGTGAGGAAATCAAGGTTAATTGGTTTGCTATTCAATGCTAACTATTTTAACATAGGGTGAGATCTTCCCATATTTCTTGGGGTAATGTGAAGGGGGCCCTTACTTCATTATATTTTAAGTCAATCATTTTTATTTATTTTTGATAATCCTCTAAAATCTAGACATACATAATACTAACTAGTCTAACATAGGGTGGGACTCCTTATAAACCTTAGGGAAATGTGAAGTGGGTCCTCACCTCATTAAAATTTAAATAATTTTTTTTAATTAATCAAATTAGATTCCATTATTGTCAAATTCACTTGAGGATTAAATTCAATCTCATCCCTTATGATATATTTTCTTTGCATTCTAAATATTTATTTGAAAGTGAAATATATAACACCATCACCAACACAGAGGGAAAATATTGGTAATAGGTTGTATAAGACTACACAATACATAAACATGAATGTGTAACATTTATACTCTCTATGTCATAAACAATCACATATAAATTTTTTAATAAAATATAAAAATAACTTAGCATGAAGGATGGGAAAAAGTCTATAATTGGCATTTGCATTTACCAAACTCAATAAGGTTCATTACATTCAACTTCTTTATTTTAGTAGCTACTTTTTCAAATATGATTATAAGTTAATATTATTGTCTAAAATTATATGCATTCCCCAAAATAGAAACCTTACCCACTATAATTTCAATGGTTGTCTGCATGGAGGCTTTGGTTTTTTTTCTTCCTCTTTCACCTCAAAAATTAAAGGGATAGATAAGATAGACGATGGGGACAAGCAAGGTTTGGTACAAGTGGAATAAGTTTATATGCAGGTGGTGACAACCCACAATCTTGTTAGTATAAAAGTGGTTGTGGATTTCAAGTCTTCATCTAGAGGCATTGTTGGACTACAAAAGGATTTATTGAAATTTATCAAGAACAAGGAGATAGTCAAGATTAGAGATCATTTAATTGGACCTAAGGACATTATAGTGATTGGTGTCATTGAGGAAGACTCAATGAGAATTGAGAGTGGATCTCTAAATATTAGTACTAGTGTTGAGTTGGTGACAACTTTGAGCTACAGATCAATTCCATTAGATTAAGTCCAATAATTATCTTATGTTATTATGGTCTCTTCCCTCCATGGTAGCTCAATAGAGAAGGTGTACAAGCATCACTAGGTTTTTGTTGAATTTGGAAATGTAGGGAATCCTTACCATGACTGTAGTGGGTTTTGAAAATCCTCACTCCCTTCTATTGTTGTCCCCTCTTTAGTTTATAGGCCAAGGTTTCTTAAGTCTACCCAATTTTTTTCTTTGGAATATGGCACCCCTTTTCTGGGTTCCCATGCTCTATCCTTTCAATCCCATTCTTCCTTCTAGCTTGGAGATGATCTACTTCTTTTATCTAAGGAGACCCCAGAGCTAGAAATCTCAGACCCCTCTATTGAAGAAATAGAGCTTGAACTAGGATTCAAATCCTTGTTTGGTAAGTTGTGGGATCTCATCTCTATATAATTGATCTTCTAAAATGGGCCTCAACTTCTTGGAGCTCTATAATTTCTTCTTCCTTTTCCATGTTTAGTCTAGGGTTCTTCTCAATGAAATTTGCCATTGGGGATTGAACATTGCATGTGTCTTTAGGACTTCTTATTAATTTTAAGTAGAAGATAGGTATTTTTATCTTAGTATATATGAGTCTAAGTTCTTAGTCTTGACATCTTATTCTAACTCTTTGCATGTTTTAGACTCCACTTTTTGTGTATACAAGTAGTATAACATGTCAAAATAAATGATACTAAGTTTGGATATGATCTCATAGACTTAGATTAAGATTATGATAAAAGATCTAGAACTTTGATAAAGGTAAGGACTTCATGAGTCCTAGCTATAGATTTCATCAATCTCTATAGAGTCCATCAATAGGGGATATAGACTTCAACAAATGATACTATGAATTTTGACAAACTTGCTATAGACTATTTTAAAAATAATTTCAAGGGAATTTTAAACTATTTCAAAGAATTTACTATTTATAATATTTCTAAATATATATATACATTCTATATATATATATACTTTCCTTTATAGATTTTATATAGATATGGGTTTATATTTGTAAATAAGATCTTCTTAATCCAAGGCAAGGATAGGTAACAAAATTTGATATGTAATTACAAGTTCAACATATTTTCCTTAAGTCATGTGGATATTTTTTTTTAACACATATTTAATATTATATAAATTAAGTCAATGCTGGCAAAAGTAATCTTGTTAAATTAATTAGTGATTACCTAATATCTATAAAGTTGTCAAATTTCTAGTTGAATAAAAGATAGAACCCTATCTAATCACAGGTGTTAGATTTTGAAAAAATAGAAGCAAAGTTTGTGAAGAAAAAAATATTATATCTATAGTTTTACTTCCCATGAATTAATGAAATTTATTACATTAAATAAGTACCAAGTTATTTTCCTCTTGATCCAAGGGCGAGTAAGAGCCTACTCACCTGAGGAGTCAGGGCGTATGTGTGTTATTTATCTATTAATTTATATTAGTTTTAATTTAATTAATTGATTTATATTCTATGTGGATTATTAAACTATAATTAGTAAAAGTTATTAATGTGTGTGTATTGTCATTTGATGTAATGTTGATTCTTTTCTTTCAAAAGTGTATTCTTAGATAAAGTAAATTCAATTCTGTAATCCTAGTAAATTCAATTCTACAATCTTAGTTTTAAGTGTGTTTTTGAAATTTCATATTTTAGTGTTTTTTTAATCATCATTGAATCTTTATTTTTAAGATGTGTGTTTATTTCAAAATAAAGTGTGTTTACTTTGAAGTTAGATTGATATTTTAGAAAGAGTGTTTTCTTTGCAGTTCATTAAATAAGATTTTAGATTTAAGACTTAGAATAGATCACTTCATCAAAAACCTCCAAAACACCTCATTATTAGCTAGATATTAAAATCACCTTAATATTTTAAATATCTTTAGACACTAGTCTTGGTAAAGAATTATATCAACTATAGTTGATTAAATGAAGAGGTAACAACAACACCCATCATTTTGACATTGTTATCAAGGACTTTCTTTTGAAGTGTTAGGTGAAAAGCATAAGCTACAAGTAATCATAAAAACTAACTTCCCTAAATATTAAACAAATATATTAGTAGAATAAGAGACACTTAAGGAATATTTAGTCCAAAGACCCTCAAGAGGATATTCCAACTAATCATATAAGATAAGCATGTTAGCAAATAAAATTGAAGATCTAAGAAAAGGGATTGGAAAAACATTTTCACTTACTAGGTGAGAACTAGACTTACAACATCCTCTAGATCAATCTCTTCAAGAAATAATACCACATAAATAATATAGATTGGAAGACATTGAATCTCAATCAAACAACATTCTAACCAACCTTGACGAACCTCTACTTTCCCCCAGAACATTTGATAACATTAACTTGAGAGAAATGGGGGATAATCATGGAAATGTATAAAGTTATCAATAAAATGGGACTAACCCTCATGGAATGACCTTTGAAAATTCCATTTTTATGTAAGATGATGATATAATGACTATAAAAAACATTTCTTCATCTATTTTCCCTAGCTTTAGAGGTCAATCTATAGAAGACCCTAATCAATTTCCCTTTGAATTTAAAATTTTGTATTAGACCTATGATTACAAAATTCATAATCAAAAGGTTAAACTCTTTTATTCTACACTATAAGAACTATCTATGATATGGTTTATCGTCTTACTCCCAAACTCCATCCACTCATGGGAAGACATGAAAATTATGCTCTTAGACAAATATCAAGATTACTGTAGGGTTAGGGATAAGAAGGATGAATATTTTAGGATCAAACAAAATGAATATGAAAATATAGAAGATGACATTGATCATTTTTTATTTTTACATAGAGGATGTGGATATGAACTAGCTAAAGAGGTCAATAAAATAGTCTTTTTAAAAGGACTAAAGGATGATGTTAAGGTTTCCATGAATCTAATGGGTAAATGAGACACCAATAAGATAACTTTCTTTCAAGTCATTGAATTTTATAGATATTATTTGAAGACAAATCCTAGTAATAGAAAGTCAAGAGTAGGAAAGGGATGAAATGATACGAGTTAGTTAATAGAATAATTCTCAAACCTGAAGACATACATATTAGTCTAACTAAATACTATGTTAAATGGCTTTCAAGCCAAAGCCAAAAATGCAAATGGACCCTTGGCTATGTATTACCCTAAGTATAGAACAAAAAATAATCTTAGAGACTATCCTTTATATAAGATTTATATGTGGTTGATCCATGATACAAATGAGCATGATAGGAAAAAATGCTCCCTTTTTTTTACCCTAAGGAATCAATTAAAACAAGGTACACTAGACATATAAGAATTGAATTTCATTCAAAGGCAAGGGAATTAGTTTCCATAGAATCAAAATCAATTTGGTCCAAGAATTCCTTTCACACCATGGACAACACCTCTACAAGTTTTGGAACTAGCACCACTATCATGGGGAAATTGAGAATGGATACCACAACCATAAGTGATGCCTCTACGCATCTAAAAACCTTAGATGCCCTAGCCTCATCCATATCCATGGTTGAATCAACATTAGAATTTCAAGCCAAAATTTTATTAGCAATAGATAATATATCCATAGCATCAATCCTTAATGGCCCCTCCAAACATTTAAGCACCTCCAACAAAGCAAGTAAATCAGTGCCAATTACCTACCTAACTTGTGGCTAATCTAAAGAATAGGTAGTAGCTCCTATTTACGTGAATTAACAAGGTTATATTATGTTATTTGGTGCTATAAAGTGTGTAGACATACTTCTTAGGTCAATAAAAATTCTACATGAACCTTAAATTACCATTGCAGAGATTCCCAATGCAAAATAAGGTAAACTCACACAACCAACCAAAGAGAAGGAGCTAGAAGAGAAACCTAAAAAAATAGAAGAAATCACCATAACTCCTCCACCTATTCCTTTTCTAGAAAGACTAAAAACAATATGGGCAAAATAAAATCTAATTTGATTTGGGTAGATGTAGGATAATGAGAGAGAAAAGAGGAGGTATAAAGTGACATTTTTTTATAAAATAACAATATTTGAACTTGGAGATAATGATAAAGACACTTCAAAAAAGAATTTGACAATGACATAAGAACATGAATTGTGTCATTTAGAATTTTGTTTCTAAATATATAATTTTTTTAATATCCATATGATAAAATTATGTGAAATAGATGTATTTTTGACCATAGATTGATCATTTTTTGTGAAAATATAAGGAGATTATTTGTGTATGAACACACTTTTTTTGATTAAACAAATGAATTTTTATATGAAACTTCATATATGGATTGGTGAAATATAAAATATTGTTGATAATATTTTTTTATTTTATATATAATTTTACAAGTCAAGACAGTTGGAAAATTGAAACAAGTGTACGAACATAACTTTTTGACCTTAACTCCATGATTTTTTTTAAAGCATAGTTGACAATGTCTAAATTGTTGAGATATAGGTTTTATAAACATCTGATTAATATTCAAAAAGTTATGAAGGAATTTGTGATGATATGAATATATATTCTATAATGAGGTATTTATGTATAAATTAGGTAATAATTATGAATAATATTATAACATTAAAAAAATTATACATTCTAAAACTATGCTTCTCCCTCTACAAATCCATATATTTTTAAATAATAGTAATAATAACATTTGTCTAATCAGATATGTTTAAAAAAAACAAAAAAAAACTACTAAATTTATTAGAAATCAAACTCATTGGTTCATGAAAAGGTTTATATAGGTTCATGACCCTCCAGGCCTAAAACTGAAGCAATTGGCAAACAATTTTGTTTTTTAAATTATAAAGGGTGTACGCCCTTTGCAAAGCAACTAATTTCACCCTCTTTATTGTTTATGACCCTTTTTCATTGATTAAAAATGGCATGTGTGCTTTCAAAAGCATGCACCCTCTTTTTGAATCATGAATTTCTCTTAGATTTTGCATGAAATTTCTGCATTTGTTTTACTTTTTTCAGACTACAAACTATTTTTTTCTGTTGTAACTATATGAATTTAGTAAATTCTCCATTCACTTTGTCTGAATAACTAAAAATTATTCAAGTTTAAATCTACTATTGGATTATTTTGGTAAAGATAAATAATGGGGTCAAGAATTCATCACAAAATACCAATCAAAGAGATAAAATATGAGGAAATTGAGGAGAATAGAGAAAAAATTAAAGAAAAATACAAGCAGATAAGAGAGCATCCATAATGGATTCTAATCAAGGTAAAGGTGTTTCCTCCACACTAGGGAATATTTAAATAAAAATTACATGCCTAATTCCATAGAATTTAGCTTAGATATGTCTTCAAATGAGATAAAATAAGTTAATCAATCTTTGTTGAATGATGAAATTGAAAATTTAAAGCATGTAAGTAATGAATTTGTAATGAGTGATAAAACAGATAGACAAACATAATATAATGAAATATCTATTCATAATAAAGTTTTTTAGTATGATGATAATCAACATCAAGTGATGACACCAAATCATGTCTCTCCTAATGATTAATAATTCAATTCACTCGTAAGGTCTAATGTATATAGTCAACACTCTACTATCCCTACTATGGTTGAAGTGGTAACACCACCCAATGTAATATAAAATATAGATCGTAAACCCACACCTTTAAGGATAATAATACAAATAATAAGGTATTTGGTTGAAATATATGAGAAAATAATAGAACCTATGGAAGGTAAAATGATAAAAAAATTAGTTCAACGTCATTGTCAACGTGTATGGGACTATGCATTTGAGAATAAAATCCATTTAAAATAATGTCAACTATTTGTTCAATTAATTAAAAAAAAATAAAAAAAATATGACCTCTAATGCATAATTTAGGGTTAAGAACATTCAATATGAAGGTAATAAATAGTACATTATTAAATAATCAATTTAAAACATTTAAGATGATAGAAACTAAAAGTTAGAAAAAATATAGTAATGTGGCAAGATGAGTAATAATAGAATCTATAGTAAGTCAATATTTAAAACCTAAATTCTAAAACAAGTGAATCCTTGAAATTAAATATTAAAACTCTAATAAATTTTATAAAAATAAGAACAAAGTTTGATGACCCTTCACTCACAATTTTTTGGGCATTTAGTGGTGGACTCCCATGAAAAGATAAGGTATTAGTTGAAGGAACAAGACATTTAATTGACTTTTTTTGAAATGAAAACACAAGGGTCTTATATAATGTAAAATATTTTTCTAAAAGATGAAAAGGCTCAAAAAACTATGAGTCACATGTAAAAAAAATCTTAGACAATCCAAACATAATTTTATAAAACGTTTATTGAAAAATTTAATAACTAATGGATAATTAGCCAAAGGTCATTTGAGACGTGCAAGTATTTCTTTATTAAAATAAATCAAGTACACACTATATGTTGTTATAGGGTACATGTTAAATTTACTATGCATTTTGATGTTTTTTGTCATATACATTATACTTTACATACTGATGATATTTTACAAGAATGTATGGTATCTTCCACACCTAAGACATCATGAGAATTAATCTAAAGTCTTTTCTATCAAAGAATCGAAGGATAATTTTTTTCCTCAAATAATGTTTAAATGGAACATGTAACAATTATGGTGGTTTGTCAAATTTGACAAGCTCTATACATGAATAAATTTCACATGAATTTGAAAAGCAACTAGTTGATTCTAAGAAGTACAAATCTATAAAGTATGTGCTAAAATATGGAAAAAGATCATCACTATGTGAGTTGGTTACAAGAAAGGTTTATGTATCTGATTTCATGTTTATATTAAAGAAGAATATTATCTACCAATATGAAAGACACACACACAAATCAAAAATTTTAGATAATTAATTCAAGGTATGCAAGGATATATTACTAGTTGAAACCATTGTTCTTGTTATGGAATTTGCTAAAAACTACACACTACAACCACAGAATGAGGTTCAATCCCAAGACTATAATTTAACTTAAATTGGAATTTTAATTCATATTACATTTAGACATGCACCTAATAGCACAAATGAGAAAATATATTTTGAGGGAATACCACTTTTATATGAGAGATGACAGATCACATTATCCATAGTTATTCTAAGGTTGTTTTGAGATATTTTATATAAATATAAGTGAAAGTGAAATCATGTTCGATACACACTACATTTGGTCAAACAAGTTTTAAGGGTAGTTTAAGAATTCTTGAATATTTTAATGGCTAAAAAAATACATAATAATAATGGTTTTAAACATTTTTGGAGCTTATTTACGGTTGGGAATTAAAAAGGGAAGCATGATGGTGCAAGTGCATATGTAAAAAGAGCCCTTAAAAGACATTATGGAAAGTATAATTATGGTGCTAATTTGATTGATGTTTAAGTATTATGACTTGATGTAATAAAAATATTTTTTATGAATTAGATAAACATTCTCATGTGTGAAGATTCTTTTAGTTGATAGAGGAACAACACAAGTTAATGTATGAATATTATAGTACAATACCTAGATTGAGTGTTTTTCACTCCATTCAAATCTAAAATTCAAGTTCATGGACTATTTATACTAGGGATATGACATATTTTTGGTTAGTATGTATATAATTTAATTAGAATTAATGTGAGTCAAAATAGTGGGTTGAAAAATGGTATTATAGACCTATATCACCTATAGAGAGTATCCATTTATTCTAACAATTGATGAATCATAAAATGGCATCATCAATTGAATTTGACCACATCTCAAACCTTGTGCAACTAGTTACAATTATTCTTTAATTAAATATACAACCTTAGTTAAATATTAATGATATTCTTATTTTTTCCTAGATGTGCTTAAAATTTGATTATAATTTAAATGCAAGGCATGTTTTTACAACCATTGCACCTGAGGATAATGATGAGGGAACAAACTACTACTTGTATCATTGTGTAGAGGCAAAATAATTAACCACAAATGTTATGGATGGAGAAGAGATAATTTATCCCACTAGATCCATAGTGGTTACAGGGATCTAGTTTAAGAGGTACTATCATATATAAATAAAATAATTTTTATTTTAGAACTTTGAAACACACAAGGTGGTGCTTCATTATTCAAATCTAGTTATTGTTACATATAGTCAAATGATCAAATATCATGGAAAGCCTCACAATATCATTGTATGAAAAGTGCTTAAATTTGACCATGAAGTAATTATTAAAATACTTAAAAATATAGCTAATCTTAAAGTTACATTGGATTTAATTGGTAATTTTATCTTGTATTTCAAATTAATATAGTTGACTTATTTAATTTAATATATTTTAATTTTCAATTATTTTATCATTATGTATTTATTTTTGTTTAAATTTTTTACTAACAATTTTAATGTAGGTTAATGGTATTAGATGAGATTCCAAATTCATATGGTTGGTTCTATGAGTAGTGAATATTATCTTTTGGAAACAAATAAAATCCAAAAAATAATTCATATTAATGTTATCTACCTTAAGCAAACATGTTTTCACCTTCTCTCTGTTTGTCCTTTTAGGAAAACAAGAAAACATTCTTATCAATGCCTTAATTATGGTCTTGAGTTATAAATAATCCTCCAAATATTTATAATATTAATCTTGCATGTAAGTGTGGGATGAGACATCTCATCTCTATCCCTCAAAGTTCTCCTACAACGTGTGACAAAAGCTTGCTCAGTTTGCACACACAGAGATGAAGAGATTCTCTTAAGGGATGCATATGATCAACTAAAACCTTCACTTTTAAAGAATAATTGAGACTATAAAATGGTTTTTTTTCCTTAAAATTTCCATATAGACATGTCCACATAGATGATTCGTTGATTAGGCTAATTATTCAAAATACATGGTCCCCACTGACCAACTTTTAGCCCATTCTGAGAGATTTGGCTATGAGAGAAAACTTGTTTCCATGTTTTTCCCATATTCATTTATAAATAATTATCCTATAATTTATTAGAGAAATATATAATTAAAATGTGGAATCTAATAACTCATCTCTAGCCCTCATGATTCTCTTGCAATGGGTGATGAAAGTTTGCTCAATTTGCACACTCAGAGATGAGGGGACTCTCTTAAGGGATGCATCTAACTAATTGTAACCTTAAATCCTAGGGAATTAATGAGATTGAATAATTGATTTTTTATAATTAAAATTACCATCCAGATATGTTTGTATAGATGGTTTTTTGATTGAGCCAATGAGTCATAATATAGGGCCCCTAATGACCATATTTTGGCCTATTTTAAGAGATTTGGTTGTGAGAGAAAAATAGTTATCATATCTCACCCATTTTGAGTTAGAGATAATACTCCCAAGATTTATTATATGAATCATCTAGGCAAGTGTGGAAGCTGATGGTCACCTCTATCCCTCAAGGTTCTTTTGAAATGCACAACCAAAGTTTGCTTAGTTTATACACTCAGGGATGAGGAGAGTCTCTTAAGGTATGCATCTATCAATTTTAACCTTCAATAATTAGACACAATCAAGACTAGAAAATAACCATTATATAATTAAAATTCCCATATGAATGTGTCCTCATAGATGGTTCACCGATTGGCCTAATGATTCATAATATATGTCCTCCACAAACCAAATTTTATCTCATTATGAGAGATTCAACTGTGAGATAAAATTCATTCCTTCATCTCACCCATATTGAGTTAAAGAGTATAATCCTAATATTTATTATGGGACTTATTCATCTAAATGTTATATTTTACATCTCATCTATATCTCTCATAGTTATCTTGCAATGCGTGATGAAAGTTTACTTAGTTTGTACACTTAGGGATGAGGACATTCTCTTAAAGGATGCATATGATTAACTATAACATTCACTCCCAAAGCATGAACAAAATTGGATAATGACCATTACAAAAGTAAAACACATATCTAATGTGTTCACATATATGATTTGTTGATTGGGATAATGAATCAAAATATACATTCACCACATACCAACTTTTAACCCTTTCCAAGAGATTTGGTTGTGAGAAAAAACTCATTTCCATATCTCACCCATCTCAATTTAGAGATAATTATCCTAGTATTTATTATAGGAATCATCCATGAAAGTGTGGGATCTAATTGTTTGTGTGTATCTCTCATGATTCTCCTACAACACATGATGGAATTTTACTCAATTTTCACACTTAGGGATGAGAATATTCTCTTAAGGAATGCATTCAATAAAATAAAACCTTTACTCATGGATCCTGATCGATAATAGATGGTAACTATTCTAGCATTAAAATACCCATCTATATGTGTCTACATAGATAGTTCATCGATTGGCGTAATGAGTCAGAATGTAAAAACTCCACTAACCAACTTTTGGCCTATTCTGATAATTTTAGATCTGAAAGAAATATCATTTTTACATTTCACCCATATTGAGTTAGAGATAATCCTCCTAATATTTATTACATGACTCATTCATGCAAGAGTGGGAGTTGATGGCTCATTTTTATTCCTCATGGTTCTCCTACAACACACACCTCAATTTAGACACTTAAGGATGAGGAGATTATCTTAAGGAATGCATCTAATCAACCTTAAAATTAATTATTGGCACATTATAAATACTAAAAAACAACTATTGTAACGTTAAAATATTCATCTAGACATGTCTGCATAGATAGTTAATCAATCGGGCTAAGGAGTCATCATATACGGACCCCACTAACCAACTTTTGGCCCATTCTAAGATATTTGACTATGAGAGAATTTTTTTTGCCACATCTAACCCCTATCAAGTTAGAGATAATACCCCTAGGCTTTTTTATATTACTCATTCATTCAAGTGTGAGAGTTGATGACTCATCTCTCTCCATCATGATTATCGTATAATATGCGACCAAAGTTCACCTAGTTTATACACTCAGGGATTAGGAGATTTTCTTAAGGGATGCATTTAATCAAACACAAACTTCACTATTAGGGCTCAACCAAGACTAAAAAATTAATTTCCTAGTTTTAAAACTCCCATTTGAACATGTTTGCATAGACAGTTTGTCAATTATCTAATGAGTCAGAATATACAGTCTGTACTAACCAACTTTTGGCTCATTCTGAGAGATTTGGCTATGATAAAAACCTCATTGTCATATCTCATCCATATTGAGTTATAAATATTCCCCATTATATTTATTATATGGCTCATATATGAAAGTATGGGAGTTGATGAATCATCTCTAACACTCAAAGTTCTCTTGCAATGTATGACCAAAGTTTGCTCAATTTGCACACTCAGGGATGATGAGATTATCTTAAGGGATGCATTTGATAAATTACATAACTTTTTTCCTAAGGTCAAATATATATTGGATAATAGTAATTCTATCCTTAAAACTCCTATCCAAGTGTGTTTGCTCAAACAATTCATCAATTGGGCTAATGAGTCAAAATATATGGCCTCCACTGACCAATTTTTGGCCTATTTTGAGAGATTCAGTTGCGATAGAAAACTCATTGCCATATTTTAAACATCTCAAGTTATAGATAATATTATTGATATTTTTATAGGACTCATCTGTGAAATTATAAGTGCTGACAACTCATATCTAGCCATCATGATTATTCTACAATGTGCAACTGAAGTTAGCTCAGTTTTAACATTTATGGATGAGGAGATTCTCTTAAGGGATGCATTTTATAAACTACAAGATTCACTCTTGGGTCCTAATAAAGACTAATAAATGTATGTTTTAGACTTAAAACACCCATATATATGATTCCTTAATTAAGCTAATGAGTTAGAATATATAGCTCCCACTGACCAACTTTTGGCTTGTTGTAAGAGATTTGGCTACGAGAGAAACTTTATTTATGCATTTTACCCATTTAATGTTAGAGATAATCTTACCAAGATTTATTATAATAAGTGTCCATGAAAGTGTGGGAGCTAATGAATTATCTCTAGTAATCATGGTTTGTATACAATGCATGACCAAAGTTCACTCAGTTTGCACACTCAGGGATGAGGAGATTCTCTTAAGGGATGCGTCTGATCAATTTCAACCTTCACTCCTAGGGCCTAACCAAGACTAGAAAATTAATATTCTATACTTAAAATTCCTATTTATATGTGTTTATTTAGATTTTTTTTATTGGACTAATGAGTTAGAATATAGGGACCCCACTAACCAATTTTTGGCCTATTTTGAGAAATTTGGCTACAAGATAAAACTCATTGTCATGTCTCACCCATTTCAAGTTAGAGATAATGCTCTTGGTATTTTTTAGAGGAATCATCTGTGAAAGTGTGGGACTAGATATCTCATCTCTATCTATCAAAATTATCCTACAATGCACAACCAAAGTTCTCTTAGTTTGCACACTCAAGAACAAAGAGATTCTTTTAACAGATGCATCTGATCAAACTATAACCTTCACTCCCTAAACATGATCGAGACCAAAAAAATAAATTTTATAGACTTAAAATTCTCATCAAAATGTGCCTATGTATATGGTTTATTAAATAGTCTAATGATTCATAATATACACCCTCTACTGACTAACTTTAGGCCCATTCTGAGAGATTTGGATGCAAGAAAAAACTTGTTATCACATCTTGCCCCTCTTGAGTTAGATAGAATATTCTTGGGATTTATTAGATTAATCATCCATGTAATTATAGGAGTTGATAACTCTTATTTATCCCTC
Source organism: Torreya grandis (assembly GCA_037957365.1). NCBI lineage: Eukaryota > Viridiplantae > Streptophyta > Pinopsida > Cupressales > Taxaceae > Torreya > Torreya grandis. Next base: position 3,420,688 of record JARHVA010000767.1, on the reverse strand, counting down.
ATAGTTCTCCTACAACATGTGACTAAAATTTTCTCAGTTTGCACACTCGGGGATGAAAGAGATTATCTTAAGGGATACATCTGATCAACAATATCCTTCACTCCTAGGGCCCAACCAAGGCTATAAATTTCCTATTCTATAATTATAAAACCTATATATATGTTTTCAAATAAACATCTCATTGATTGGGATAATGAGTCAAATATATGTCCCTCACTGACAAACTTTTGGTTTATTTTGAGAGAGAAAACTCATTGTTGCATCTCACCCCTCATAATTTAGATATATTAATCTTGATATTCTTAGAGGAGTAATCTATTAAAGTGTGGGAGTTAAGGCTCATCTCTAATCCTCTCATTTTTCCTATAACATGTGACCAAAGTTCACTCAGTTTGCACACTCAGGGATGAGGATATTATTTTAAGGGATATATTCAATCAACTATAATATTCACTTTTAGGTCTTGATAGAGACTAGATAATGGCTATTATAGACTTAAAATTCCCATCTAGATGTGTTCACATATATGTTTCATCAATTGGGCTAATAAGTCAGAATATACACCCCCATTGACCAAATTTTGGCTCATTTTGAGAGATATAGATATGAGATAAATCTCATTATCATGTCTCACCCAACTTGAGTTAGAGATAATCCTAATGTAATTTCTTAGAGGACTCTTTCATACAAGTGTGGGAGAAGATGGGTCATATCAATCCTCATAGTTATCCTGTAATGGGTGATTAAAGTTAGAGGAGGATCTTAACAAAAATTGGGCATTATAAGCTAAAGCTTTGAACTACCTATTATGCATCAAATTCATTAAGAGGTATTGAAGACCTTCAAAAAACATAAAAAGACAAAATTATCATCACTAAAGGGACTAATGAAGGGTCTAAAATCTAAAATAGAAATTTGTGTAATGTGTGATGGAGAAATGTGGGGTGTATTATGGATTAATGTTTGTAGTAAGTATAAAATAGGTCTAAGAATATGTGTGAAGGTCCTTAAATGTGCATGTGGTGTCTAAAGATAATAGAGACCAAGAAATGACAAGTATAACTACCATGTAATGTGATCATGGTAAGAAAAATGATTTTTCTTTTATATTTTAACATAAAAAGGGTTTATATTGCATGAGAGAGGAGTTGGAGTGTTGTAAGATGGGAAAACCTCATAGAATAAAGGTAGAGAGTTTCAAGAAATACTAAGAAAATATTGATTTGTGAAGAAACTCTGATATTCTATAGAAATCTGTAGAAGACTATTTTATATACAATAGGATCTATGAATGAATGTTTTTAAAATATAGTTGGGGTTGCCCATAATGATTGCTATGTGAATAAGCTTATAAGATTTTTTTTCTTGTTATAAGTATATTTTATGAACAAAATGGATGTATGTGAGATATGGTAAATGAGTGAGGTCTTTAGTTGAGTTGGTACAAATTTGTTAGGTACAAGACAATTCCTAGATAATGTGTGGGCATGTCCATAGAGAGTTAATGATGAAATTAGCCTATGAACCATAAGAGGAGGATCAAGATTAGTGTATAAACAAGGAAGTTAAGGTGATGAAATTGGGTAAGAATGTAAAATATGTTATTTGAATGAGAGGAGTAAGTGATCTAAAAAAAAGGAATGATGGTGTGCTAAGGGAAGTTGAAGAGGAACTACCAAACAAGGAAGTTTATGAGCCTACACAAGACAAGCATTGAAAGAGAGTTCAAAATACAAACAACTACCTAGCATGGAAAAGACAAATGATGATGATCATAAATCAAGGAAGAGTTTAAATCAAGAATCAGAACCAATAATAGGTGATAGAAGGATGTAAATAGGCTTGTTATATACTAGAAATCCTATCAAAAGTAAGCTTGAAGGAAGAACAAAGAGTGGAGTCTTAAAATTTGTGTATGAGAGGATAATATTTGCATTGAAGAGGATGATATTGAAATAAGGGATGATATGTTTCATGACCAAGAAGGATGTCTAGGACTAAAGACCTAGATCAAAGTGAATCAAGACTAAGAGTAGGCATAGAGGAATTAGAGATTGCATAGTTGAGCATAAGAAGAGAGAGTGTAGATGGAGATGAAGGATGATATGTCTTGTATAGAGAGAATAAGACTATGTGGGTAATAAGTTTATGAAATTTTTGAAGCTGATAATTAGCAAGGGTGTTCAAGGAGAAGTAAAGGGCCTGATATCCATGCCAAGGATCAGACCAAGTAGAGAGGAGATTCAAATCAGAGATCATAGCTAGGTAAATGTCTAATGTAAGTGAATGTTCTATTTACATAAGGTATTTATTTTTCATTTATAGCACAACACCTTAAACATAATAAATTCAATGCTAATTAATGCATTGTAATACATTGATATGAATTTTGAGATCAAAAGACCATAAATGAGCCTTTCTAATACTCATACACCTTTAATAGGTGATGAATTTGTCTAGTAACATCAAAGGATCCTTATTATAAATTTGAATACAGTTTTGGAGGTAAAATATTAACATCACCTAATTGAACTATTATGAATAACTTGAATCCATGATAGGCTACTTATTACCAAAAATAAACTATATACACCATGATGTATGATGCTCTTGCATCACTAGACCTCCTAATAACTTTGATCAAGTACAACTTATAATATTTACATCCCTAAAATTGATCACAAGTCCACTTACATAACAGGTACAAATTGATACGTAATTAAATGTAAATAAAACAAGTAAATATTAAATACCACATATAAATATAAAATATACATAATGATGATCCTAACTTAGAGAAAATGTGGATTTTTAATCCCCATATGATTAATTATGATTATTAACCAATAATATGTATAAACATTAAATGATCAAAATAAAAAATAGGCATAGGTAAAAGAATCCTATTTTCAAATTATATATATATATATATATATGTATATATATATATATGTATATATATATATATATATATATGTATATATATATATATGTATATGTATATATATATATATATATGTATGTATATATATATATATATATGTATGTATATATATATATATATATATGTATATGTATATATATATATATATATGTATATATATATATATATATATATATATATATATATGTATGTATATATATATGTTTATATGCAAAGTTATATTTCATAATTCAACATAAAAAATAAGACACATCTATATAAAAAATGTAGACCATAACATGTACATAGACAAAATGCACCATATAGGCATAAAATGTGGGCTATATTAGCATACAACATAGATTGTGCCTACAACTAGACCCCTAGCACAACAACTAGCTCTCTTGTTACTTGTTGCCTCCAAATATATTATGATTTGTTGGCATAGACATAGAGTCAAGGGTGTTGGATGCCTCAATACGAGGAGAGACTCTCCTCTTAGCATGTGAGTCATCCCTTATTTCATCCACAACCTTTAAATTTTTTTATTTCTACACAACATATGAAATATAAAAATTAATGCACTGAAATTGGGTGTTGAAAATGATAAGTTTTTCAAGATCAAAATTTTGCAAAATGATTTTAGACTCACCATATTATATATAAATGGTTGTCTAGGGCTGAAAGACTACATATACACCTATGATAGAGAATCCTACGGAGTATACAAATATCATTAGATTTATATGTGCATACATTTATGTAAATATGATATAGAATATCATTGCTTGAAGTTAAAAAACAATTTTACTATGTGTTCTCACTAGTCTCTGTCCCTGAATCATGGCATGATACGGAGATGGTGGATCTCCCAATTTATCCACAATATCAAGAAAACCTTCTTTTCATCCTTGAGTGATACCCATAGCATCCCTCATCATCTATAAAACTAATAAATGAATAATATGTGAATCCAATGAACATGATAAAAAACTATCACTATTATATACATATATACATATATATATATATACATATATATATATATATACATATATATATATATATATATATATATATATATATATTAAAACATAGTTTTTTTTCAAAGGATAATAAACATACATGAATAAATATGTAATTTTAAAGTTTCCAAACTTGTATATAGGGTACACTTGTGCTGATTTTAGCCTCTACAGAAGCATTAAGACCTATTGAGCTACCCAAAATATCACCAATCATCTATACAAGTAAAAAATAACAAGTTCAGTAAAATAAATTAGTCAATTAAGTAAACACATATTAGAAAATAAACTTAATATTCTTTTACAAACTATAAATAAAATAAAACCTATGTATCAAATACAAATGATGAAGTTGATAACTCCTACATAATATGTTGATGTATCCTAAGAAGATTTGGTGAAGCTAGTACATTTGGCATAGCATCTAACATTCTACTATCATGCATTTCTAAAGCATCTATAGGTGGTGTATGCTCTGACATGCTAGTCTCCTGAGCTCCTAAAATGTCTATAGGTGGTGTTTTCTTTGGCATGTTAATTTGCATAAATATAGTTTGTGTATGCCACACTTGAATGAGATATTCCATACACTTTATCTCATATGATGTGCAATGATGCATATGAACTATAACATGAGTAGGAGGAGGGATACTAACACCTATACCAATACCACTAAAATCATTATTGCCACTACCACTACCACTACTAACATTACCACCAACACTAATAGTACCACCTATATGATAAGCAAAAGAATTCAATGTATACATATTATACTCAATGATAACTTGTGTCAGACTTGTAACTACCTCAAGGGTGTCCATATTTATGGTATGATGCAAATTTTTAGGAATAAAGGCATATGTCATTAACCTTCTATTTCTCTGAGCTCATTTATGATAGTTTTGGTCTCACCTAGCATCAAGTCTATTAAATAAAAACCCACCTCCCTTACCTTGGGAGGCCTTCATGTCAATCATCAAACACTATCCACCACCAATCCCAAAATCTATCTTTCATCTCCTCATGAACACACCAATCAATACTAATATGTTTGTTATTAATCGGTTGAGGTTTGTTGGTTCTAAGCTTAACAAACAATGTGCAAACAAATTTTTTTATTATTTTTTCTACATATTCATATGGTAATTTTTTAGAGTAAATTTTTTTCATGGATTATCTTAAAAATTTACATTTCCCACTTCATTAAAAATAGTCTGTAGTCTATTGGAAAGTTAAATGTGTGCACAGTCATCTGAGGAGTGACACAAACCATTTATGATTATTGTTAATTATTGACATTTTAAATTTTATCATTTATAAAATTGAAATTATTATTGTGAAAAGTAAAATTCTTTAATATTTTGAATTAAATTTTATTCACACAATGGATCCATCATTAAATTGTGTATCTAGATTTTAATAAAAGTATGGGGTTTTTAGGCAATGTAAGAGAATCTAATTCAAAAAGAAAATCAAAATGTTACTTGCATAAATAAATATAAATATAAAAATTATAATTTAAAATTTAAAATACTTATAGCAACCCAAATGTTGAATCTTGTTGGTGGAGCAAATATAAAGCATGCACATGAATCTAGAAGGGAAATGCAAAGGCAAAAAAATACTAAAACTGGATGTGGGTTTGACCTCCAAAGATAAAATAAAATGAAAAAAAATTGGGTTTGACCTCCAAAGATAAAATAAAATGAAAAAAAGTAAGGTTGCATGCCCTTTATATTTTTTAAAGTGCATATTCCCTTTTAAAAAGGATTATGTCCTTTACAAAGGGCATATGCCCTTGAGTCTCAGGCACAAGCCTAAGCCTCGACAATTTATAAAAAGGGAATACACCATTTTTCAAAGGGAGCATTCCCTTTGTAATAAAAAAATTCAAAGTTGGGGTAATGTCACATTTTTTATCCCATAATTTTGTGCATCGACCCATTCAAAAGTTAAGAAAAATTAAAATAAAAATATCATTATTATAAGCCATTACGGACATTTCAAAACTCAATTGAGCTATCAAGAGTTTGTGTATAAGATACATAACATAAAAAGGTAATATTCCAAGACCATACAAGTGGATAGAAACCCTGATGACTTGTTAGTAGATAAATTACTTCCACCAAAGTATGAAGATCCATGAAGTCATGTCATTTATGTGACTATTGGAAGAAAATAGATAGCTAATGTATTGGTATATTTAGGATCTTCTACTAATGTGATGACACCTTGAAAGATATATCTCTTATAGGGATACAAACCACTTACAAAATCCTACAAATGGTATATCAATACACCAAAAACTAGAAGGTACTATAGAAGATGTTGAAATAACTATAGAATCTTGGGAATACCTAGTTGATTTTATTATACTCTAGCCTAAAAATAAATAACTTAGATATCCATTAATACCAGGAAGGATAGTTAAAAATTATATTAGTTTTAATTTATTTTAGCTCAAGGGATATGATCATTTTAAATGTCCTTAAAGGTAAATGTATATCTCTATACCAACTTGCAAAACCATTGGTTGACCATTTGAAGCAATTATTGGTAGATGAACCTAAATCAAAACATAATAGTCTCTCTTTTTTAAAAATAGTCCTAATTAAAGATCATATGGAAGAATCATATGATTATTTAATAAGGAGTAGAGGGAATGATATATACCTTGAGAGTCCAACTATGGACTTTGATAGTCCAGCTACAGACGTTGTCATTCTAGATATAGATTGTAGAAAAAAAATTCATAGTGGTAAATACTCCTTCCTTGTTGACCAACCATCTAGTTTAATTTTTTACATTAATATATATGACCATACATATATCCAACAAAGTATTATGCAATGGGAATACGAGGGCCAAGATACCTTTTTAACAACCTTTAATTACCCATTGGCTAAAGTGATTCCTCTAGGAGAAGTATTTGTAAGAAATGTTATTAAATTTCACATGTTGGTACCACATCATTTTCCTCTCAACTCCTTAATAATTTATTTCAATAAAGTAGACTATATCTATATAGGTATTAAATAAATAGTGGTTGCACCAAGAAAATTACTCAATATAAATAGTTGGTTGAAAAATGATCAGGAGGAGGAAAAATTTGATGTATTGAATGATCAAATGAAATATTTTGCATGATATTATAAGGATATGAAGGGGATCCATCCTATTTTTTTCACCCATCATAACTACATAAAATAAGTCAAACTAGTCAGAAAACCCCATAGAATAATTAACCATGCATTGAGAGATATTATGAAGACTAAAATTGAAAAGTTGTCAAAAGTAAGATTCATTTGTCCTATCTCTAAAAACTAATGGATATTCCATTTATTTATTATTTATAAAAATAATTTGAAATGGAGATTTTTTATAGACTACATGGAACTTAACAAATCCACTATGAGGGACTATTTCCCTCTACCTTTTATTGATCAGGTACTTGACAACCTGGCAAGAAATAAGTACTTTTTATTCTTGGATGGCTTTAGTGGGTACAATAAAATAAGGGTGGCACTTGAATATCAATAAAAAACCTTCACTTTTTAATGGGGGACATTTGATTATAGAGTACTACCTTTTGGCCTATGCAATGCACCTACCACTTTCTAATGAGCAGTCTTAGCCATCTTTTATGATTTGACCAATTACTATGTAGAAGTCTACATGGATGAATTCATTATACATGGTGAACCCTTTGGTGAGGATTTAATTAATCTAAAAAATGTAATTATTAGGTGTGAGGATCATCAATTATCCTTAAGTCATGAAAAGTGTTTGATCATTGTAAAAAAGGGCATAGTTCTATAAAACCACATTTTTTCTAAGGGAATCCAAGTAGATCCCAAGAATTTTGACATTATTTCCAACCTCCTCACCCCTCAAAACTAAACTGACATTAAGAGCTTCTTGGGAAATATAGGCTATTAAAAATGTTTTATAGAGGATGTCAACAAAATTATTACTCCTATGTTTGACTTGTTTACAAAGGATAGTGAAATTATATAGAGCCTAGATTGCCAAAAATACTTTGAAACTATGAAGGAAAGGTTGAGTTCTACCCCAATACTAAGAGGCCCTAATTGGAAAAATCCATATCATATATATATATATTGATGCATCTAACCAAACCATGGGGGAAATCTTAAGATAGAAAAATGAGGAGGGATGGGCATATGATAAATATTATATCAACAAGAACCTCACTCCTAAAAAAATGAATTAAAAAACCATTGAAAAAGAGTTTATTGATGTTATTTATGCCATAAATAAATTTAGACACTATATCACTGGTTATAAAATCTTTGTGTGCACTAATCATGTAGCCATAAGATATTTAATGAATAAACCAGTAGTAAGAGGGAGAATTATAAGGTGGCTATTACTTTTATAGGAATTTGATATAAAAATTATTTACAAATCAAGTAATTTTAATGTTGTTGCTAACTTTTTATCTGGATTAATCACTACAGATAAAGAGGGACTAGTATAAGATAACTTCTTTATGAATAACTATTTGTTATTTCAGCATAGTCACCTTGGTTTGCTAATATAGAAAACTTCTTAGATACATGGAAATTTCTTCTTCATTTTACTCATAAATAAAATAAATGTTTAGTCAAGGAATGTTATTGCTTTAAATGGCTTAATGGTATATTATTCAAATTTGGACCCGATCATATACCCTTTAGGTGTGTAAATTAAAATGAAACCTATGATATCATCATGGCTTTCCATGATGAGGCTATAGGAGGACACTATTCTGTAAAAATAAAAATGCACAAGATCCTTGGAACTAGTTATTACTAGCCATATATTCATAAATAAGTAAGTGCATATGGAAATGTGATCCATGATAAATAATGGACAAACCTATACTATCCTCTAAAATTCCCCTTCACACTCAAGTGATTTTAGAATCATTTAAGAAGTGGGGGGGGGATGGACTTTGTTAGACTAATTGATACACCATCCCAATGTAATGAATACTTGTTGGTATGTACATATTATGTGACCAAATGGGTTGAGGTACAAGATTTATCACTTGTAAGATAATAAGTAGTAGATATTTTTTTATACTTCAAGATCATGTAAAGATTTGGAGCACCAGAGAGAGTTTATGACCAAGTACCTCAATTTATGTCAAATATGATCCAAAAATTCAAATAACTCTATCAATTCAACCATAGGAAATCCTCTCCCTATCATCCATAATAAAATGGATGGGGAGAGGTTACCAATAGAGAATTGGAAAACATTATTACCAAGGTAGTCATTAGCAACATAAAAGATTAGGTAGCCAAACATATAAAATTAGTATGGATATACAACACAACTTGGAAAACTATAACTGATTTTTCACCGTATGAATTGGTATTTGGAAACATACCACTACTTTCTATTGAATTTAAAATGAATATTATAAAGACAATAGTAGAAGTAGGAATTGATATAGATGAATCACATAGAGAGAAAATTTTAAAACTCAATGATTTGACAGAGATGAGAAAAAAAGCCTTGAATCAAACATAATTATTATATCACCAAAGAAAATAATGACATGATATGCACATCAAAGAGAATAATTTCAAAGAATGAAACTAACAAGTTTTGTTTGATTCCAAGTATTAGCACTTCATAGGCCTTTTCCAAATACAATTTTTTTTTGATAATGGATTAGTACAATTATTACCTATAGAGGGAGTCATAAGACTCTTCTAGTTAATGTACATAGGTTTAAGCTATATCAGAAACCTTCAAGCAAAGAAGAGTTTATTTAGTAAGTACATAATGAATTTGGCTTCATGGGAAAACTTGGGTCTTCCATAATAGCCAATTCTTGAGGATGTTAAGACACCAATAAAGGAAGAGGAGGTAACCATTGATGGAAATACTCTTCCCAAAAAGGAATTAAAAAAAAAGATAGAAAAATATATAAGATTCAAAATTGAAAATCCTTAAGGATGTTATCGATAGTCATGATAAAAAAATCAATTTGTTAGTTGGTCATATACTACAAAATGAATGTATATATGTGTGTGTGTGTGTATGTATGTATATGCATGTTTGTGTGTATGTATATACACACACACATTATGTGTGTGTGTGTCTATATATATATATATATATATATATATGTATGTATATGTATATGTACACACATACATACACATATACATGCATATATTCACACACACACACACACACACACTCATAAATTCAAAAAATAATAAATGTCAATCAATAATGATTAACCTTCCATGGACAAAGAAATACATTTGATGTTGTATTTACTTATATCTACCTTTAAATAATTCATGTAGCTTGATTTTTTTAGAAAAAGTGACTAATAAAAACACAAAGACAACACCATTGATTCTATGCATGCTCATCCTTAAGGGAAGATACTATATTTAAAAGGTTTATAGGAAATTTTCCTATGGTAGGACTTATAAAACATGTTTCATGATTCATTTCATGATAAAGATTTAATTATCATGCCCATCATGTGTCTTATGAAACTCATCATGCCTATGTCATGATCAATAGCTATAAAAATCATTCTTCCAGCATCAACATGAATATTTGATGGCATAATCATTAAAGTGATAAGGGGATATAATTTTTTTCAAGTTATCTCCATGAGAGTATCAAAGCATCTCAATCATTATGCACACTTTGGACTACTTCCATAGTTAATAGATAAATGTTTTATTTTTAAATAAAATTTAAATGTCAATTTTGATAGAAGTTCTTTCACAGATTGGTTTTTTTCTCTTTTTCAAACCTTACAAATTGAGCAATTCCATTGTGTTGTAAAGTGTTGATAATCTTTTTATGGGGAAGAAAAATAAATTAGAAGTAGAATCCATGGATGGGATAATGAAATATGACATTGATAAGGATGTATTTGAAGCTACTAGATGGCTTGGATTTTTTTAAAATTTTTAAGGGTTTGATGAAACCCCACTCCAAGATTTCTTCCATAAAATTCTACTAAAGTTAGGGGTATAAAACTTTTAGTCACTAGCCAAGTGATTAGTGAACTATTAGGTATCTGAGATGAAGGTGAGAGGATAACAAGAAGGTCTTCATTAAACTATCCTATCATAATTTTTCATGAAGAAGGGGAACATTTTTTAGAATGTGTTCATGATCATACTAGAATAACTAAAGGCATAAATAGATAAACCCTACTAGAACCATAGAAGTTTGTAGCTTATTGGATTGTTAAGTACTTAACCTATGATGGATAATATAATAGATTAAGAAGTAATACCTATGAGGATGTTGATTAACCTTAGTTACGGATTTCATAAGCCTCAACATAGAATTAACTTGCCCATGTATCTAGTGGGATCCATTCAAGTAATGGGAATAAAACAAGTCAATAATTCAACCTCCATCTACCATCATGGCCTCATACAACTGATCATTCGTCATCATTTCCTAAAATAATAATAATGGAGATGAATCATGGACCACTTTCCTACAAAATAAAGTGAAAGGAAAAACATAAACCCAAAATGAGTCAATTCATGAAGCCTCAACATCTAGTCCTATCACTCAAAAGGGGTTTTTTTTACCCATAAATTAGTCAATCCTAAATCAGTAAGAAGTAAAAAATCAAAATTAGTAGATGTTACAAAGAGCCCTAAATTTCATGTAACTATGGTTGAACAACCATGTCATATAAGAATACTAAGACTTAAAGTATAACACATCAACTCTAAACTCTCTTTGAAGCTGGTAAAGTCTCAATATCCCATCTACATTATAGATGATGAATCTACACTAGAACTAGTCCAATAATAACCTATGAAAAGATATCCCTGAGAAAGAGAGGGACTCCACAAAATGAATTCACTCATCAAATTCAACCAAAGAGAAGAAGATGAAATTTGATCCTTGCAGTTGATGATAATGAAAGAGATGTTGCATAAGTTATTGAAAATCTAGGTCAAGATCCTCTTTTAAGTCTATATATTAGAAATAATGAATCTCTAACACATGGATTCAGTTTAGTACCTGATAATAGAGAAGAATAAATCATATGTGAAGAGATTTAAACCATGATAGATACCCCTCTATAGCAACATGAAACTAAATAGGTTTCCCTAGCATTGATTTCATCACCCCCACTTTCTTCTTTAAGGACACTACATGACATAGGTAAAACTCATATGATCATTGAAGACACCCAACCATATAGATCTCTTTAAGATGAATAATTACATCATGCTCTTACCTTGTCCATATTATAAGTAATAAATAAGTAGTAAGTTGAGGATATTGCCTTTCATATGGCTTCACTAAAAAGGAAGGATGGTACCATATCCTTTTTAATTTAATATATAGAGAGTCTTAAGGAAAAATATTTGGAAAAATATAATGAAATAACAGCACTTAATATAAAGTCAAACAAGGGAGCGTGGGGGAAGGGAGCGTGAACATGGATGCAGCCCTAAAACCCTTCCCTCTATGGCTGCCCCCTTGCTCGATGGAGTCCAGGTTTTGACCTGTGGATGGCGAGATCTTGGATGTTGGGGTGCGGTGCAGAATGATCCTTATTTTATTGTGTGGTTCGGTGTCTTTACCTTGGTTTTCTGTCATGCGACTGCCGTGCTGACCACTACCCTGATCTGTGTGGATCATGATTTGTTTTTGGAGATTTTGAGCATGCCATGGTGGCATTTCCTTTGGGAGTAGGGGGAGATCTTTGCAGATTCATGGGTGGAGGGGTTGGGCGGTGATGGTGATGATTCTAGGTGGAGTCTCTCTATTGGTGGTGCTGTCTTTTTTGGGCAGTGTTTTTTATGTAGCGCTTCATGGTGAGATCTTTCATTTTGCATGTTTTTTACTTTGCTTCGATCTGCTGCATTATGGATGGAACTCGGGTTGGATTTCTAGCCTGAGTTGGATGGCCATCTAGATCTGGTAAGTGAAGTATTTATGTTTGTTTGGGGGAAACTCTATTTCCTCGGTGGTTGGTGTTTGAGCCAGGCACCCTGTAATGGGATTAATGGAAAAACCTTAAGCTGTGGAGGAGCCTTGCTCATTAATTGATGGGCAAGGTGGTTTTTCCTCTGCCATTTTGGCAAGGGTATCAGGGTGTTTTCTTGGTTTTGTTTAGGTTTTAGGTCCTTGTAAAACCTGGGGAGATTCAACTGGTTTATCTTGTTGGTTCCAGGTCCCTGTAAAAGCTGGTTTAGTTACTGTCTTTCAGTGTTTTGCCTCCTTTGGTAGTTTGTAATGCTTATCTTTCTTGATATGTACAGGGTTTCAGGGCCCCTTCAAAACCTATTTTTACCTTAATCTAAAACAATACTTAATATAAAAGTAAATGAAATTGAGGATGAAATTATATTATTATGGATTCAAATGACTGAATCAAAGGAGGAAACATTGTTGCTTAAAAAACAAATCATTGAAACATTGCAAAAAATACATTTCTTAATGACCAAATAGCTATCATATCCCAAACAGTCCTAACATCATCCAGATCCTCAGTAGACTAAGGTTTTTAAACCCTCTTGTCCTATTTTGATGTCATGAGTAAATAGAATAAAACATGTTTCAAGTTTAGAGAATTGAAAACACAAAATAGGGGGATTAGATAAGATAATCAAAAACTATAGGGAGACTTATTAGAAAAATTAAAGAAAACATAAGAAGTTAAGGAAAATCTCAAATTCACTTGTCAATTGGGAGAGAAACTTCTAGATTATGGGAGTCCATCCCCTTATTACAACTTATTTCTACATGAGCAATTTTGTAGATGGTAATTGCTTAGAATTTCCTTTGGATACCATTGATTTTTTTTAGAATTATACAAGAATAGTGCCCCAAATATATAAAACTTGTGTAAATTTTACCTATGTGATATCATTATGGGGAATACAAATGGATTTGTGATTAACCTATTTTTTGGATAAATTCAATTGAGAGCCTCCTTTATACCTAAAAGAATCAAATTTAATGGGAGGAAAAGACTAATGATCATTTTAATACAATAAGGGAAGTGGGTCTATGAATTATACCTTAGTTTAATAGCACATATCAAGCTCTTTCTTAGTTTAAAAGTTGTTATTTTCAAAATCCATCTATTCATAATTGTTTCATGAATTTTGACTTATTTAATCACAATTTATTTGAATAAGTAGTGAATTACAACACTCATAGATGGAGTATTTTATTTATTATATTAAAAATTAGGGAAGTCATCTCTCCCATAAATATTAGATGGACTCTCTGAAAGGATGAGGCTATAGTTCAGATCATCGCCACTGTGCTTAATGTAGGGAGATGGAATTTATGGGTTGGTATGAGGATTCATCCATACTTTATGATTAATCTCATGTCTCCTTGGTATAATACAACACCATAAAACACTAAGTATTTTGACCATTGGATTCACTTTATCCTAAATTATATGGGTTTTGCCAACCCATTTGAATTGGTAGTAAGAGAAGAACTCTATTCCATCTATGACCTAAATCAATGATTGGATTAGAGGATTTATAAATATGAGAAGCAAAGATGATAGTTTGAAATTGGACTTGCAAAAGGTATGGTGTGGTGGAAATGATGAGCCCAATATATGATTCATTATAACCATATGTTGTCTACTTTACACCTACTAATCCACCATTGGAGATTGAGCATTACATGTATCTTTAGGACTTCTATCTAGTTTCAAGTATACGATACCTACTTTTATCTTACTTAGTATATATGATTCTAAGTTCCTATTTTTGAAATTCTATTATAACTCTTTACATGTTTTATACCCCACCTTTTGGGTATATGGGTAGTATAATAGGATAAAATAAATGATAGTAAGTCCTGATATGATCACATGGCCTTATAAGAAGATTTTAGTGGAATATCCAAAACTTTAGTAGAGCTATAAAATTCATCAAGCCTAGCTTTGATCTTCATCACTCATTACAGACTCCATCAATAGTTGATATGGACTTCAATAGGTTACACTATAGACTTCAATAGGTGATACTATGTATTTTGACAGAATTGCTATAGACTCTCTTAGAAAGCTTTTCAAGGGCATTTTGAGCTATCTAAGAGCATTGACTATTTATAGTATTTTTATATATAGACTTATATATAAATAGACTTTTATTCATCAATTATATCTAGATACAGGTTTATATTTGCAAATTAATCTAAGGCAAGGTAAGAATCAATAACAAAATTTGATATGCAATTACAAGTCCAACAACTTTTCCTTAAAGCATGTGGATATTTTTGTTGTAATGAATATTTACTATTTTAGAAGTTAAGCTGATTTTGGTAAAATAAATATTATTAGAATAATTAGTGGTTACCTAATATCTATAAATTTATTAGATTTCTAACCGAATAAAATATAAAACCCCATCTGATTAGACGTGTTAGGTTTTGAAACAATAGAAGAAAAGTTTGTGAACACAAAAAGATATTGTATTTGTAGTTTTGATTCCAATGAATTAATGAAGTTGATTACATTTAAAAAGTACTTATTTATTTTCCTCTTGATCCAAAGGAAAGCAAGGGTCCACTCACTCGAGGATTCATTATATGTGTCTAATATTTATGTATTAATTTCTATTAGTTTTAATTTAATTAATACATTTATATTATGTGTGGATTATTAAACTCAAAGTAGTAAAATTTATTAATGTGTGTACTATCATTTGATGTAGTGTTGACTCTTTTCCTTCAAAATCATTTTATTAGATAAAGTAAATTCATTTATGCAATCCTAGGAAATTCAATTCTATAATCCTAGTAAATTAAATTCTGAAATATTGATTTTAAGTGTGTTTTTGCAATTCCATATTTAAGTATTTTCTTTTATCAACATTGAGTGTTTATTTTCATCAAGTGTGTTCATTTCAAAAGCGAGTGTGCTTACTTTGAAGTTAGACTGATATTTCTATAAGATTGTTTTCTTTATACTTAATCAAATAAGATTTTATATTCATGACGTAAAATAGATCACTTGATCAAAAACCCCCAAAACACCTCACTATTAACTAGATCTTAAAAGCACCTTATTACAAATGTCTTTAAACATGGGCCTTCATAAATAATGATATCAATTATAGTTGATTAAATGAATGTTTAATAGTTACAACCTCAATGTGCTTCAAAAAAGGATTTTTTGTGGTCTTCAAGGCCATGGTTTTATGGTAGATTCAACTTATTTTTCTATCCCTAGTCACTCTTTTTCAGAACATCTAAGATGTTAATCTCGATAGCTCCTCTTTTGATCATATTGTGTCATATTTCATCTATCATGACAAAAGAGGATCTTATTAAAATTTTGGTTATCAGAGGAATATTTTTTGAGATTTGGATAAAATTCATTAGGAGGTAAATTTGTGAAAGTTTATGTTATTCTCGACCTTTCCAAACCTCTATTTCACTCACTCATGTTGTTCTCTTCCCAAGGAAAGTGGAATCAATTTTTCAACTATGAAGTTATTCCTTTTATATTATTTTTTTGTAATATCTTAAGGTAATAGGAAATTGATTTCTTGTCTATGGTCCAAGTAACTACTTCAACTTTTTCTCAATCGATTTGTAGAAAAAAAGAGGTAATCCCTAATCAGGATTTTTGATGGCATAATCATGGTAAGATCCTTTAAAATATAGTTTATTTCCTTTATCCTTCCTTGTCATATGATCTTTAAATAACTTCTAGGAATATTTTTCCTTTTAAAAAGGTATCTACTCTCATGGTGGATATATGTGTGTATTGTAAAAGCCAAATCTTATGAAAGAAATCAATAATAATAACTAGTTCCTACTCTAAATCACAACCTAACCTCTGACTAAAATTGTAAAAGACAATTAAACTTCCTTTGTTGGGTATATATGTTTACTATTAATGGATGACTATGGTTTTTCCAATGATCTTGTGTAAGAATTTCAGCAACATGTAACTATGGACGATGATTAAATTCTAAGAGAAAATTTAGATCTTTCCCATGGCCAAGATGATGTCTATGCAATGTAGTTTGTGTATTTACCTCTCTATCCATATTCATCCCTTGTCAAATGAGAGGAGAAAGGATAAATTTATTGATTTTGGATAAGGAAAATAGATGGTTGGGATTAATCATGTTTTATTTGACATTTTTGATTTTGTATGGGTGAGATTATATTTTCATTAGATGAAGGAGGTGGGGAGTTGAATAATTTAATGAGGAGGTTGGGATTTGATTTGATTAGGAATGGGTTTGACTTGATTTGGTGATTTTATTTTTTATTTATTTTTATAAATTTATTATTTGCATTAATTTATGCATGGACTTTGTTAGGAACTAAATAACTAACAAATAAGAATTAATTAGGTATAATAAATAAGGTGATGTTAGTAGGATAAAATGAGATGATGATGTGATTAATGTGGTTAGGGTGGTGTTAGTGTAGGTTTTATGATATTATGATGAATTGAACAATGGGGTGATGGTGAATTAGTTATGACACTTGGGTGACAGAATTAGGGTGTATACATTTGTCCCTCTTTGAAAGGGCATTTTAACTAAAAGAAGTAACACCTTTTCAAAGAATGTATAATAAGAAATATGGGTGCACTAGGATTCCAATAACAGCATGATGGTTAAGGATATGGACAAAATAGAGTGATTATTTGGTTAGAGATGATGCCCTCTTGAAAAGATGTTCAGGAATGAAAAACATGGATAGACTCTTGAAATAAGAGAAAGGGATGAAATAGAATGATTAGGGGTAAAAATGGGGTAGATGTAGGGTAATGGGGAATCAAAGTGGGGTTTTAAAGTTCCATTATAAAAAAATATAAATACTTGAATTTGGAGAGACTTTTAGAGACAATTGGACAAAGAATTTTACAATAACATAAGAACAATTGTAAAATTTTGAATTGAATTTTTAAATATATATATTTTTTAAATACCAAAATGATAAAAGTATACATAATTGATGTATTTATGACAATGACATAGTAGTTTTGGTGAAAATGTAGGTATATTACATGTGTACAAACATACTATTTTAGAGTAAATGAATTAATTTTAGTATAAATTTTCATATATGGATAGAGGAAATGTATAATATTGTTGAAAATATTTGTTGTTATTTTTTTAATACATATGTATGTATGTATATAATTTTACAAGTCAAAAAAGTTAGAAAATTGAATATGCAAGTGTACTAACACCATTTTTTGACGTTAACTTCAT